>CM060614.1:13305910-13823410 GCA_030578255.1 Tiaroga cobitis | reverse complement strand
CGTGTGTGAGTTTGTGTATCAGACGAAACCACGCCGTTCATTCACATAGAGACACGCAGTAAATCACTTATTAGCGACATGCACTGACCGGCTGTTGTCACGTTTATTTCTGCTGTGTGGTAGGCTGTTTTTATCCATATCGAGTAAATGTCCAGAGCGTATCAAAGTCATCGACGTAAATTTTATCGCAATCTCGATATGATGTAGTTTATCGCCCAGCCCTACACACAATATTAGTGCTCGTAATTCACAAAATGTACCATGTAAGAGTTACCCATTATTTAATAGATTTTACGCTGTTGCTTACATAAAAAGTAAAATATTTTTGATTTAGTTAATAAATTAATTATATAGACCTAAATGATGAGTTAATATAAATAATTAACAAAAAAATTCAAATCAATATTTAATGTCCATCTTCCTTACTATTGTCTTTAACAAACACTTCCGTTCAAAAGTTTGGGCTCAGTAAGATTTTTGAATGAAATTTTTTTTTTTTGAAACAAGTGTCTTATGTTACAAAGGTTGCATTTATTTGATCAAACATACAGTACAAACAGCAATATTGTGAAATATTATTATAATTTAAAATAACTAATTTTTTTATTTCGATATATTTTAAAATTTAACTTATTCCAGGGAGGATGAGAACTTAAATTTCCAGAAGCCTTCACTCCAGTTTTCAGTGTCACACGATCCTTCAGAAATCATTCTTTAATGTCACTTTTGATAATGCTTTTGCTGAATTTTACTGACCTGAATTTTTTCAAAGGTAGTACAAATATAATGCATTCATGGAAAGAAGATGGTTTAAGCAGGAAAAAAAGCTTACATTTGTTTTTGCAAAAATAAAAAAAAGGCCATTTGCAGATGGTGTTTTTCACAACTTCTTGTAGAAGACATGAAATTAACAGTCCGACTATATCTGTGAAAAATAACGATCATCACCATAGCAACATTCGAATAAAAATAGCTTAAACAGAGGAAGAGCCAAATATAAACCAATGTAGAAAGTAGAAGGGTTGCATACAGTTTTAGATATGTTAAATTTGACATCTTACCCAGACACAGTTAATGCAGCTGTCACCAGAGGAATAGAAAGACCCTGACAGCACTGATCTGCAATTAGAGTAATTGGGGTATAAAGCCAACTTTACTTTCAGTGAAAGTAACTTATTTCACCTTACTTTCGATGAAAAAAAAAACTGCAGTGAATCAAGTAGCCAAAGTGGTAATTACTCTAGCAGGAGTCTGTATTATATAAACCCTCCTTTCAATTTTCTGGCTTTTGAGTCTGCCTGTGCCGAAAGAAAAAAAAATCGAAAGATGTGATGGATTTCAGCCTTAATTTAGTACATTTAACTATTGAGTCAATGAGAATTTAACTATTAAGTCTGAGGGTTTCTAACAATGCAGAGACAGGAAACGCTGAGTTTGCTGTGTTGGAAAGTTGTATCGACTGGATTTATTGTCCATTCTATCAGTGGGATTGTATTGATCGGTGTTGATGGGGAGGCTCAAAGCATCTGATGGATCTGCAGCCAGGCTCTTTAATTGTGTGTATGTGTGTGTGTGTGTGTGTGTGTGACGTAATGGTTTGGCCGGAGCTGCAGAGATCAGGGTGTGTTTTTACTGTAAGACACTGGATGGAGTTTTATAGCTTTTTTTTTTTGCTTTGTGTGATTTTAATGTAGTCTACAAGCACCAACTCGAGCGCAAAACAGATCTGTAAGCGAGCAGAACATGACAGAGTTTGCTACAGGACTCATGATTGGTAAGGTCAAATCAAACTTTATTTACAGTATATATAAAAATGTGTCTGTGATTTGTAACCTGTGACTGGGTCGTATAGGTGCTGCTGAAGGGGACGAGGCCTCTAAGAAGAGGAAGCAACGCTACAAACTTGAGCTGCTACAGCAAATAGCCGAAAAAGAGAAGAACAAAAGAAAGTGAGAAATGATTTGATGATTGTGGGTATTTGAATTAAAATCTTCCAGGGCACAAATATTCACATGACCATCTAAACTCAAATTATACAGGGAAAAGGAGCTTGAGTTGAGAGGGGCTGCAACAGGCGCTGTTGATCCTGAAAAAAAGGTGAAGGTCGTCAGATTTTCAATCTTTGATAAGTCATTGTTTACATTTTTATAAACATGGTTTTATACTTTATATTTTGTAAAAATGTGACATTTAGAATGTACATATTAGAAACATCTAGAAATGTTTTAATGATTTTTATGTAATGAAGATTTCATGACATTAAAGAGTAAGAATATATTTAGCATAAATCTTCTACGAAAAAGAAAATTAAGCCCATTGTATGCTAAATATTTATTATATAGTATATTTTTTTATTTTGTCTTGAAATCCTTTGAATTGTCATGTAAATTAATTGTTTAAAAATGTGCTTTCATAATGAAATAGAAAAAATTATTCTGTCATTATTTACTCATGTTGTTTTAAACCCATATGCTGTTATTTTTCTGGGGAAGTAGAAATATTTAAAGAAGCTTTCTGCAGCTTTTGTTTTACATAATCTAAATTGGTTAAGATTATCAATTAATCATTTTGTCCTATTCCTCACACAGAGCTATTGTATGGCTTTAGAAGACTTGTAATATAGCGTTCAACTTCTTTCACTTTGGAACTTGACAGAATTTGAGATTGACCCAGTAGCCTGGGGTTTGACACACATTTTCACTGCAGCCATAGCTATGCATCAACTGCTGTGCTCCTATTTACAGTCATATCACCTTGTTTCCCACAGGCAGACCGAATCAGACAATTTGGTGCCGTGACCCGGGAATACGAGGACAGGAGAAGGGATGTGCCTTACCAACCAGGGCTGGGTCTTGGGGTCTTCGGGGCCGACTCTGCCAGGCGGCTCAAAGAAGAGAAACTTCCACAAGCACCAAGAGAGAGCGCACCTCCCGAGAGACCTCGCGTTGCTTTCCAGTCCCCATCTCTAGACCACAGCACTTTCTTAAGCCCACTGGCTAACACATCAGGCCTTGGTCTGGAGGCTCGAGCAGGGTTTGGGGCCAATGGTGCAACCACTGTTACTGAAGACAAACACAGAAGCCTCTCAAGAACCCTGGGGGAGATAGTTGGCCCAAGGTTTGTGTTAGATTTTGTGTTATGTTCTTAGATTTTGCACTGAAACAACAATTGTACTAAATTAACAACATAAAGAAAAAACAAAAGTGAAAGTATTTAATGATATGCCTCAATAATACTATATACACAGTTTTGTTGCATATTTAATGAAATATTTCTGTTCTCTGATGTCAGAATTACAGGTGTGCATCCTCCTTTGGGTCCCTCCATCCCTGACTCCTATCAAACGCCTTATGATAATGCATATTACTATTATGGAGCCAGAAATCCTCTAGACCCCAATCTGGCCTACTGTGAGTGGCCTATCTTCGCTTTAGCATTCTAGCTTGGATTCCCTGACTATTTCGTGATTTAATATAGCTGCTGAATCCCTGTTTAATATGATGTTTTTGTGTGTGTGTGTGTGTGTGTGTGTGTTTGATGGACCAGCAGGGGGACAACAGTCACACATCCCTCCAGAAGCACATTGGCCCGTTCTGCAGCCTCCCTCTGGACGCCTTACACAGTAGACACATGTTTTCATACTTAACTTCCATATTGAAATGACAAAACAAAATAAATACTGTGGAAATATGAATTTCTAAATAGATTTATAATGTTTGAGTTGCTTTTTTAATGGCAAGTTTAGTTGAGGAAACATTTATTCAGATATACCAGAATATAATAGAATAACATAATGCTCATCTCTCTCTCCATAGACCGATCAGCCATCCTGGAGTTGTTCCCTCAGAACCAGCGTTCTTTTCTTCCAAGAGGCTGCAGCAGCCCAAGGAAAGTGCGGGTAGCTATCAGGAAGCCCTTAAGCAGCAGGTACTTTCACAATATTTTATGCTATGCTATAGAAAGGGTCCAAATTAATTATCACCCCTATCAGTAACAGCGTTACACAGCTTTACATTTTAATGATTTAATAAATAAAAATTACTACATGAATTGTATGTTGTACATTGTAGGATTTGAATTGTTATATACAGTTTAGAGAGTCCAAAACTCCAACATGGGACAAGCCAAAAGCATTAAGTAATTTAAAGGGTTATTTCACCAAAAAATAAATTTTCTGTCATTAATTACTCACCCTCATGTCTTTCAAAACCTGTAAGACTTTTGTTCATCTTCGGTACACAAATGAATATATTTTTAATAAAATCTGAGGCAGTTATTAAGTTCCTCAGGGGAACTTTATACTGTAAGATATATCAGATAGCTGGCAAGATGTTTGTTAAACTGCCTGGTTGTAAGATCATTGAGTCTGAAATAGTGCAGTGAAGGGTTTGAAGACGGATGGCCTTGAATGCTCGTGAGTTCCCCAAGAACTTCAGCAGTCTGACTGGAAGAGATCAGAGCAGAATACACTATTTCCAAAGGTAAAGGGAATCTAGAGGCAGATCAGGGTTACGATCAGAAGTGGTTTTCTTCTCAGAGGTTACTTTTAAAGTCTGATTAAATGTTGAGTAATACTACTTTGATTTTGATGTTACAATTACAATATTTGACATTGAGGCTTCATTCAGGTAGGCAGTAATTTTCCCCGTACCCAACTCTTCCATTTAGTTTATTTGTATTTTGAAGAGCAAAACAAAAACATGAAAATTTCATTTGTCAAAATACGGCAGATAAGATTTTAACTTTTTTTCTTGTCTGAAAAACAAACCAGATGATGCACTGTGTGAACAAAGTCTAATTGTCTCAATTTTATGGAGCACAGATTCAAGAACGACAGCAGAGACGGTATCATGAGAAGGTGGAAAAAGAGCTGTATGACGCTAAAATAGAGGCTGAGATGAAGGCCTACGAGCCCTGGGGACGAGCAGGAGGAGGAGCCCCTCTTAGAGACGGTCATGGAAATCTCATCAGTACGCATGCAGAGTTCACACTTCACTCAGTCCAGTCAGCTGCAATCACTGCAGATAATTAATAAGGTTTAATTAGTGCAATCCAGAAATGGTGGAATTTTTTTTTACATACCCTTTGTGAATCTGCAAGATATTAATCAAATACTAACTTTTCATTGTTTTATTTAGAACTGCTCTAAAATTATTTGACACAGATATTTATATGTATCAGGGTTCTTACGGTCATGGAAATCAAGAAAATCAAGGAATAATCATGAGTATTCCTATAGGGAATATTGATTTTCTTTTTCTAGCTTTGCTCCACTCAGAAATATCTCGTCATCAGCTCGAAATGTTCTTTGTGAGTGAAAACCTTACCCAGTAATCATGAATGACTGTAAAAATTACAGATAAGGAATTTCATTGGTCAAAAGATGTGGGAACCCTGATATATTTAACAAGTCAACTGAGGCACTTATACAAAAACACATAAGTCTACAAACAGTCATTGATGCTTATTAGGGTTCAGTATACTTAAATATTTGCTAATTTATTTTCATGTAAATGCAACGAGGGGTATGTAAAATTTAGGGCTGGGCAAGTTAACGCGTTAATGCCGACAGTTTTTTTCTCGCACGTTAACGCAGTTTTTTTTTTATTATTATTTTGAAAGTCCGTTGCTCACTGGCTCTGAATACACATAGGCCTACAGTCAAACCATGGATCACAGGAGGGGTGGGATGTTGGTCAGCCAGCAAATAACCAGTAGCAGTAATAACATTAAGTGACATGGGCATCTGACACGCAGATGCCAATGGCACATGTCACTATGCGTATTGGCACATCCGGTGGCACATCCGGTCTCCATTGGCATGTGCCAGTGGATAGTGACATGTGTCACTGACATTATTGGCATGTGCCAGTGGATAGTGACATATGTCACTGACATTATCGCGGAACACTGACACAGTCGCGGAACAGGTTGCCGTCTTGTGCACGACACCTCAGTAGTGACTGACAGATGAGCTGAGCAGCTATAGGCTACTGACGTAATTGTGAAACAAACGCCTACATAAAATAGACTATTTTTAGTGATGTTTTTTAAATAAATGTCAATTAAACGTTTTAAAGTCAGTATTTTTTTCCTCAAACATGTCAGTTTGTGACATATCGCGACGGTTTAAATTTGTTTGAGTAGCAAGTAGGCTACAGTAAGACGGTAGCAAAAATTAAATAAAAAAACGAGTAATCAGAGTCTGATGTCGATATAAAAATTAGTGGATAATTTGTATAATATTATAATAACAATATTACTGAGCTATAATTTATTTAAGTACATTATTTACTAAATTTATAAAATATAAATAAATGATTTACTAATTAATTTATATATATTAAAAAGTATTTACTAATTTATAAAATATAAATAAATTATTTACTAATTATTTATATTGATATCAGACAGACTCTGATTACTTTGTTTTTGCCTATACTCATCTGGCTTTTATATTTTACAAATACAATAAATCTGAACATGCATTCCTTCTGTAGATGTCAAAATGTTACATCTACATAATGCTCCAGTAGACAGGCTGCGCAACTGGAGTGTCATAACATACAGGGACATGTACTGCGACAGTGTCATTTGCACATGCCACTATCCACTGACACATGTCACAAGTTTTATTGTGAATAGGTGATTTTTGTCTCCAAATATGGTTGATGGAGGAAACTCGCCAGATAGTTCTATCAAGGCAACGCTATTTAAATGGTGTTCAAACGGTCAGTCTAAACCATAGACTGTAAAAAATAGGTCTAAACAGAAAAAATTTTTCTTTGGCATGAGGCATGTTCAGATTTATAAAAAAATGTGTTTATTTCTTATTACATAATTCCTTAAATGTATTTATAAAATATAAAAGCCAGATGAGTATAAGCAAAAACAAAGTAATCTGTCTGATATCAATATAAATAATTGGTAAATAATTTATTTTTATTTTATAAATTAGTGAATAGGCCTACTTTTTTATATTTTATAAATTAATTAGTAAGTAATTTACTTACATAAATTATAGCTCATTTATAGACTCATTAATCGACATGATTACTCGTTTTTTAATTAAATTTTTGCTACCGTCTTACTGTAGCTACTCAAACAAATTTAAACCGTCGCGATATGTCACAATCTGACATGTTTGAGGAAAAAAATACTGACTTTAAAACGTTTAATTGACATTTATTTAAAAAACATCACTAAAAATAGGCTATTTTATGTAGGCGTTTGTTTCACAATTACGTCAGTAGCCTATAGCTGCTCAGCTCATCTGTCAGTCACTACTGAGGTGTCGTGCACAAGACGGCAACCTGTTCCGCGACTGTGTCAGTGTTCCGCGATAATGTCAGTGACATATGTCACTATCCACTGGCACATGCCAATAATGTCAGTGACACATGTCACTATCCACTGGCACATGCCAATAATGTCAGTGACATGTCACTATCCACTGGCACATGCCAATGGAGACCGGATGTGCCAATACGCATAGTGACATGTGCCATTGGCATCTGCGCGTCAGATGCCCATGTCACTTAATGTTAATACCGCCTCTCTCCGCGAGTGAATGACAGGCGCTCTATGGATAGTAACCATGGCAGCGGCTTCTGTGCGCTACGCAGTTGTAGCCTTTTTAACTTAAATTAAAATTATACATAGCTTTACCTGATAGGCCTGCGTTTAGTTTAGTGGAGATGCGCTGGCTGCCATGTGAATTCCCTTCTGTTGATGACGTCCTGATAACTATTTAGATTGTGGAAACTCACAAACAGCGAGCCGAGAATCAGTCTCTCTTCCAATGATTTGTGCTGCGCGTCGTCAATTCAACTTCGGCAACGGGAGGGCGCGGGCGCGTGCGTGAGGCTAGCATGACCGCAACATTTTCACAGGCACCCGCTTGTCGCTGCACCTGTGCTCGACCACTTCACCTCACTCTAGTCTAGGCTGATTTATAATTCTGCGTCGGACCTACGCCGGAGCCTCTAGACTACGCGGTTTTTATTTACATTTATACTTCTTTTTATTTATACTTCTGCGTCGTTGTCCCCTTTGACGCGCAATTACACATGCAGAGGGAGCATGCATGTGAAACCCGGGTAGCGGTTCTAGCAATCACAGCGCTTGCGGTACGGGTATAATTGACGCGTTGTTACATTTTTGGAGAGGTGGACGTCAGGGTACGGGCGCTACACACAGCAGGTACGTAGCTGCGTGAGTTCGACGCAGAAGTATAAATTGGGCTTTACATCTGTTTAATGTATGTGGGAAACCATGTCATGACCAAACCTAAGCTACTATCAGAGAAGTAACTTTGGTCGACTTAGGCCTATATCTGTAGTAGTAGTGGTCATGACCGCTCTGACTACATAGACTGTTTCTGCTGCTCCCTGATAAAAGATACCTGTTGATACCTGTTCAGAAAAAAAACAAGAAAACGACTCGTTTTAACAAGCTAGATAAAAGGCAATGCCCTGGCAGTGGCATAGCTTTGTTTTGATATTTGATTTGATTACATTAATGTTTAAGTTGAGATTTACAATAAATATTTTATTGCTACTGTGTAAAGGGAATACTGCTGGTATAAAGCACCTTATTTGTTTAAAGTTTTGGCAAACCACATGTTATTGCACTTTTGTGTATATAGCAGTACATTTAAATCAAAAGTGCGCAATACACTACTTTAGAATTCATTATTCACTCTTGCGCGTAACAATGCGATTAATCGCGATTACAATTTTTAATCGTTGCCCAGCATGAACACAACTATATAGTGTAGTTATGTAACCTAAATCCACTACCATTCAAAAGTTTGGTGTCAATAACATTTTTGGACAGAATTTTATTCAACCAGGAACCATTCAATTGATAAGAAGTGAAAGTAAAGACATTTATAATATAACAACTAGTGCTGTCAAGCCTTTGTTTTCATCATATATGTGTGTATATATGTATTATTATATTTATACATATTATATAAATGTGTGTGTGTGTGTGTACATGTACTAAATGTACACACACACACACATTTATATAATATATATAAATGTGTGTACATGTACTAAATGTACACTCACATATACACATATATACATAATATTATATATACACATATATTCTGTAAACAAAAACTTTTATGTTAGATGTGATTAATCGCAATTAATTGATTTGACAGCACTGATTACAACAGATTTCTATTTCAAATAAATGCTGTTTTATACTTTTCTATTCATCAAAGAATCCTGGACATTTTTAAAAAAAATTAGATTAATTAATCGCCACATCCTGTAATTTTATATATATATATATATATATATATATATATATATATATATATATATATATATATATATATATATATATATATATATATATATATATATATACACACACTATTAACTATTAAGCAGCACAACTGTTCATAATAATAACAAATGTTTTTTGAGCAACAAATCAGTATATTACAATGATTTCTGAAGGATCACGTGACAGTGAAGACTGGAGTAATGATGCTGAAAATACAGCTTTGCCGTAAATAAATTACATTTTAAAACATATTAAATTAGAAAACCATTATGTTAGACCACTGTTTTATTGTATTTTAAATAAATGCAGTCTTGGTAAGCATACTAGACTTCTTTCAAAAACATTTTAAAAACCTTACTGACCCCAAAATTTTGAATGGTTTTGTAAATCCCAGTCATCCCACTTATAGCTCAGTGTCAGTTGACTCAGAAATTTTTGTCTGGAATTGAGAGCTGGCAATCTTCACGGAAAACAATGAATACATTTGTATTGTTTTTCAGTCTATGCTATATTTTTACAGTCATACTGATACTGAAATTTTGTGGTATCAATCATAGTGATTTTATTTATCATCACAGTAATTCAATCATAGTCATGTTTCTGTGTTTCAGGTGATTTGAAACAAATGCATAAATCAAATATGGACGCTTATGATTCCGGAGGCAGAGTAGCCCAGATTCCAGTGGCTACTAAGACAGAAACTTCACCTTATGCATCAAGTAACTGTGGCCACAGAATTACAATTTGTCTCACAATCAGAAAAGTGGAATAACACTTTTATATCTTATAATATCTGTAATGACATGCACTTAGAGTAGGTTTTCAGCCAGTGGTCAATGAAGGTACTGCATAGGGTCGGTGCACTTCTAAATAAAATTAGGGCTGTCAAACAATTAATCGCATCCAAAATGAAAGTTTGTGTTTACATAATATATGTGTGTGTACTGTGTATAATTATTTTTAATACATAAATACCCACACATGCATGTGTATTTAAGAAATATTTGCATGTATATACTGTATATAGACTGAATGTTGCCTATATATAATGTATATTTTATATAAATATAAACATTTTATATATAAATAACATATTTTTCTTAAATAATTATACACAGTACACACACATATATTATGTAAACACAAACTTTTATTTTGGATGCGATTAATCGTGATTAATCGTTTGACAGCCCTAAATAAAATATATAGAAATTTAGTCATATATATATATATATATATATATATATTTAAATTGTACAATTTATTTATATTTAATTAAAAATAAATATAAAAATGTATAATAAAAAGTTAAAGCTTCTGACTTTGATTGTGGATATTATCACCAAGCCTTTTAGAAGCTAAAAATAAAATACCTTTCCGAACACTTTATCCAAATCCTTTCTACCCCTGTAGAGCCTGCAGGTCTTTCCTCTTCTCAGCCACCTGTACAAGCACGGGGTAAACTTTTCAACGAACTGCCCACTCCACAGCAGCTCCATGACCAGGAATTGTACAAGGATTGTTTGAAACGACAGGTACGGACCCACTTGCCTCATTCAGTCACCTTTGTATAATGTTGTCTGTGCTTTTGGCCTGCCATTTCACTTTGTCATCATCTTTGGGATGAACAGATCGAGGAAAAGAGGAGAAAGGAGGCAGAAGAGAGGGAGCGGAGCCGCCTCGAGGACGAGAAAGAAGAGAGGCGGCTTGCCGAACAGCGAGCTCGGATCGAAAGGGAGTATGAGGAAGAGCAGGAGAGGAAGCGTCAGAAAGAGAAAGAGGTTCTTTGCTGTCATATTATATGGATCCCAAAAAGGGCTTGCTGAAAGGAATAATAATAATAATAAGTTTATTTTATATAGCGCCTTTCTCAAACCCAAGGTCGCTTTACATAGTGGAAAGGCAAGTATACACAACAGCAACAACCAAAACAATACAACAAAGACAAGTAATCTGTGTGAAGCTATAAGAAGATGTATTCACTTTGAAAGCTATAGCTTCACTTTTGAAGCTATAGGAAGATGTATTCACTTTGAAGTGCTGGTCTTCAACCAGATTGAACATATGAGTATGTAATGAAATAGTCAATACTCTAAAGGCTTTAACACACCCTTATAATCCCCAACAAACAGCTACTTTTGAGGCCGTAAATGGCAAAAGATGATAATTACCCCCATAATGGAGGAGTTACAGCATCTCCCAGCAGGGGCTAACTGGACCATGCTTGCTAACTCTGAGCCCTTGACCTAAAAAAACCAAACAAACTTCTATTGTCAATTGTGTAGCGGTGTATAAAGCACAGCTCACACAAACCAAGCAGCTTTGTGTTGGTCAGCTCGACAAATTCATGTGGCCAACTTGAAAGTAAGAGAAATCTGCGTGGGGAACTTTTATGCCCTCATGTGAAGCTCCAAATCGTGAATATTCCTACTGGAATGACTGGATCTCACATGCAAAATTTCGCAGAGTAACTGTAAATATAAGTTACTATATATATATATAAATACTGTAAAGACCGCACCTTGCGTTGAAAGAAAGTTAGTCTCACAGGATATGCTTCCTTTCTGTCATCTATTTTACAGCATATAGCCAAAAATGGGGAGCTGATCAGGCAAGCCGAAGAGCGCCGTAAAGAGGCTGAAAAACTGAAGAAAGAAGAGGAGGAGAAAGAGAACGAAGCCCTGAGGAAGAGACACGACAGAGAGAAGCAGACACATCTGAAGGAGGTGAAGGGTGCACATTATCATGTCTGTTACATTTGTTCATAAGGCTTTTACCTCAAGCCAAACATCCTTTTCTGTGCTGACATATCATTCTCAAATACCAAAAGGTCCACAGGGCACCATCACCACCCTTACCGGCCTTGCAGAAGATACTACGTAAGCAGATTCCTAGACCTCCATCGGCGGAGAGCCACCGCTCTTCTGCAACTGTGTCTGTGAGTGACACACATGCACACAATTACATCATGCTTTACTTGCCGTTTAGACGCCAATGCTTGGGTGCTTTCTTAAATTATGGGCACACTAGAAAATAAACACTATTCACATTCTCACTAGTTTAATTTGTCCTCTAACAATGTTCAACCATATGTATGTACATGCATCACCATCACAGGAGTATTGTCTTTTTTTCGACCTCATTGTCATTTCCGCTACATCTCAAATGACAGTATCGTGTTTAACTGCCTTCGGTGGTGGAAATGACATTTTAAACACAAGACAATTTTACTAAAGTCTAATCACAGTTTTTTTTTCCCCTCTGTCTGTTTTCAATTAGATGCGCTCGATGTCAGCACCACATTCTCCCCCGGTGCCTGCCCGCAGGAACGAGATCAGGGCCACAGGTAACTCATACCACCGCTTGTACTCTAGCCATCAGAGCTATAAAGGACAAAGTCCCTGAACTGTATACTGTCTTTTTATTTCAGAAGAAAAGCAGACGGTGATCAGGGAGTTGTCAGCCTTGCGTAGGCAGCTGCGGAGCGAACAGAGACGTCTGGAGGGACAGTTAATGCAGTCCAACGAAAATGACCACATCCGTCCCGTTCATGGCAGGTACGGTAATAAACAAACATACTGCACAGACACATTCAGAGCACGTGTGTCAATTAGACCCTTTAATGAAGTTCATTTCTATCCGCAAACATATTTATGTATAATTCACTGGTGTTCCTATTTATTTGGTAAGAAGCCATGCACTGTAGTGAATGGGATAATGTAGTCAACAGGTCGATATTTAAAAATAAACCCCTTCAGAATGATGTACCTGATCATCCTGTCATGGTTTGTCTTGTCATCATGACCCTCTGACTGTACATTATGCCTTGCATATTGAACAGGCCAAGAGAACTTCTCCGGGAGGATGGTTTTGAAGTGGCAAGACTACGCAGACAAGTACCCAGCAGGAGGCCGGCATCCCACACCACTGCAGCAACCAACATGCACAACCTACAAGATTTTAATCATCTGAAGTACAGAGGTAAATGTCACACAGAGTTTCCTGTCTTTTGCTTGGAAAACGTCTGCAGAACTCTTCAATGGGCCTGTAATTTCACTCAAAAAGACTCATCACAGGCGTGATGGCTCCCGAAATCCCATTCACCAGCCTTTATTACCTTCACATATCCACCAACAGCCGCACTCATTTCCTGTTGCTCACGCCCTGATCCTTTGTTAGCTTCAGTGTAACATCAAAAAACTGCCATCTGCCCTCCAAATAACCAAATAGCTCCAAAAAGTCACACTTTAACACACTGGCTAAATGAGTTCAGTAAGATAGCCTACTACTCGCTATGTTGACTGACTTGCCTTAAATGGATATTAGGTTTTAGCCTTTTAAGTTAAACTTTTAGATTCAGAATGAGGGGGCGCATTTTTTCAAATACGCTGCACTTTCGCCGGATAAATTGCCGATTTCCGTGCAAAATATGCGGGGCTTGCATGACTTGCATAGTCCTCGCATTTTCGTTGCAAAAAAGTTTGCTTCACACAAGAGCAGCCATTTCCCCCTGTTGCCATGGGAACGTTATGAAGTGACGCAATTACGTGACGTGAAAATCATCGAAAAGCTGTAAAACAGGAGCACACTATTTTTTTTATATTTTATTTATTCATTTTTACAGAAGTTGTTGACTCATCAATGTTTTGTAAGTTTGATGTTTTTATTAAGGTGTGAAATAAAACAAGATGAGAACTTTAATATTCCCAGCACTTTCTGTGATGTAAATGAGCCATTTCTTATTACTTCCTATGATAAGCAAGCATACTACATTTAAGGTAGTAGCCTAGTGAGAACAGGGTGTTGGGGGAATCACTTTTTTTTCTCATTTTCATCAAACTGCAGTTTTTGCAAGTTCCCGCAGTTTTTGCAAGTTCCCCATCGCATAAAATTGCATAAATATCCCGCATATTCCATCGCATTTTTTAAGAAAACGGGCCGCATAATCAAGGATTTTTGCCCGCAACAATCACAAAAAAACGTGTTTTTCTGGAAGGACTGACTGGGTAGCAGTACTGCAGAATGTAACGTTACCACAAGTCTTGTACATGACCATTCATCACATAGTTATAGGCATCTAAAGATTTATATGCCATCAGTTTTTCTTTACGCTTGGTTTCTCTATCGGATAGGTGTAGAAGTCAGGCCAGTCAACCGAGGTAACGTTAATGTTGTCAGATCGTCCATGCATTGAGTGAGCGTGTAGGCTACGGGTTGGCCAATCTGGTTCCGTCCGTTAAAATTAACTTTTGAAAATAACAATCGTGGTCCTGGACAGTGAGTGTCCTTGCACATTAAGATAAAATCGGACTTTCTCCAGTCATTGTTAAAAAACAAGCTAACAAAACTTGCTAACTAGCGTTAGTTAAGTTGCCAGAGGGATCGTTCTGCCTCCACCTAAGCTCCGCCCACAAAAAACGTCACCATGTTTACCAACTGAAAAGGGGTCGAATAAAAACGACAAACATGACAAAATGACTAAACCTTGAAATAAAAAAGTTAAATAACGAAAAGTTACAAATAAAAGCCAATTTAAAATATTAATAAATACTATAATAGTATATAAATAAAATACCACTTTTAGATATAGGCAATAGACATTTTGTCGGGGTTATTGGCGTAGACGCGAATAGACAAGTTAAAGATTAAATGGGAGAATATCATTTTAGCTAGTGTGAATTATCGTTGGAATTTTAAATTTGAGGCTTAAAATTATTTACACTTGGATCCCAAGAGCAAAAACCTGGATGTGGTTGAGTGAAAGCTGCATTATTTTACATCCAATCTCCTGATGCTAATGTGTTTTCCTAGAGGAATGTCTGTGTTTCATGTCCCTTTGGAAGTCTTTTAACCTTCTCCTCTGCTCAGAAGATGGATTCATCAGCTCTCTCTCTCATCTTCTCACCCCATGGGTTGAATGGTCGTATCAGTCATCAAACCCCCCAGCAGGAGAGAAATGAGTTGCATCTCTGTGAGCCGTGACTCAGCGCCTGGCTCCATGCCCTTGCTTTGTCATGCTCTATTTTCAGCTCTGATTCCCTCTCTACATTTTTGTGAAAGCTGGTTTGGCCATGGCAGAGCTCCTGTTCTCCTGTCATGTATGATGGACAACACTGATTTGCAATATGAGTCTGTGTTTTCTGTGATTGGATTATATGTGTCAATATCTGTATTCAGCATCCCTGCATTATCTGTCAGTGATGCTGTTTTCCTGGAGGAGAGGTTGACTCTTATCTGTGTGTGTTTGTGTTATCAGAAGGTGCATCCCGTGAGGAGGTGCGGCAGGCATATCCAGACCCCCCCAGTGATGATCACAGTCTAGATATCCAGCAACAGGCTCTGTTACGACAACAGCAACGAACCATCAACAGCCTGAGGAGGGGCAAAGCTGCTGGTCAGTCTGTTTGTGAGGGATGGGCTTTTTTGATGTCTATTTTGGTATATAATATTTATAGATAAATATAGTTGCAAGAAAAAGTATCTGAAACCCTTGCAGAATCTGTGAAAATGTGAGTCATTTTAACAAAATAAGAGAGATGCATACAAAATGCATGTTATTTTTAATTTAGTACTGTCCTGAATAAGATATTTTACATAAAAAATGTGTACATTGTTTTGTTTTGTGATGGTTGTTCTTGAGTCCCCTGTTTGTCGTGAGCAGTTAAACTGCTCAATGTTCTTCCGAAAAATCCTCCAGGTCAAGCAAATTCTTCAGTTTTCCAGCATTTTTTGCATATTTGAACCCTTTTCAGCAGTGACTGTATGATTTTGAGATTCATCTTTTCACAACAAGGACAATTGAGGGACTCAAACACAACTATTAAAAAAGGTTCAAACATTCACTTATGCTCCAGAAGGAAACGTACAATTTGGCTGAGAAATGACCCCCAAAAGATTGTGTTAAATGAGAAAAGCATCAAATATTCATTACAAAAAATAGCTTTAGAAAGATTTTTTGTTATTGTTGATTCAATATAGAATTTATTACACAAACTTTAAGGCTTCAATGGCCATGAGGGTGAGTAAATGATGAAATCATTTTAATTTTTGAGAGAACTATACTTTTAATGTTTTGTTTTTTGTTTTGTTTTTCTATGGAAATATGAAATTGTTTTTTTAAATGAAGTGATACTCTAAACAAGAAACTAAAACTGCCGGTAGGTGGCGGTAAATGTTTTAATGACTAAGTCATTGAGTCGATTCATTCAAACAGCTGATTCATTCAAGAATTAAGAGTAAATTTGAGTCAATTGCTCTCTTTAAGAATGAACCATTGAATCATTGGTTCACCTGATTAATTCGTTCAAAACGCATTTATTCAGAAACGTATAATATATATACTACTGGCCAATTTTAGGGTCAGGAATTAATACTTTTATTCAGCAAGGATGTATTAAATTGATCAAAAGTGACAGTAAAAAAAAAAAAAAAAAAGTATATATATATATATATATATATATATATATATATATATATATATTTTTTTTTATTATTACATGTGTATGTATATATATATATATATATATATATATATATATATATATATATATATATATATATATATATATATATATATATATATATATATATATATATATAATATATATATATATAATTACATGTGTGTGTGTGTGTGTATATATATATTACATATATGTTTTTAGCATTAATTGAATATATGAATATAAAATAGAAAATTGAATCTAAAAAAAATTGGGAACTCATATCTGTATTCCCCTGGGCAGATTACTTTGATGTGGTGTCTTCAGGACAGCAGCATCATAAGCAGGTATGTCTACAAAAAGGTCTACTTTTTTTGTTGTTTTTTTGTGACCCATTTTTTCTGAGCCCTTAAAGGGTATCTGCACTCCGTTAGCACTGTCTGACGGTTCTGGCTATTGACTTGACGTCTTTATTGATGTGTTTATCACCCCAGAGGCTGAATTCTGCAGAGGATCCCGGCAGACGCTTGCTGTTAGACTCCGAGAGCGCCTTTATTGGTAAGTTCCTCTCTAAAATGAAAAACGGAGGGAAGCGTTTTATTCACCAACGTGACACAAATGCTTTTTCACCTGAAAAGTTAAGACTTCTAGATTACATTTAAATTACACCCACCAGCATATATACATATGGGTAAGATTGCCCCAAAATACTGACCCTCATGTGGTTCCAAACCTGCATGACTTTTTCCTTGTCCATGGTAACCAAAACTGCTTGGTTACCAACATTCTTCAGAATCTGTTTTGTGTTAAACAGAAGAAAAGACATCATACATATGTATACTAACATATTCTGCCATTAATTATTTTGATATATTTAAAGCCCATACTTCCAAAAAGGTCTTCAGAAACTGATATGAAATCTCATATCTTTAACACATAAGTTGAGTTACATTGCTCATAAAGTCTCAGTGATATGCAAGATCCTATTCCCCTGCAAAATTGTATCCTACCTCAATGCCTGTTAGAAATCACATTATTGTGATATTTAGTTCTTTAGATCATTTTTTATTTGACCATTAGCTTTAGTAATATAATCTGATATGTAATTTAAAAAACACTTAAGGGGTACATTAGAGTTGGGGCATATCGATCAGCATAATTTAGAAACAATAGGCGTCTATGGGAAGTATAGGGCTGTGTGTGTCAGTACGAGCAGCAGACAATGCGTGACACCACCGTCAGACAGCTGCTGTCACTGCCAGCAGGGACGGAGGACAGCTAGTGTGACAGCTATGAACACCAGACAGAAGAGAGATTGACTCGGGGGTGAGGATAATGCCTGTCCTCACAGCAGCGCCCCTGAGAGATCAGCAGTCACCTTGTAAATGAGTCTCGGTCTCATTCATTAAATGCCTTTTCATTTGCTCAGTTTCAATTACCAAGCTTTGATTGCTTGAATCGTGCACGTTTGAGCTCGAGAGAGAGGAAGGCCTGCAGAGCCTGCTGTTGCTGAACGTTTGTCGGCTGTAAATAACCAATCAGTTGTTTCTACACAGACCCCAGAGGCGATTCATTCCGTCTCCAATCCAGGCGTGACCAGAGAGCGAGACCGGCAGTTAGGAAGGCAGACATCTCTGGTGTAAGAGACCCTTGTTGTACACAACTACATCCTCACTTGACCAAGGCAAAGTCATTAGCTCTGTTCCAAAACTTTGTGCTTTGTACATGGGCAGCTTCCTTCCAAGGGGATATTCAAGCAGAACACATTGCAGTAGAATATGGGGGAAAAATGCGAGGTATGTAGGCTGTATCCGAAATCATACACATCCTTATTATAGTAGGTGAAAAACATATGTATAAAGAGTAGTATGTCTGTACTGTCTACTACACGCATAGAGAATGCAATGCAGCCATAAAAAAAAAAGACGATAACACATGGTCAAACATGTCTGCGCTGCTTTTCCATTTTTTTTCTATGATAGACAGTGCAATGCAAAAATATGCTTCAGTGGAATCTTGTAACTAACTGATCTGGAACGCTCAATATAGGCAAAAATAGTGCTCATCTCGACTCGCAGTTGATTCCATTGGAGTAATCCTCTAATAAAAAAAAAAAAACATGGCACACAAATATTGTGTAAAATAGCATATTGATACTTAAGTGTTGGACAAAGTATTATCTTTGGGTACGTCTGAAATCGCTCAGTACTCTCTCAGTAGGTACTTCTTTGAATAATGCACTGTGAGGGTCATGCTGGCCACAGCAGAATTATGCAGGTCCTATTTAATTTAATATTAATTTGTTTTAATACGGTTTACACAAGCTTGTTTTGTTCATCTCTACTACTAGCGATTGTCTTCTCTGCTAAAGAATATGTGCAGTCTGCCTTAGAATTTGGTCAAAACAAGGTATCTTTGAAGCCTGCCTACTCTTTAGGAGCCTTCCATCAGGTTTTGGAACGGAGCTAGTATTTTTTTTTATTGAATGCATCCACAAAGACTCTGCGCTGAATGACTGTACTTTTGTTTTGTCGATAGGATGTGGTAAACAGGTACACCCGACCTGACAGCGGTCCTGACAGCCAGTCCCTGCACTCGCTAACCAGCGCAGAAATAGAGCAGCTGAGGGAGCGCACAAAGAACAAGATGACATCGCTGAACAACATGAGAGAACACGATTGGCGATCAGGTCAGGAACTCTGAATTTGAATTCTCGCCCAGCCAGACTATTTATAAATGTAGCTTCTTTTTTTTTAAGTGTAAAAAAAAAAGAATGCATGAAGCTAGAATAAAACGTTAAAACGGCGGCTGGCAACTTTTTTTTGTTTAAATAACGCTAGCTGCAAAAGAGTTGAATATTTATTGCTATGCTAAAACGTTAGCTTGCTAAACACAAACTAGTAGGTCAGAAGCATTGAGAGGTGTATATTTTGTGCTGTCTAGGGGAAGCGTCAGCTGAGGAAGGGGAGGAGCTATGGCCACAGACTCCTTCAACCAATCGGCGTGTTTCCATTGACACCATTGCCACAGATCCCTGGTTACGTCCTAGTTCCTCAGACACGCTGACGAGATTCATGGGCGGTCGCAGGCCATCCAGCCGAAACCATGCAGGCCAGGATTGGGAAGGGCCGTCCACTTATCATGGTTAAATCTCATTCTGAATTCTTAACCAGTTTTGTAACTTTGTATAGCTATTTATACGTTTATTCAAACGTGTACACATGATGCTAAAGATGAATGTTTACAATTTATCAGTCAAGTTTCTTTTGTTTCCTCTTTGTTTGCAAATTGTTGTGAAATGAAATATTACACTTAGGAGGTTTTGGAACACTTCCTGTAGCATTAAGAGTCTGTTTTTGGAGCATTAATCAAGTCTGTTCCCTTCAGCCAGAGAGTACAGTCTGGGAGAAATGAACTTTTACTGTGACAGTGTATGAATGTGTAAACAGCATAAATTCTGTTTGTTTGTCAGGTAAGAGATCGGTAGTTCCAATGTTCCAATTTGTGTTTCATTTTTAATGATTACTTTACAGAAGATGAATTGTAGGTATATGAGGTTATGCAAGCATATGCAAACAGTATACCTGAAAATGGAAGGTAATGTAATTGAATCTATTGACTCTTAATAAATAAAATATTTTAAGAATTTTTAAACACTTTGTTCTGTAATGCACTTATTTCAAGTGACATCTGTGGCTAGGATTTTCAACCAGATGTCCGCAAACATAATTGTCTTAGTTGTCATGAAATGGATGTTGCGATTGTCTTTTCTCTTCTCATGACGCATATCTGAGTGAAATGGCTTCTCGAACAAGAAAAAATGTAGGGTGGGACTTAAATTTTTTCCATTTCACTGGATGGTTGTGGTTTGCTATTGCTATGACATCATGAGAGTGACAGGTTGTCCCGCCCTCACACCAGTACACACGTCATCAGAGAAGAGATGTCTGCAAGAGGGAGTGGAAATTATTTTGATTACGAGGGTCCAGTGAATTAAAAAGCACAAATACTGAAATATTCCATTAAAAAAAGGAACTGTCTATTTTGATTTCATGGTGACTTTAAAAATAGTGTAGTGTTTTGCAGCCTGTATTTCTTGACTATTATGAATTAGAATCATTCCTTCATTTTCAAACGGCACACAATGCGTCGTTTGTGGAGAAATGAGATTATAGCAAAAAAGGTCACAATTTTATTTGTTATTTGTGATCGTACACCGCTTTCAAATTGGCAAATTCAAACATACCGCTCTTTAATGTGACTTCTGTAACCGGTTTAGTTCAAACTTCAAGTAAAGCGAGCGCGAACCGATCATTCTTTTCATCACTCATTTTAGCTCGAAATGGAATGGTGAGAAACTGTACGACTTACAAAAATGCAATGCATCTCTTATGCAATCGTTCAGTTAGTGTTTCAACTGCAGAAAGACGTCAATAAAAGAGTTGTTGAACAACACTTGCACTGACGTTCCTTTAGGAAAGTCATTCAATGTCCGTGGATTTCTCTAGGAAAGAAATTTGCAGCACATCGTTAAATCGTATATACATTTACTTTAAATATATATAGGCTACTTTTAACAGAATACCGTTCAAAAGTTTGATATGTTTTAACATTTTTTTTTTTGTTTTGTAAAAAGTCTTATTCTCACCAATGCTGCATTTATTCGATCAATATTCTATTACACAACTATTTTCTATTTTAATATGTTTTAAAATGTAATTTACAACTATAATGTTAAAACATTTTCAGCATCATTACTCCAGTCTTCAGTGTCACATGATCCTTCAGAAATCATTCTATGCTGGTTTGATGCTCAGGGAACATTTCATTACTGTAGAAAAAGTTTTTTTTGTTTGTTTTTTTTCATTCAGTACATAGACCTCAGTTTAAATTGTATGTAAAGCTCTGGCTTTTTATATTGGTAGTCGCTGGTGGGCCTGTAAAGGTTGTAAAAACCCCTGCCCTAAAATTATTCAAAATTCATCAGGGCAAATGCACCCAGTTCCAAATCTTTCTTGACCTATGACCTAATTAGAATGTGTGATGAAGACCAGTGTCGTATAGAGTTGTACAGATCATTTTATTCCATATAGAAAACTTTACAGGGCTGTACCATTACAGTTTACCCCCACTAGTCAGGAATGCTTCAGATCCTTATTCCATCAAGTTTTAAAGCGCAGCTATCATTAATTTCTATACAATACATCCCACCCCCAAAACCAAAGAGAAGATTTTAAATATATTAACTTTTTTAAAAATTTGTACACATAGAGTGAAGCCAAACTTCAAATAGGGATACAAACCAGTGATTCAGATGCAGCTCACACGTAAGTCACCCTCAATTGTCAAGTTCCAGTTTTTTTCCTTTTAAAGGATCTGTTGCCCTCTGTGTTTAATTAAAAAAGTGTCAGCATATATAAAATGGAGTAAATCGAACTAATCATTTTGTATCGTATTAGAAATCTCTAGCTGGACAGTTATGGAGGGAAAGATGGCATAGTTAAATAATTTATCACAAAAGTAAAAATCTCCAGTGCATTTTGATCAAGAAAACAAGTGCAGCAAAATGTCCGAGAAACAAACCAACGAACAAACAAAAAAAGATACAGAAAACAAAATCTAGTGTTGTGAGATTATATTACAAAGCTGGAATTCTGTACAACTAGTTTCTTCGGAGTTATTTATGCTAATGTTAGCCATTAGCGGTGCAAATGCAACAAAAAGAAAAAAAATCTGAATCACTTGAGAAACATCACATCACATTGCTTGATAAGCAACCCTTCTGCCATTCTTCAAACAGCTTTTAATATAATGCCAAGACACTGTTTTGAAATATATCTGGACCTTTTGAGGATCTCAAAGGTCAAGCAATTTGTATATTAGTAGCGATATTCAGCATCTTCATGATGTTCTACATAATTTGATCCTATTGTACAAGGCCTGGTCAGTTGTCCGGTGGGTGGGAGACTGTTCCTGTTCTGCTATTGGCTGTTTGTCCAGAGCAGATCCTGAAAGGGTAGGCAGGGGGTTGATTTTAGTACCATCATATCTGACATGGTTAGAGGAGATCATATGATCGTGTCCTGCAGTGTTTCAGACGTCTGTGGCGTTCAGGGACAGGCACTGCTGCTGCTTCTAGGCGTCGTTGGGAGGCTGATCTGTTTCCAAACTCTGGGTGATCTGGAACACCAATCCGATGCGCAGGAAGAACTTGCGCAGGACGGCCCTCAGCTCCGGGATCAGGTCAAACTGCATGATCTCACAAAGCAGAGGGTAGTATCGGGACACGTGGGCCTTGAACTGAAAAGAGAACAAGAATAGTTTAATTACATTCGTTTTTCTTAACCCACAACCTGGTGTAATCGTTGAGGATTAGCGCCAGGTGTTCTCTTATAATTGGTTATATCAACACAAACCTGCAGTTTTGACATTAGTACTCTAATTGAGCGAGATTAAAAATGACTGAGCATTAATGATGTGAATGATATGAATTAGTTTGATTTAGGATTTAAACGATTTTCTGTTAAACAGATCCAGCTCCTGTGATATGGACTACCATTGTATATGCCCTAAATAATTGAAATAAGTATGTTGGTAAGTTTTTGTAAGAAGTTTCTTATGCTCACCAAGGCTGATATTTAATCAAAAATACAGTAAAAACAGCAATATTGTGAAAAAATATTGCAATTATTTAAAATAACTGTTTTGTATTTTAATAAAAAGTTAAATGTCATTTATTCCTGTGATGTCAAAGCTGAATTTCCAGTCTTCAGTGTCACATGATCCTTCAGAAATCATTCTAATATGCGGATTTGAGGCTCAAAAAAAATATTGATGATCAACGCAGACAACATTGCTGCTTAACATTTTTGTGGAAACATTAATACTTTTTTCAGAATGCTTTGATGAATAGAAAGTTCAAAAGAACAGCGTTTTTTTTTTTTCAAAATATTTTTTGTAACATTATAAAAGTCTTAACTGTCATGTTTGATCAATTTAGTGAGCCCCTTGCTGAATAAAAGTATTAATTTCTTTAAAAAAATAATATAAAAAACATTTAAATATTTTATATAGCTTACATACAGTATATATATATATATATATATATATATATATATATATATATACAGTATATATATATATATATACAGTATATACATATATATATATATATATATATATATACAGTATATATATATATAAAATCACAATATTTATTAAAAACTTTGGTAACACTTTATTTTAAGGAGACAATTACACGTAACACGTACTTTACTATAGTGATTTATAGTAAATTATGCATAATTACAAAAAGCTAACTCTAAACCAAATCCTAACCCTATAGTAAATAAATGTAGTTGATTAATATTACTCACTCTTTGTGTAATTACACTGTAACATCACTAATATAAAACTGTAACCAAAACTTTCTATTTAATGCTATTAAGTTTACATGAATGCTGTATTGACCAGAAACTAGGACTGGAATTATTCATGTTAAAATATAAAACTTTAAATGTTGCATTTGTTTAAAAATGTATACATTATCATTTAAGATATCACGGACTGCAGTTCCATCATGCCCCACTAGAGGATCGTAAACTCCCAGTTGGGAAAAGCTGGACTACATCTATCTGCAGTGAATCCGACACTCACCCTGTCGTCGCTGATCTTGAGCACTTTGGTAAGGAAGAGCAGCAGTAGGTTAGTCCAGGCCTCACGGTGGCTCTCAGACGTCAGCGTCAGGAAGTAAGCCACAGCGTCACTGCACACGCTGACAGACACAAAGAGAAATATTCCACATAAACCAAAAACGTCTTGAATGTAGGCTTGGTGACCTCTGATAGGCTCCTCCCCTTCATTGTCTTATATAACCCCTCATCAGCCCTGCAGCTTCCTTCAATCATCATGACCTAATCTCACCTAAATCCCCTTTGGCCTGGTTATGCGTGTTTTCACGCTCTCTCACTGGGCCGCTGGGTTCGGTGAGCACCGCGAATGATTAGAGTCTTCCCGCAGACATGGAAGTCAGAGTCTGACCTGTCCTCTTTCTCATGACTGAACCCTATTAGCAGTGTCGTCTGAGAGTCATGCTAAATGGGAGGACACAGGTCTGAGACTCCGAGTCAAATTAGAGCTCAGTGAAGTGCGTTTCATTTTAAAGCTTAATTTGCTACCACTAATGTTTCTTACCCAACTAATCTAACAAAACACTGCCCTAATGGTGCATGAAATGGTATCTCTCTGTTGGATTCAAGCCATAGAACCAATCCCAATTCAATGAAGCAATCCCACACACTCACTTCAGGAAATATAAGGCAGAATGACCTTTGTCCATCATAAAAATGAACAAATTAGAATGAAGAACCAATATGGCTTTTAATGCACTGCCCTTCTGAACTCCCAAGTGTTTTTAGATTCATTTTAGATTTTTTTAGATGCACAGACTGACTTATCTTCAAATGGAACCATTTATGGGATTTTTTTTATTAATGAAGGCCAGTATCACTGATATTAATATAGCTAATGCTGTCTCGATGAAAATTCTTTCCCCCACAATTTTAGGGTTATAAAATAGTCCGCACTGCATAAATTATTAAAGCTACAAGCGTTCTTTAGTCAAAGAGTAGTTAGTAGTTGTCTGTGTTCCCTTTGTTCTTTGGTTAACTTTACTGACAGACAGAATTAGTGGCTACTGTCACTTTAAGATCTACAGCTGGTGACAGGATCTCACGCGTCTTATTCTCTCACTACTCTTTACTTCCATTTAAGATTTTATTTAACTCATTTAAGGTTAATAATGATTGATTCTTGTGAGAATACTCGACAAAACGGACATTTTGCCATAAATATGTGTGTTATTGTTTGTTCAAGCGCGAAAGAGAATTCGATACTGGTTCGCGACTTTTTGTGCCTCGTGTGTGTGTGTGAGGAGGACATTTACTGAAGTGTGTTCTCTTTTGTCTTGTCGCACTTTAATGGTTTAAAGCATTTGGTGGACAAACTAATAACTAATAAGAGCGTGATCATTACCCTAGCTAAAGAATGACACGGAACGGATGCAGCGTTAATTGTGTTAAATATTTTAAAACATTAAAGCTGGACAAAAAAAGAAATCGCATACGTTAACAGCACTAACTTTACTTGTCATACATTGCTGACAGAAAATGAAGCGGTTTAAAGTGGACTCGTTTTCATGGTAGGCCTACACAAAATGTTTTTTTTAATAAGCTACACAGAATGTTCTACATTAAATATTTAACTAACAGTCTGAAGTTACCTAGCAGCAGTGTATGTTAATGTTTGCTTAGTCAACATAAGGCTAACATCAAAAGGTGTAGACAGAAAATATGATTATGCTGACCTGAGCTAATTTACGAAATCAACCAACTCACATCTCCTTTCTTTCTTTTCATCCATGATGACATTAAAGTCAGGTCTGATGTTGTTTCTGGAGTTCTGCCCTCCATGCTTTCACCGCCGACGCTAACGTGAGGTATGGATGGACCTCAATCACACTGTTGCCAGGACCCGCCCTGCTCTGCTTCTGATAGGCTTGTGACGTTAGTTAGAGCTGCGCTCCTCTCATATGATTGGTAGGTGAAATCAATTGACTCGAAAATATTAAACCGCATTCAAGTTCCCAGTTTCAAATGTAGCCGCGCGGTATGCGCGCTCATAATGGAAGCGGCGCACTCGTTTTTTCCAAGCGCGTCCGCGCCGAAAGTGCCTCCGACTGTAATTTGCAGTCTGATTAATACATTTTGCCTGCGCCGGAGGCCGAACCTGCCCTCAAGCCGAAAATCCGTCCCCCGGCCGGAATACTTTAAGCCCTGCGTCCCTAAGCTAAAATGGAGACAGGGAAGATGTGAACTGTACCACGCAGGGACGTGCTCAGGAATTTTGAGGGGCAGTTGCTCTGACCTGAAAAAAGCCTCATACACCCAATAAAAAAAAACGCTTAGATTTCAGGAAAAAATACAATCCTTTTTTAACCTTTTGGCTTCCCGTACATTCAGTTGTGCTTCTTGCTCGCATTCAGTTCTGATGGTACGTATGGTAACTGGGCAACTACGCATGATTTGTATTATGATTGGATAAAGGGAACAGGAATTCCGGTAGGGAACAGAATCGACTGCTACACCGGTCGCGTGCAGCGCTGCAGCCACGGAAACAGAGTTTGCACTTCTCCTATAGACTTTTACATTCGGTGCCCGAATGGAAATGAATGAGGCTTTGCGATTTTTTTTAATTTTTATCTAGGCCTACGTGAAATTCTGCACGTCCCTGGTACCACGCACAAAAGACAGTAGAAGCTATGAGCATATGATTATCAGAATAATATTTACATGGCCACAGGGCCTGAGAGCACAGCGGTTCCAGTCACGATCGTGACAGTGATGTCTTACTTGAGCAGTCTCCTCTGCACCTCCTCCCAGGCGTCCTGCCTGCTCTGGTCCATGTACATGCGGAAGAGGATACGCAGGCCACACGCCAGGCTGCTGGTCTCCTGTTTCAGCAGATTGGGCTTCGACTTCCCTTTGAAACCTGATCACACACACGGAGACACAATGAGCTCTTTTAATGTGGGACGGGAGAAGAAATCAAGCCAGACGTGACAAAGACTTTCCATTAGGCCACACGGGTAGCTCTATCTGATAACAGAGGACTTGATACGACGTGGCCTGTAAGTGATGTGGCGGCTTTTGTAGATGTAGAGAAATCAACTTATAACAATGGATATATTTAATGCATCTCAAGATTCTAACAACAAAGAAATCAGTAGTACTGACCGGCCTTCCACAGTGCGGTTCTCTGCTCATTGTTGGAGTTAAAGGCCTTGGCAAAGCGATGAGACTCCAGCAGACAGTCGAGCAGTTTAAAGAGCTGTTCTGAGGTCAGGTAGCGATACATTCCCTGGTCCTGAGTATCTACATGTACATCGGCATCCAAAGCATCTCTCTGCAGGGAAACACACTTCATTTAGACTGTAGAACTGACTAAAACTTCATACACATCATGTACAGAACACAAAATCTTCATAAATCAGATAATAAGTTCAAGTCAGTAAATAGATCATGGGCCAGTGTTGGTTTTTGTCGTCATTAAAATAGAGCTGGATTTTTTTCATCTTTTTTTTTTTTTTTTAATATTAGACTAAAAACTTAAACACTATAAATGAAAATTAGATATGTTGGTTTGGCAACTAACTGAAATAAGTAGAAGTACAAAAATTACAAACTAAAAAATGAAACAAATATAAATGAAAGCTGCACAGAAATAGACAAAAGCACATAAATTACAAAAACTTAAAAAATTAAATTATTGAAAAAAACTGAAAATATAAAAATAAAACAAATTTAAAATATGAATAAATACTATACTAGACCAATTAATACTATAATATTATAATAATACTGATGTGGGTGATGCAATCTAGCAAATTGATTGCATTCCCATTTCCCTTTCTAAACTCTCAAAAAAAGTAGCCAAAAGTATATATATATGTGTATATATATATATATATATATATATATATATATATATATATATATATATATATATATATATATATATATATGGCACATTTGTTCATAATAAGAGTTTGTAAAGATCCTGAGCTGGTACCTGTGCTGCTGCCAAGTTTTCAGCATCCTCCTTCTTACTGGTTGCAGGAAAGAACACAATGTTGTCTATGGTCTGAATGAGCTCCAGCTGGACCACACACTTTATGAGCAGAGCCGCAAACAGCCTCTGTTCCTGGGCTTCTGGGGAGGTCACATATGGAAGAACAAAATTAATTGCTGACCAGCTGATATGTTTCAATGTGTTTTGGGTCTATTATGAAATCAGGCAAAAATTAGAACTAAAAACAACACTGTTAAATTCAACTCATGAAAAAATTATTACATGGATCACTGGATTACTTGATTCTAACTGGTCATTTGTGGCTTTACTGTTGTATAATGAGTGCTAACATTTACAATGATCAATATTCAACAATTTCATTGTTGAGTTTCAAATCTTTTACTTATGAAATAATGTGAAGCAAAAAACAAAACAAAAATCAATATGGTTGGCCACCATGATACGTGCCTAAAGCAACACTGAACTGACTCTGTCTGCGGTTGTCAACCAAAGCTTTCTCCATACTGTTCACAGACTGCTGGTCATCTGCCCGAGTCTGAATATCCACTGACTTCTGGGAAATTGAGTCCTGTAAGCACCAGATAAGCGCTTATTAATATTATACCATTAAAGGAACTAATACAGCACAGTGCTAGAAGAGTATCTGGGTGTGATGACCCTTGAACACTTCCACATTTAGCACAGTCTGGAAATCTTATTTGCATACCAGCTGTTTATCAGAGTCCAGCTGAGTCACGTGATCTCCCTCTGTACCAGCCGGTCTCCATGTCAACAGCCTGTAAACAACAAATAGATGAGTTAAAAGGGTCATGCTGTACAGCACGTATTCAGTTTTTCTGTTTGATAACATTCCGTCAGACAAATATAGTGTTTTAAAGCGCTAATAAATTGCATTGTGCCATCTCAAGCTAAATGAATACATTTTAATTTATGTTAGGATATAATAATGCCTAGGTTTGCCATGTCAAGCTAAAATACATTCAAAAATATTTTTTATATACTTATGCCTTCAAAAGGGAATAGGGTTTGATGGTAACCGGGCTGAAAGTTTTACGGTTTCATTTGACATTAAATGCTGTGCATGTAAGGTAGTAAAATATGTTTATTAGAATTTATTGCAGATATTTTTAAAGCATATTCATTATTTAACAATCAGTAGTTTACTATTCAAAATCATACTAACAGGGTTGACTGTTTTACAGTAAATTTAGCAACAAAATGTTTATTACAAAGAGAATTTAATGCAGATATTTTTGCAAATATCAAGTATTTAATAATCAGTAGTTTACTATACAAAATCATAGTAACAGGGGTGACTGTTTTACAGTTATTTTAGCTACAAGATGTTTATTAGAAATATAATTTAATTAGTGTTTAATAATCAGTTGTTTACTGTCCAAATTCATAGTTGTAAACCAAAAAGGGTAGAAAGTTTTACAAATAATTTAGCTTCAAGATGTTTATTTTAAAGATAATTTAATGTAGATATTTGTACAAATATTTAAAAATCAGTTGATTACTGTACAAAATCATGGTAACAGGGTTGATGTTTCAAGATAATCGTTACTGATAAACGTAAAACATGATAATGAAACTCGTCTTGAAAGAGTTCACATTCTTGAAACGAGGATGCCATTAGGTGAAAGTTTATTTTTTATGGATTAGTTCATTATTTAAAAAAAGTGAACATATGATGGTAACAGGATGTATATTTAAGGAGAATGAAAAAGTTATATTAGAAAAAAGTTATTCCTTGTTTAAAGTCTTTACACATTTATACTAGGGACATAAATGGCATTCGTTTTGTAAAATGACCCATTCGAATTTCTGAAACACTCACATGTGTGGGATGGTGGTTTGGAAGATGTCTAGCATACAGTTGCATGTCTTGTCCCAGGTCTCAGGGTTAAACTTCTCACCGTTGAGGATGACCACGTTTTCAAGGCAATTAGTGCCTGATCTCGCCAACTGCTCATTATCTGTAAGGAGAGATATGCAAGTGAAATCATGACCTGAAGTAAGAATTTATGTGAACTGTCCATACATGAATCTTCTAGTCTTCAGTATTTTGCACAATGTGTGTTGTTTTCTCCACAGTGACACTGTAAATGTGCTGCAATTGTATCTTGTCTATTGCTGGTACTGTACACTGACCTTGTTGCACACACCAGTAGAGCTGAGAGAGGATATCATCTAGCAGAACATCACTCAGAGATTCAAAGTACTGTGTGAAAACGTCACAGATAGCATAAAGTGCATGATTACAGGTGGTGGTCATCCACTCCGCTTTCTAAAAACAGAACACAAAACAGAACATTAGCCATGCTGGTTTTCCATGCTGATATGAAGATAATGCAGTGGTACCATATGATTATATTAATGCCAGAGAGAGTGCCTGTCCAAGCAATATCTGTGCTGGTGACACGTACTAAAATCACTTTTTTTCCAGGACAGATTTCATTCCTGACGTTGACTTGCCTCAGTCTGTTGCTCAGGAAGCTTCATGTTGTCAAAGATCCTGAACACAATGCGGAACAGATCCTGCCACCAGTGTTTCTCGTAGGTGTGACCGTACGTCTTCATCACTTCAAACATCACTGTCAGACCCCTGACAAACAAAACAAAAATATACTGTCACGAGGGGGGTGGGATTGGCAATACTGTACATGTCATAACAAAAGGATTTCAAAACAGACACTGAAAACATTATTATAACTCTTTTCTAATTTAATATATTTTAAAATTTTATATATTCCTGTGATGGCGAAGCTGAATTTCCAGCATCATTACTCCAGTTATATACTCCTTATATGTTGATTTGCTTCTCAATAAATATTTCTTATTATTATCTATGTTAAAAAAACAGTGCTGCTTAATATTTTTGTGGAAACTGTGATATTCTTTTGAACTTTATATTCATCAAAGAATCCTGAAAAAAATCTGTTGGCTGTATTGTGGGTCTGGCACTGACCTGGTCCGGACGTCCAGCTTACACCTGTTGATGATGCATGACAGCTCAAAGAGGATGGGGAACCAGCCTCTCACCCAGACACGGTCCTCCGGAGCGACGTTCATATCATCACTGGTGCAGTCTTTAAATGCCTGCCGACACAAAACATAAGCAGTTTACCCACATTTGCTTTGATATCACATGTTAGCACATACTCAAGCACACGCCTAAACACACATGCCGCTTGACTATAAGCTGCATTTACAGATCAAAAGGTTTTTGCCCCAATCTGGCAACCCTTGGTGAGATGAGGTGGAGGTCTCCTTGTGGGCTGCCTTCACTAATCTTCACTTTAGAAACACCACAGGACTAAAGCACTAAACAGGCACAAACACAGCTCATAATACAATCACCCTTTATGAAGAGCAGAAAACAGATTGCTTACATTTTCCATCTACTTACTAAAGGCCTTAGGTTTTGCTCATTAAGGCATCTGGTAATGAGAGTTTCCTCATTAAAAGTGCCTTGTGGTCTCCTTAAGTGTAATCCATTTAGAGGATGTCTGCGGAAAGCCTGACCCGGGGTCAGATTATAATTCAGAGTTATGGAGCGCGCACTCGTTATCACTGACCTGAGGTCGGTCGGAGACGTATTTAGCGCAGTGGCGGATGAGACGGATGGCCTCCATGCTGGTGTCGGGGAAAGAAGCGTTGCAGGCGAACTCAGACAGACATTTGACAGCGTCCTGGAAGGAGTCAATGGTTGCTGGGAAATGCTTCTCAAATACATTCGCTGCGAGGTGAAAAGAGATGACAGAGGCCTTTTACAAACAGCATTTTTATACAAATAGAAGTGAATTAAAAGTAAATGTTCACAATGCAAATCTTCCTTTTCAATCCATCAAAGCTAATTGTCATGGCAACTGTGACAACCATGATCACATTAACATATGACCCCCCATATTTAGTATATCAATGACTAATTCAGTTTATTTAGCAGCTTGGCAGGGGTTTGTTGCTCATTTTACATGCATGGTACATTATTTGCATTTAAAAAAAATTAAGCTACAGAAGCAAAAACAGTCTGTGTAATTATAAGTGTGGAAAATGATAAATACCATACATATAAAATCTAAATAACTTGTTTAAAACTATATAAATTATTCATACAGTATAAAACTAAATTACTTTCTGGTACAAAAAATATTGCCTAATATAGTGTACAGAAAAAAAGGGCAGAATTAAATTAGAAAAATAAATGATTTAAAATAAAATAAATACTTGAACTATATACTGCAGTAATATAAAGTAGGATCTAAAAGTTGCAAGAAATATTCACCAGTGAAAATATTTCTATTTAGCATTTTTCTAATTTCATACAAACATTTTCATAATAAAGTAAACAATGTTGTGATTAGTAAAACCATATAAGTTATACATGATATGAGTTTTCATTATTAATTTTATGCCAATTTTTTGTGTTCAATCTTTTCAAATGGTAAAACTTGTCTGCTTATTTCCAGGTTTAAAAAAAAAAAAAGAATAAATAATTGTGGTCTCAGTCAGACTATTGAACCCCAGTGTATTAAAAAGGCTGTTAATTGTTTATTCCTATCTTGTATCCTAAATGAGAGTATCCTTGATCTCCATGGAGGCACTTACTGACGATGTGTCCAGTTGTCTGGAAGGCCAGCTCCACTATGCTCTCATCCTGGTCAGAGGCAGCGAGATGAAACACGGAGAAAATATTCTTCCACCCTGATCTAATATTCCCAGCCTGAGAGTTGACCATCTGGGCTATGCAGCGGACCACCATGTCTCTAATGGTAGGAGATCTGTAGATAGAGAAGAAGCGTGTAAATAAAGCAGGAAAACATGCACACACACACTCGCTCTCTTCATCTCATTCTGCAGGGGCAAACGTGTGTAGACAAGTTCATTTATCTCCATCAGTCATGGAGTTTAGTCATGATGTCTTCTGACACTGTGTGTGTGTGTGTTCACTCACAAAGCTTAATGAGTACTGCAGGGTCCATATGAGCTAATATATCTTTCTCTTCTTCGCTTCTTTCCAGTGACGGAGAAGCTACTTTGAAAGTGAAGATTGCCGGGCTGCTTATAATTGAAAGTAGTCAGGCTGCCGTCTAGCTACCTTTTGGAGTAGTTGCTTACACTACTTTGGCGCAATGAGGAATTTAGTGAAGGTGGAATCATAAATGTAGTGGAAATATAAATGTACACAAAATAAAACAAATGAAATACTTTGCATTTGCATAACTGAATTTAAAAACAGCAGTATTTAACTAAATATTTTTCACTACAAAATACAAAGATTTTTTTTTTTTATTCAAATACTTAGTGATGACAAAGTGAATTCATTGAAATTAATTGTTCATAACCAGTGTTATTATTGTTAACTAAAAGTAAAATATTTATTGAAATACAGCTGAATTAAAATAATCTATATATAATAAATAAAATAAATATATGATAATTAGATGAAAAAATTTACGTAACTTTTATTTCAGTTATTTTCTAATGCAACATTTCAAATTTTTAAGTTGAAGCACTAAAAATACTAAACTGACAAAAAAGAAAGCTGAACAAACAAATAGCAAAAACAAATAACAAACTTCCAAAAATTAAAATGAAACTTGAAAATAAAAAGGTTATTATATTCTAAATATTTCTAAAATAACAATTATGTTAATGAATAGATCATAAACTGATTAACTAAATGAGTTGCCAATGCTTAAAAAAGAGACACTTTAATAGAGTGAGTATTGCTAAATATAAAAATCGTTTTATAGACATTTTATTTTAAATGTTTGAAGTATTTTCCAATATTTCTGAATATTTTAGACTTGAGCATTACCAAAATTATATTTTTTATATTAATTTAAATTTGTATTACATATAAATTTAATAAATATATAATTATAAATAATAATAATTTTTAAAAAATTCCATGACTTAAGGCAGTGCCAAGTTTTCAGAAAATGGTTCAATACACTACAGATGTAACAGGATTAATAAACAAAACCTTCTGTTTATGTCTACAATACATTTCCTGAAAGATCAAAAATGTTTTCCTTAAAAGGAGAACATTTTATATATGTAAACAAGGCACTGAACATGACATGATGAATATTTAAAAACATTTGGAGGCAGGCGCTCCAGTCTCCTGAATCCAGAACAGAGCCCTTCAGAGGATGACATTTAGAAGCAGTACATCCGGCGGAGAGAAAAAACAGCTACACTCAAAACAAGCCTTGAGCCTCGAACCCGTCTTAAGGCAAGACTTGCACAGTTGTACGACAAACCATACAATTCATTCATTACAATTTGTTTGGTTATTCAACTGACACTCTCCATATATGAAGAAGGTCTGACCTGCGTTAAGTGATATTTCACTTCAACTGCAGTGTAAATTGAAACGCTCACCTGTTCTTTTTCATTATGTGCTCAAACGGCCTGAGGAAATCCTTCTGGAATCTGAAATTGGCCAACTCTCCCTTCTCCAAAAATTTCATGGATAGCTGCCTCAAAGAGTCCACAGCGAAAATAGCAACATCCTCATTGGGATTACAGCCGACCTGTGTCAAAACAGAGAGCGAAAGAGACGGGGAATGTTAAAGCAACGAGAGTGCTGTGTTTTCATGCCCTCCCACAGGCAGAGGGAAATTTAAAAGCGTCATTAGATTTCTCTGATATCGTACAAAGCCACCGAGACACACACTCTTCATGGGCCGATTTCCTTCCAGCGTTGATTTGGTGGCTGCTTTGAACTCACCTTATTGAAATGATCCCCTATAACCTCCCATATCCTGGACCACTGCAGCCTGATACGACCCATGTTGTAGTACGAAATCTCCACGATCTTCTGCAGACTGAACATTCGAGGGTGGGTAGGGGAGGCCAATTCATCCATTGATACAGCACACAGCCATCGGACAAAGTCCACTGCAAGACACAGCAAGGTACACAACACAACACTTTAATCTTCTCAGAACTGAAGGTAGTGTGGCGCTTGCAACGCCAAGGTCATGGGTTCAAATCCCAGAAACAAATACTAATCAAATACAGTTTGAATGCAATATACACTACTGTTCAAAAGTGTGGGGTCAGTAAGATATAGATTTTTTCAAGGATACATTAAATTGATCAGAAGTGACAGTAAAAACATTTAAAATGTTACAAAAGAATTCTATTTCAAATAAATGCTGTTCTTTTAAAGTCCCTGTAAAGGCAATTCTACAAAAAAATTCTAAACACATTATAAATGTTACAAATGTATTGCTAAAACATATTACAAAGACTGTTGAACTGTGAAGTACTGAAATGCGGAGTTACACCGTTAAACAGTTTTTCACCATTGCTATTTTACGGATTTTTTGGGCGGGGCTAAAACAGGAGCCCTGATGACGCATTGGAGCCCATGAGCTCGTGGACACGCCCCTAATTGATGACACACCGAGGCCACTGAGGCTGATCTCTCCCGACCCCATTCGCATTCGCCGCTCAAACGCGAGTTACTGTCAGTACTATTAGTTACTACAGCCTGCTGTTTGCTAGCTAGCTATGCCTTCAACACGGAAATGCATATAGGCTACTACCTGGATGCGATCATGTACAAAACAGATCGGTGTCTTTATTTAAATTTCCTAAAAACGATCACATCAAGAAGAGGTGGATTAATTTTGTGTAGAGCCAACCTTGATGAAGAGCTGATGATCACCGCCAACACCCGCCTCTGTAGTGATCATTTTACACAGGATCGTTTTATAAACTTTCCTCAGAGACAACTGGGATTCACTGATAATCCGCTGTTACTGGTGAACGGGGCCGAAACGACTATCCCCCGCCGCCAGCGTTCATCTCCCCGTCCCGAAAGCAGTATCACCTAATATCACTGTCGGCAGCTTTCCCGGGAGTGGGCGTGGTTTCAGGGCAGCCAGCGGACACGCCCCCAGCGTTTGAGAGCAGAGAGTAATGCTCATTTTTTCAAGATTTTGATAGCTTATTTTATGTACTTGCCGGCTTTTTTTATCATTCAAATTTGGCTGGGTGGCTAATAACACATTTTTCTGTGGTGTGACAACCTCAGAACACATACTTAATTTTGACTTTACAGGGACTTTAAACATTATATCCATGAAAATAAAATCCAAAAAAAGTACACAAAATTGATAAGAAATGCTTTTTGAGCATTAAAATCAGCATATTAGAATGATTTCTGAAGGATCATGTGACACTGAAGATTGGAGTAATGATGCTGAAAATTCAGCTTTGCCATCACATGAATAAATTATATTTTAATATATATTAAAATAGAAAACAGTTCTTTTAAATTATAATACTATTGAACAATATTACTGTTTTTACTGTATTTTAGATCAAATAAATGCAGTCTTGGTGAGCATAAGAGACTTCTTTCAAAAACATTAAAAAAAAATCTTACCATTCACAAACTTTTGAACGGTAGTGTAAGTTTTAAATAAACACGTTTGTCAAATGCATAACTGTAAATGTGAAGTCTTGTACTTACCGATGGCATTTCCATCAAGTCTGGTAGAGCCTGTGAATATCCTGCAGAGAAGAATATGAGCGTTAACAACATTCCAAAAACATATTAGTGTTTGTAACATTATGAGGTTCATTAGAATTAACGATAACCATCATACCGGTCCACAGCGACTACCACACTTTGCGAGCTGGTCTCCCCGATAGACTCCTGAATGCTTGCGATCTGTTTGCGATCAACGTTCCCTCCTATTGTGAGAAAAACCACAGTTGGATTATTTATACAAGTGCCAATTTAATTTCACACTGCTGGATAATTATGCTGGATTATGATAAAGCAATCTTAATGGATCACATTTTATCTTTAGATAAAACGTTTTTTGATGATGTAATTGCAAATGGAAAAGCTGCAATGCAGATGGTGCTTGTTTTCAATGTCACAGTTTTTGTTTTGACAAAAATGCCCTTTAAATTCAGTCAATATTTTGTCAAATCATATTCAATATCAAACTCGCTTTACTTTACAGACTAAACATTAACTGCATTTAAAACAATCTGACAAATGACAAAACATTTAGCTAAACATTTGTTAATCATTTAAAGTCGCCCTGTGGTGAAAATCAAGTTTTTAATTGTTTATGTCTATGTGGTGTTTTTAATATGCTTTAAGACAAACCGTGTGTAAATTCATAAGTCAGCACCATTGCGGAGTATTTTCTCCTTAAAACTGCAGTGAACCAAAAAAGTTTCTGACGTCACAAACTACCTTGTAACCAATCTCGTAAACGTGTGATCAACAACGAGTGGATCTGAGCTGGCGTGAGTGAGGGGAGATGGGGCTAATTTGCATATTCATAGAACCGTGTATACTAAATGAGGTAAGGGTGTAGAGTTAAATTCAAGCTATTTTAAGGCATGAAGATTTTTTTTCAAGGAAAAAACATTTAAATATGTAATTTATGTCAATATGTCAATATCTGTTATCGACGAATAAATAAAAAAAAAATACATTTTCACTTTAAGATCAAAATTCTAAATAAAATGATTTTTTTTATACATTTCTTAACATTTAGCTGTTAATTTAAACATTTATTACATTTATCTATATATCATCTTAAAATCATTGAATTATTATACTATGCTTTTTTCCCCCTTACTTTATAAAAAAGTCTTTGTCAACAAACATTTATAATAATGATATATTTGCTGCTTGTGTGAAGTGTGATTGACTGACCCAGGCCCAGGTACTCGTCAGAAGTCTGTTCCTTGGTGCTGGTGATGAAGCCTTCCTTCCCCCGTACGGTTCCTGATATGTACCGAGCCTTCACTCCTGTCCCGATGAGCTGGGCCAACTCCAGTTGACTAATGCACTTCAGGATCTGCAGCGCACATACAGAATATGATAATACCTGACAAAATCTGCCAATCACATCACATAGGAAACATGCGGGCCAATCAAAGAGAAGGGTTTGGCATTGGTCACCTCATGCCAAGAGTTTCCTAGGTAATTCCCATCTGTGTGTGCCACTGTAATGAGGGTCTTGATGGTGTCGATGTTCTTCTGCTTCATCTCAGTAATGCCCGAGCTGGCCGTCAGCAACGTGAAGCGGGCCAGAGCCTGAACGTACGCGTCTCGCTCCAACTGGAATAAATCAACAGAGAACAAAAACCTTTCGGAGGGTTTCTGTTTGGTCTGTTTCTTACTGAAAGCTACCGAATGTAGTCATATGATACACTTTTATAAAGTTTTTGCATCCTTTTTGAAGCTTTACAGCTCCAATCCTCATTCATTGTAATTGTATGGAAAAGAGCAATATGCGCATTCCTCAAAATATCTTTTTTTGTGTTCCACATGTTTGGAACGACACAAAGACTAATAAATTATTCGATTTCATTTTTGGGTCAACTATTCCTTTAAGCAGTCGATCATTCCAGCCAAAGATGACTAAAGTTTTTAAAGTCACTTATTCAGACAAAGACAGAATAGCATTTCAAGCAAACGCTAGGCCTTTCTCGGCTTCGGTAAATTAAAATCTATTCATCTATCTAAATGACCTCTCCATGGTTAATGCAATGTGTGAAATTACCTGAATGCTGAAGATGCACGCTATCCTGATAGCACAGCGGATTCCCTCAAGACACAAAGAAGCCACCTCAGTGTCATCACAGTCTTGCAGACCCACGCTGAACGCAGCCAGAAAGGGTGTCCAGGCCAGCTATGAGAGAACAAGATAATATGGGATGATTGTTTGCATCCAAACAGAATGTATGTGGAAGTACATGCACAGAATACCTTAAACATGTATATGCATGGACAGAATACCTTAAACATTGGTCTGACGTGCTCGAGGTGGGTGGCGCTGGTGAAGGGCGCCTGAACGTGGCTCACAGCCTCCATCAAAGCCTTGGCTGTCTTTGCCATTTGCTCCATCTCAACATTATACAGAAGCCTCCTCTGCTTCTCACTGGCCACACCTGATCCAGAGACAACAGCAAAAGCACCATCAGTTAACACAAACCTCACCTCAAAATATCAGAATACTCCGTATGCCTCTTCAGAGACAGCAGAACAAAAATATTCATTTGTTCTCTCGGAAGTCCTATAGCTTGTATTTTAATAATAATAATTCTATATATTTTATAGGGATGCACCTACATGAAAATTTGGGCCGATACAGATGACCGATAATTATTTATATCTGAAAGCCGATAACCGATATATATAGGCTGATTAATCTAAATCCAAATTTTTATATAATTTTTGAGAGCCTGATCACAAAAACAAAAGCCTCACCATTAAAAGCCACGTCCCAAGCACACAATTATAATTTTATCATTATAATTTGAAGTAGCCGATATGACAGACTTGAGCTGCACTTAACTGTATTTTCCTTTTTTGAAGTGATTCCAATCATATTTTATGCAATTCAAAACCATCAAGGTGAACAGTGCGCATCTGAAGTGTCTCAGATGAAGGAAAAATCTATTATTAATCAGCTTTAATATATCGGTCAAATTTTGTTATCAGGCCGATAACGATAACATTAAAAATGAACATATATCAGTCGATACCGATATGATGGCTGATATATCGTGCATCCCTAATATTTCATGTTATACATTTAATTGTTTTTTTTTTATTATTATTATGGTTAATAATTATAAAAAATAAACATATAATAAAAATGATTAATAACTATAATGATTACTAATTTAATCATTGTAAAAAAATATCAATACTCATTATACATTTTTTTTGCCCAAAGCCAAGAAATATCCAGATTTTTAGTTGTTTTAAATCATTTTAAGTAATCTCGACACCTAGTGGGCCCTGGTCCCCCTGTTGAAAACCACTTATGTACCGTCTCAAACTCATTATCGTACAATAATTAAAAGGACTTTCATGATCACATCAAGCAAAAAGGTATTTGACCAATCATAGCTTTTTTATGCACATGATTCAAATCGGAATGCCAAATACTCACTTTGCTTATTTGACTTGATATGTATTTCCTTCGTCTCCTTCATAGATATTTTTTTCCCTGCGATTTCATCATAAATGGCTGAGAGATACTCCTCCGGTAAATCTTTACTGTCATTGATACCTCGGTTCATCTTGATGTATTGCTCTTTCGTCATTTTATTCTTCACCTGTGCCAAGATAAAGGAAACAACAGATCAGTTGCTTTTCAGAAACATCCATCACCCTAGATTTAACTATTCCGCTCACATATCAAGATTGAATGCCAAACAGCCGTTTCCAGCTCCGACGTTCACATTAACATTCATAGACTCGGGAATGAAAAGAAAATGCATTCTCTATTCGCTGAAGATTTCAGTGAACAATCAGCACTCGGTGCACTAACCTGCGGACTGTGTAGATCTGTAGTCAACATGATGATTGAATACGCGAGGACGTATGCGGTATCTGCGCTGGCGAACAGTGTTTGCCTAGGGAGAGAGACAAAAGAGACAAACAGCGACTGAGTGCAGTGTTTGCGACATAATTAGCAATGTAGGTTAATCTGTTGAAACAGAAGGAGACCGCTGCACTCACCCTTGGTTGCATTCTAAATATCTAGCAGCAAATTTCTCCATCAGTCGATCGATTTTCTGGGCCTCTCCGGGCAGACGGAAACCCTCGAGGAACATGCGCAAGGCTGGCACGAAATCTTTGCCCTGGAAGTCCATTTGGTCGACGTAGGCATACATAACCTCTTTATTGATGCGATCGTTGTCTCCGAGAAACTCTCCTACCTGGATCTGTCAGGTTGGAAATAGAAGGGGGTAATGAGTCACATATTGATTGTGTAGGTAGAGCAGAAAAATCATGTTTTATAACTCAACAACACATGCTCAATGCTATATTCTAAAGCAACACTGACATACACTGCAGACTGGAGAAATCATTGAGCATCTATTCAGTGTGAATAGATGAATCATTGAAATATCCAAGCATATCTCATGTCATTCAGGAGGCTGAGGGCTGTTCGGGCTGAAGTGCCCTAATTTTAGGGCAGATAAAAGGAGCTCTCTTTACCCATTACTGCTGTAGTCTTTTGAGGCCGGATGAACGAGCAAATGAGTTGCCGATTCATCACACTGAAGGATCAAATCATCTCTAAGTGGGAGTTTGGCAACACTTGTCTGGAGCATCCTAATATTTTTATTTACCTTGTTTTTTCAGAAACGTTTCAGAAAAGCCCTGTTTTATTACAGTATACTGCTGTAATGTAAAAATGTATTGGACCTAGGCCACAATACATGGAAGAAACAAGGTAAGGGAAAATATTGTAGATAAACCATGTCTTACAGAGTCAAGTCTTTCCTCTTGGTGTAAAAACTGGGCGATATCTTCAGGAGTGGTTCCCAGCATGCCTTGTTCTTGCAGGTACTGAATGCCCCTCTTTGGTTTTTTGTTGAACCTGTGCATTGTGATAAATAGAACATTAACATGTGCTCAACAGATTAACATTTGGCATTTTGTAAGGATGTTCTGAAGGTAAAGTGTGCAGTGTGTTTTTGTCTGTGAAAGGGTTCATGGTGCATTTTTTCCCATGATGTTATGATGTTAGTAAAGGTATTTGCACCAAAAAGAATTTAGCTTTGTTGTTTCCATCCACCTATTTTTATGCACATTTTAGAATATCGCATAAAAAAAACACGCTGGATGGAAACGCCAAGATGCGCATAAATTCTAAAAAAAATTGCATAAAAAACATATGTGCTCAATTGAGTCGGATAAACGTTTCTTCCGATAAGAAAACATGCGCATAAACTACGATGGAAACACATTTACCAAATAAATTCCTAGATGTGCATCAAAAAAGTTGTGACTTTGCGATGGGACGACATAACTGGATTAACCAGCGGACCAAACTCGTTGCAAAGCATCTAAAATACTATTTTGGTAATTCTTAAATGCCTGAGCAAAGTCGTCAAAGTGGTTTAATAATAATTCCTTCCAGAACTGTCTTACATGAATCCCGCCTCCGAAAACAAGATAACTTTATTCCGTTTCGTCTGCGTGCTCTGCGGCACAAGTAATTAATTATATATGAAATTATTATATACAGTGGCTTCTCCTACTGCAGCAACTTCTATTTTTCTAAATAATATTTAACGGCAGTTTATCAGGAAGTGGTGATTTTGTTCTCTTCAGCTCACTGGATGAAAACAGTGCTTTATTCAGACATGTTTTATGCGATATTCCAATTTTACGCACAAGTTAAACTTTGGATGGAAACATAGCTACTGTTAAATGGGCGGTTTTTGCTGCTGTGACCCAAACATTGAAATACATTATGACCGATTTATAAAACAAAATGTTATAGATGGACTGAAACAGTTTCTTCAGAAGAAAGTACAGAGCAGTAGGTGCTACACACTTCCAGGAATAACAAAAACCCTGACACTTTCATACATTTTTTTCTTCAGTTTGTGAACACTGAATAGGTGTCATTGACGTGTAAATGTGGGCAGTTGTGTTTAAATTTTCATCCATCCGACATGTGAAAATTGCAGAAGTTCAGAACGAGACGTTTTCGTCTCTTTTTTTTCAGTGGAAAAAGTCCAGAAAGATACAGTAGAATTTCATAGTAGACCTTTTATCTCAAAATATCAAGTGAAATTGGATGAACCCTTTAAGATTGCTGTTTGTTTGAGCCCAACATTTCAACTACTGGCTCAACTGTTCGAGGTACCATTTGTCTGATAGATGGGGAAGTGTTTTATGAAACCTGTTTGAAAGCAATTATTTTTACAATTCCAATTGGCTCTGATAGTGCTACAGAACTTATACACTTCACCTTTAAGGTATCCGAACTTGCTCTTGGAGGGCTGACATCCTGCAGAGATTAGTTCACCTGCCTGGAAGTTTCTAGTATGCCTGAAGACCTTAATCAGCTGGTTCAGGTGAGTTTGATTGGGGTTGGAGCTAAACTCTGCATGACAGCTGCATGTTTTTCATACTATGGAAAAATTGCATGACAGTGGCCCTCCAGGAGCAGGACTGGACATAAATAGGTAAACTAAGCAATTTCCATTCAAATTTCTATTGATAGTGATTTTGTTAACCGCATTAATAGTGCATAGATTGATTTCATGCTTTTGCATCCAACTTAATGGCTTACAGGTCAATGCCTTGCTCTATGATCTCCTTCTGTTGTTTGAGGACCTCAAACTGCTCAGGGTTGTCCGTCCCAGACATCTGTGTGCTGTAGCTCCCGATGCCTGACGAGGCGGTGGAGTCCAATGAGTTTATGCTGCCGTAGCGGTTAATCGTTTCTGGATGCTTTGACTCATTGGTTTCCTGTTCTAAAGGCTTTTCTTGGCCTGATCGAGAGAGAAGAGAAAATGAAATTCAGATGCAACTTCAGAGAAAGCTGAAAAAAGGATGAGCCCAGTTTGTGAAACACCATGAGCCCCTGCAGCCTAGGGACTAGAGACAACATGATTCATTGGAGTCTTGGTTGGCTGAAATTTTTTCTTTTTTCTGACTCCGCTCCCTATATGAGTTTCCCAACACAACACTTCTCTAATAAAGTCTTTGGCCTCGGCTGACTCGTATCACAAAAACGGCACGATGGGGACTGGAGGAAGAGCAGCGTGACCTGAATGCACAAAGTAACAGATCTGAAGTTGGTGCAAGCAAGATAAACAGACGGTTTGGGTATGTGGAAGCCATGGTTGCAGTTTGCAGGGTCTAATTACACACTGGAAACACTGTAAAAGATTTAGCGGGTAGCGATCACTGTAACATGAGTTGTCAGGTCACTTCCTCATTTCTCAAAGTTTCCTTTCTCTAAGAGATCAGAGGAGCCAGTAGCAGCTGGGAAATACTTGCCCGTTCATCTTAAGCTTCAAAGAATAATATACAATGATATACAAAAGCTAATACGGCCACAACACAAAGAACTATTAAGAGACCACCGTCTAGTCTACGCAACAAAAGCTAATGCAATCAATTCTAAATGTCACTACAAACTGCCATTACCTGCTCTCCCTTTTGATGTGCGTCCGTTAAGAGAAAAGAACAAAGATTGATTGGCCAGCATGATGAGAATACAAGAACCTGAAAGTCTGAATTAGTGATCCGAAACATGCATCTGAAGAGTTACTCAGAGAAGTATGCTACAGTCGGACTGGCCGATTAGGACATAAGGGTTGTATATGTAAGATTGGCAATTTCGTCAAGATGAAAGGTTACAGACAATGTTTTATTTGATTTGCCATTGTAAACATTGTTTCCACTAAAATACCATGGCTACTACATTTATAAAACAAAAAATACATGGTAACCACTGTCATAAAATAAACAAAAATATTTTATATTTTAGGTGGTTGCTAATGTGTTCTGACTATTTGTTTGCAATTTAATGTGGTTCCAAGTCTGTTTTTCCCCCCAGTGTTTTCCTGGGTGTTGCTAGGTTTTTGCTGAGGTGTTCTAAGTAGTTGTAAGGCATTGCTGTGAAGTTCCAAAAGTGTTTTGGGGGGTTTCTAGGGCGTTGCCAGGTTGTTGCTAAGGCATATTGAGTGGTTGTTGACAAGTGGTTCCAAGAGTTTTTTTGTGTAGTTTCTAGGACATTGCTAAGTGGTTGCTAAGGTGGTCTGAGTGGCTGTTAATGCATTGCTATGTGGTTCCAAGAGTTTTTTTCTGTAGTTTCTAGGACATTGCTAAGTGGTTGCTAAGGTGGTCTGAGTGGCTGTTAATGCATTGCTATGTGGTTCCAAGAGTTTTTTTGTGTAGTTTCTAGGACATTGCTAAGTGGTTGCTAAGGTGGTCTGAGTGGCTGTTAATGCATTGCTATGTGGTTCCAAGAGTTTTTTTGTGTAGTTTCTAGGGCATTGACAAGTAGTAACTAAAGGTGTTCTAAGTAGTTGGCATTGCTGTGGGGTTCCAAAAGTGTTTTGGGTGGTTTCTAGGGCGTTGCCAGGTTGTAGCTAAGGCGTATTGAGTGGTTGTTAACACGTGTGGTTTCAAGAGTTTTTTGTGCAGTTTCCAGGGCATTGCTAAGTGGTTGCTAAGGTGTTCTGAGTGGTTGTTAGCACATTGGTATGTGGTTCCAAGGGTGTTTCGGGTGGTTTCTAGGTGGTTGTTAAGGCGGTCTGAGTGGCTGTTAGTGCATTGCTATGTGGTTCCAAGAGTTTTTTGTGTAGTTTCTAAGGCGTTGCTAAGTGGTTACTAAGGTGTTCTAAATAGTTGGCATTGCTGTGGGGTTCCAAAAGTGTTTTGGGTGGTTTCTAGGGCGTTGCCAGGTGGTTGTTAAGGCGTATTGAGTGGTTGTTAGCGCATTGCTATGTGGTTCCAAGAGTTTTTTTGTGTAGTTTCTAGGGCGTTGCTAAGTGGTTACTAAGGTGTTCTGAGTGGTTGTTAGTGGTTTCAAGGATGGATTTTGAAGTAGTAAGACTCTCTGGTTTCTGATTGGCTGATATCTGAAAGCCTAAGGTGGGCATGAGGCTATAGGGAAATTCCCTTTAGGTCCATCAGATCCTCTCCTCCTCAAACCCAATAAAGCCAAGCTTGATTAAACCTAAATCCCCTTCGCTTCGAAGAGGTAGGGTCTTTAGCCTGGCGCATGTTCCCAGCTCATACGAGAAGCTCTGCTTTGCAGTGTTCAGGGAGCTTGCAGCCTACCTCCCTGATGTCAGGGAATGCCTTGGTGAGGAATAACAGCCTCAAGCCTGATTGATTAAGATGAAAGGCCTGTGTAGCCATCACGGCGAATAGCATTTCCTGCCTCTCTTTGAGGCACAGGACTCCTAGTGCACTGTCCTCAAAAGCAACTGTTTATCCATTTGGTTCTCCACAAGCCTGAAGCCTCTGAAAAGCAGCATAAATGCACTCAGGAGACTAATTTAGAAGAGCCAGAGCCGTAACCTGGAATATGCAATGCACCCGCTTGGATCAAAAGCGTATCAGGATATAGAGGGGCTAAACAAGGTTCTGCAGGTATAATACTGGTTGAGGAGCCAGTATTGATGTTCCACAGAGGCTGATGGTTTGCCTTACCGAGACTTGTCTGGGAATTGGGGTTGACATATTGGTCTTTGCTCCACTCCACCATACACTTGAGAATGGACACCAAACACTCCAGTCCTTTCTTCCTTAGAGTCAGCTCCTGAGGGAAATTAACAGTTCTAGTAATTTACCCTTTCCAAATCAGCATGATTTTTTTCTTTTGTTGAAAAATAAATAAAATTTGAACAGGGACTATTAAACTTAAAAAATCATAAAAGTAGTCATGATATTTCTGTGCCTTATATACAAAGTTTTAGTACAAAGTTAGTTTAGTAACAAATAGACTTTTGAATATTTCTAAATATTTAGATGTGCAAATATAAGGTTGAATGTTTTTGTGTTTTTATTTTTAATCTTTTTCAAAAGTCTGAGCAAAAAAAAAGAAAAACAGTAAAATTTTGAAATATAATTACAATTTTGTATGGAGCACGTCAAATGTCTTTTTGTGAGCTCATGAACTAAATGAGGAAACGAGGGTGAGTGAAGTAAAGATGTTTTGTGTGAACCAATCCGTTTGTTTACCTGAAGTGGGTTTGTACCCAGTTCATGGCCTCCTCGTCCTTGTGCAATCTTTGAGAGGTCATTCACCAGCCTCTCGAAAATATTAGCAGCATTCAGGTCACAATCATAATTAACATAGATATCTACCACACTCTGGGCATCTGTGAGGGAAGAAATATCATCGAATTACTCATTGAAAATCTCTAAAATATCTTTGAAAGTGAGATGAAGTAAAGCCTTTCATACCTGCACATATTCTGGTGAGGGTTTGAATTACCATCCACTTGTGGTCATATGAGCTTGTGGACGTTTCCAGAATATAAAGGAAAATCTCTTTGAAAAACACCTAAGGAGAAAAAAATACAGTCTTTAAAATTGGTCATAAAATTGGTGAAAAATACAGTTTTTCAATTAAAAACCTAAAAAATTCATAACTAAGTCAGTAACAGATGGTGTTGTCAAGACTCTTGCGTAACTTGTTCGAAGTGAGAAATATTACTACACAACACTGCAAACAATAAATCCCAACACACTTGTCTGAAATGGAGGCACACACAAACAGAGAGACTGAGGCAGAATTACAAGCTTTCATCCTAAACCACAGCTCAAATAAATCCACACTGTCAGCTAGACGCTCCACAGTCTGACGCCATCAGGGCAAGATGCACAAACACATTACAATTCAGGGGAACAATTCAGGCACCTCAATTTGCATCTTGAGATGTGTCTTGAAGTTGGACAGGAGGGTGAGGAAGATGGACAGCGACAGCTCGAACACTTCGGGGACGGAGGAGACACCATTTTTAGACAGCGCTACGCACAGGTACTGCTTGATGGCATTGATGAACATCTCATTGGTTTTGAAGATGGGCCCAGCGTTCTGCAGGATGGACAGGAGGAGCTGCAGCGAGAGGACCTTGGAACGAAGCTCGTGGGATCTGCAGGAAGTTAATAAATTATTCTGCATTCCATTTAAAATACTTGTGCCAAGGCCAAAGTTAGCTTAATAAAGAAAAATCTTAAAGTCCTCCTGTGGTGAAAATCAAGCTTTTAAATGTTATTTATAGGTCTATCTGGTGTTTTTAATATGTTTTAAGACAAACCATGAGCAAATTCATAAGTCAGCACCATTGCTGAGTATTTTGTCTTTAAAACGGCAGAGAACAAAAAACAGTCTCAAAATCGCGGTTTGAAATCGCTGGTGTTTCTGACGTCACAAACTACCTTGTAAGCAATCATGTCAACGTGTGATAGTCAACGAGTGGATCTCTGAGCTGGTGTGAGTGAGTGGAGGCGGGGCTAATTTGCACATTCATATGCATACACTAAATGAGACAATGCTGTAGAGTTACATTCAAGCTACTTTAAAGTCCCTGTAAAGTCAAAATTAATTATGTGTTCTGAGTTTGTCACACCACAGAAAAATGTGTTATTAGCCACCCAGCCAAATTTGAATGATAAAAACCCCGGCAAGTACATAAAATAAGCTATCAAAATCATAAAAAAATGAGCATTATTCTCTGCTCTCAAACGCTGGGGGCGTGTCCGCTGGCTGCCCTGAAACCACGCCCACTCGCGGGAAAGCTGCCGACAGTGATATTAGGTGATACTGCTTTTGGGACGGGAGGATGAAGGCCGAGGCGGGAGATAGTCGGTTCGGCCCCATTCACCAGTAACAGCGGATTATCAGTGAATCCCAGTTGTCTCAGACGAAAGTTTATAAAACTATCCCGTGTAAAATGATCACTACAGAGGCGGGTGTTGGCGGTGATCCTCAGCTCTCCATCAAGGTTGGCTCTTCACAAAATTAATCCACCTCTTCATGATGTGATCGTTTTTAGGAAATTTAAATAAAAATAGCAATGGTGAAAAACTGTTTAACGGTCTAACTCCACAATTCAGGACTTCACAGTTCACAGGCTTTGTAATATGTTTTAGCAATACATTTCTAACATTTATAATGGGTTTAGAATTTTTTTTAGAATTGCCTTTACAGGGACTTTAAGGCATGAAGACATTTTGCCAGCAGCCATATCACCCTGCAGCCCAAGACTGGTTGCCCACTGAAGCTAAGCAGGGCTGAGCCTGGTTAGTACCTGGATGGGAGACCTTCTGCAAAAACCGGGTTGCTGCTGGAAGAGGTGTTAGTGAGGCCAGCAGGGGGCGCTCACCCTGTGGTCTGTGTGGGTCCTAACGCCCCAGTATAGTGATGGGGACACTATACTGTTAAAGAGCACCGTCCTTCGGATGAGACGTTAAACCGAGGTCCTGACTCTCTGTGGTCATTAAAAATCCCAGGATGTCTTTCGAAAGAGTAGGGGTGTAACCCCGGCATTCTGGCCAAATTTGCCCAGTGGCCTCTGTCCATCATGGCCTCCTAATCATCCCCATATATATATATATATATATGGGGATGATTAGGAGGCCATGATGGACATATATATATATATATATATATACCAATTGGCTTCATCACTATGTCTCCTCTCCACCAGTAAGCTGGTGTGTGGTGGGCATTCTGGCGCAATATGGCTGCCGTCGCATCATCCAGGTGGATGCTGCACATTGGTGGTGGTTGAGGAGATTCCCCCCTACCATATGTGAAGCGCTTTGAGTGCCGAGAAAAGCGCTATATAAATGTAATGAATTATTTTTTTTTATTTTTTTTTTTTGATAATCAAAGATGAGTTTTAAGGGATAACTTACTGGGATTTACTTACTGGGCAAAGACACCATTAAAAATAAAATTTTTATTAACTGTTTAAATACTTAAAATTTCTCATCGCCCAAAGAATGACATGTATAAAGAAATATACAGTATAAAACAATGAGCAGCTTTTAAGACTGCAGACATTCATATAAAATAACCCAAAACGTATTAAATCATAAATATATTGTAGATTGTCTGTTCATGAGAACTACAGCTGTGTTGTTATTGTTAACTAAAACTATAAGAAATTCCATTTTCGGTAATAGAAATGAACCTGAAATAAAACATAAATATTAGATGGAAAGCATACAATGAAAAAAGAATTCATGTGAAATTTAGAAATGTTGCTTTGGAACTAACTGTAATAAGTTTAAATTGAAGTACTAAAATAAATAAAACTTAAATAAAAATGTATTAAAGCTATATAGAAATATAAAAATTAAAACAAAATGACAAAAGAACACAAGAAAATTACTAAAATTAAAATGTAAACTGAAAATATAAAAATAAAAACACATACTATAATAGTATAATACTAAAACAACACTGGACTTTTGTTTTATCAGTGGAAAGCCAATGTAAAAATATACACTTTTATTAAAATATTTATTTTTTAGGAATCGAATTATTAAATATTAAATTAAACATTAATATAATAATTTCTGGAAATCTTAAACGATGCAGCAACAGAATTTAAAAGCACTCTACAGTAATAGCTACCAAAACAATTCTATAAAATATGTCATGCTGTCTACTAATGAACAAACTAAACCTACATTTTCTGAATTAGATTGTTTTAACAATGGTGAATTAAAAGTGGTGCCTCAATTCTAGTCAATTCTTTTGTGTTCTGGGTGGTTGTCAGGGCATTGCTATGGTCCTTTTCAAGCCCCTTTTATTGTCCTCTAGTCAAAAACTGTCCCTAACATAAAGTATGTAGCTACAATAATAATAGTGATGTTTGCCTCAGTTTGCACCACTATAAATAAATGAAGTCTAAGTCCTACCCTGATGTAAATCAAGACGAATCAACAGGTCTCAGTCCCATTTGACAAAGAGTGATCAATAGCACTGAAACAAGCTTCCTGCCTCACTGCCTCTGAAGACATACCAGGATGAATGGCTCCCTTTCTCTTCAACTGACGGGGAGGAATATCTCTCTTGCCCTCTGACAGCCATATTCTCCTGTTAAAGTACAATGGCTGATGCCATCAACACTCTTGCTCTAAAATGTCTCCAAACAATTACAGATCTAATATTAGAATATGAAAAGAGACCACAAAACCACAACTCAATTGAACCCTGAATGGAGATTTCATTTTTGGCACAACATTTGTCACAACAAACAAACAATTCCATTTGTATACAGTCAGATGTATAATTTAGAAAACCAGGCTTACTTGGGATCAGGAGGACCGTCTGAAAGGGGCTTCATGGAGAGCTTGCAGAGAGAACGGAATACCAAGAATGCATCCTTCTGGAGAATGTGGGAAAACTTTGCACCTGGTGCTGGACCAGTGGTAGCTACAGAATCCTGTGGGAGAAATGCTCATGTTAGCCTCTCACGGCAATCACATTTAACTGCCGGGAAAATCAATCATCATCTATAGCACATAACATGCCACAACCATAAAAAATGCTACAGAACATAAAACTGGTATAGAGGGTATGCGCATGACGTCACTGCCAGCTTGAGTGATTGCGGTCACGCCCACTGAGTGGCAAAAAGACTGAGCGGCAGTATTGGTTTTCAGCGTGAATGCCGTGAAAAACACAAAAAACACATCTAAAATGGGAAAGAGCTTTGCGATTGACTGTACAACTACATTTGACAAGAAATCTGAGGTATATTTTTACAGACTGCCGAAAGCTACAGAACAGAGAAGCAAATGGATCGATGCAATTCATAGAAACAACTGCAAATCCACTTTTCTCTGCCTGGAGTCATCATTGAGCACGTTTACATGCACACCAGTAACCACAACAACGCAAGTAAACCGCGGCATGTTTACATGACTTTATTAATAAATCAGGCCATGACCTGTAATGACAAAATCATTTGCGTATCTGACTTTGAGTATTTCATTTGTTATATCGGTTGATGTTAAATAAAGCTTGCAACATGTCAGCGGGAAACTTACAGTTTGTATATTATCCTCTCATGCAGTTACAGATGCAGCGTTTTGACTGAACCATTTCTACTTCTGCTACACGAGATGAGAGGACATTTTTATAATGTTCTGTGTCATGAAAGAGTCTGCGTTTGTGATATATTTTATTCTTCCTTTCCAGCAAAATGCTCTGTCTGGATGTGTTTAAATCTGCACAAAGGATGCGTTTCCGTCACATTTCACGCATGCGCACTTCAATAAGCCGACAGAAAGCAGGTTAATGCTTTTACATAATGCACCACAAGCGACTTTGTCGCTGCAGGTCGCCAGTGGCTGCGCTGGAGGGCGTTCCCACTAACTGGTTGCCTAGTAATGTTTGTGAGTGACATTCACGGATGTTACTCTATTCTAGACAACAAACACGTTTTACTGCCGCTACAAACAAATATTTTGGAAGGAAAAGTCTAAATATAAATGGAATCAGTACATAAAATGCATAATATTAAAAAGATGAACGAGAAACAGTGAGTGCTCTTTGCCATCGCGGCTATTTAACTGCAGCAAACGGGCAAATACCGGTCTATCTGGGTTCCCGAAACCATTCTGTCATGGAGTCAGTACAGTGAACAGGGTTGCCAGATGCCAGCAAGGTTTTCCAGCCCAAAACCTCGTCAAAAACCGCGAGAATGCACAAAAACCGCCCAATTATTGATTTATTTTTGTTTTCTCGTTTAAACACATTGAAATTATAAAAAAGCTTTAAAATGACCCATTGGTCGGTGTAGGCCTACTTTTGCGTCCATTCGTTTTTCCTTTTTTAACCCGTAAAAATAAAAAAAATGAACGGTTGTTGTATTTTTAAAATGCAAAGTTGAACACCAAAATTTGAATTTGAACTGTAGGCCTATAACGTTACACCAAATGCTGCGCAAAAATATATATAGCCTATATATTGACGTATTTTCCGATTTCTGTTAATGACTTTTTGCCCCTTTATTAAACATTTAAAATATTCCCAAATTAGGCTAATATGGACAAAATGGTTTTCTAAGGCCAAACTTCTAAGGCTATAGATGATTTATAGGCTATTAATAATAATAAATGTTTCTGAAATGTAACGAGGCATTTTAATTGTTTATTATAGTATTTTCTAAATCAGCTGGAAACATCTCCGCTGTAAAGCGTATGCGCCCAGATAAGAAATTCACATTAGCTACATAATCAGACTGTATTTGCTTTCGATGCGAATTTGTTCGTTTAAAAGTGGATATTTCAAGCTTTAGCCTACATAGGCTATATTTTGTTTCAGTTCATTTTTGAGACGCGATCCAGATCACGGAGACCATAAAAGAGCGCGACTGATTGTTTTATTTTATTTTACAAAAGAACAACGTTTTCTTGTTATTGAGTTTACACAAATAAAATTAGTTGCGAATGATGTTTTTTTTTATTTTCTATGACCAGAAATGATAGAGTACTATTTTAAGTTGTTTCCACTGTAGATAGAAAAACGCAAGTGTTCACGCCCGCGCCTCCGTGCCGTAGCAAGCGCACTCCACACTCCGCACAAACCCTTGCTTGGAAATGCGTCAAAACCTGTGTTCATTTGTAATAATCTTAGCCCTGTATTATTATTGTCTAACCAGTAGGCTATTATGACTGACATTTGACAAATTGCTTTGTTCCTGTTTTGGAAGCGTCTTCTAGCCAAACTGTAGGCTAATAATAATGACAATTATTATTTGCGTTTATAACTATAAATTAGTTCACTTAAGACAGCAATATGTTTATCATAAAATAATGTATTAATGTTTTATTTTTATATAACCTAACATTTAAAGTTTTTGAATTGTTTTTGTTTTAGGTTATTCTGCTTATATTATAGGCTCCTGAGCTTTTTCCTTTTAAAATTTTGACTTTAAAGATCCAAGTGAAAAAAATGTCGTTTTTTAGAAAGTCAAGAAATTATCAATTTTGAAAAATAAAGTTTAAACACAATGGTATCCGTGCAGCCGGCCGCACCTAAACAGCTGGCCTGGTTGAATCAGCCGGCACAGACATACATTTTACAGCAGTTTATAAACTGAGGAGACGAATTGCAAAAACCTTTTTTTTTTTTTCACAGGTGACTTCCCGGGCTCAGTAGGCAATCGTCTAAATGTTCCAAGTCAACGCAAATAAAATTGAGAAATAAAATTTCGTAAAACGAAATTTGATTTTCAATTAAATATCTAAGCATTGTATAAAAGGAAAATAAGTCTGTATGTGAATATTGTTTCACCAGTCTAAAAACGAATAAAGAAGAAAGCATGTTTTTAGTTAAAAAAGGAATAAGGAAATGGACGCAAAAGTCCACCGAATGTAGTGGGAGGGAGTGTCTATTGTGAGTTTAGAGCAGCCAGTCAGCCAGAGCTGTAGTGGTGAGTGAGTGAGTGAGGTTACTACCTGCTGAACAGAGGGTCGCCGATCTGAAGTGCCGGTGTTTCGGCTACAAAAACCCGCCGAACTGATCCGAAACCAGCCCAATTTTTATCCACCCGCCCAAACCCATTTTTGCCCGCAAAATAGATTGCAAAACCGCCCAATTGGGCGGGAAACCGCCCAATCTGGCAACCCTGACACCACTGTGTGTACACGGAGATATATCATAAGTTATAGGACAGTTTCTGACGGCTAAAATGAGCTTCTTGTTCAACTTGCCTCGGTCAGACTCAGCACTGAAGAGTGACGCACTCCACTGATTTCACTCCTCTTGGTTGTCGCTTGCGAAAATCGCTCTTCATTTGCATAAAGTTAAACATTTCTCAACTTTGTCGCGTCGCTGGACACGCCCCACCGGTCGCCAACGGTCGCTGTCGCGCGTGTCGCTGGAAGTCGCCCGCTCACCATTGATAATGAATGGTATCGTGTCGCTTGGTCGCGTGTAGTGTGAACGCGAGGCAAAAAACGACCTGTGTCGACCGGTTTATGCTTAAGCTTAATGACCCTACTCCGATAAAAAATTTTTTTTAAATAAACTGACAAAAAACTATAGGCTACAAGTTTTAGGGCTGGACAATATGATTATAGCCTATATATAACATTGATGTGATCACCTGGATTTAGACCTACCTATATTGTATTTATATAAAGCGTTCACAGGCAAATTTGCTTCACGTATTTCCCCGGCGTCGAAATCAGGCACATATGAGTGTCAGGAAACACGATGGCTGCGTGTCAATATCCATGGATCACTGGATCTTTGACCTAAGTTGTAAGGAACACTATATCGAGTCCAACTTTTAGTTTAAACTGATAATAGTTTGTTTTACTCGCGTTTTCGCAGTTTCCCCTATTAACTCCAGTCACGCAGCAGCTCTTTTGCCACTCAGTCCGGCTGAGGGGGGCGTGTTCCGGCGGGAAAGTGACGTTAATGCATTCCCTCTATTATGGTCTATTAAGCACATACAATAGCTCCCAAAAATATTTGGACAATTATGACACTTAAAAAATACACTAATATGTTTGCGTTTAAAACCAAATTACAGACTTTTTAAGACCTAAAAATCTAAATAAATCATGCGTCTCAGATTATTGTACTTGCATAAAATTATAATATATTACTGCATTCAACTACAAAACAGGGTAACTGCAAGATTAAAACAGTCAAGATATGCAAATCTCTTGAAATTGGTTTATCTACTTGTATATTGATAAATACGAATTAGTGGTCAAACTATATTGGATTCCACTGATACGATAATGAGAAAGGTAATAAAAAGATTATTGTGCCTATACTAGAAAAATCCATTTATTAAATATGTTAAATAATGTTCTTAGTCTTTCCTTCCCGTGATCAGGCAGCCCAGAGAGACGATAAAAGAGTTTTGTTGAATAACTGTCGTCAGATACAGTTTGTGTAAGCAAAATACCAATAATATTCAGATTTTATGAATAACGTGGGACTTTTAATTCGAAGCAAAGCCGAAATACACCACAGAACCCTTATTTCCAAAAGTGTCTATGCTTTACCACTTCCAGCTGCTCATTCAAAAAGATGCTGCATTTTTTAACAAAACATTTAATAAGCAGTTGACAAAACGCTTGACAAAAAGAATAGGTCATTATAGATGGTATCACGCTTTGTGACATTGCAAGCAAAGTCTAAAATTGAATTTTGAATAATTCAACTGTTAAATCAATGTAGTTACAGTTCTGGATGCACAATCCAGTCAAAAACAATTACATATGTGTAAACAAGCTGCAAAGCAAGAGAAGCTTTTGTACCTTTCATGGCAGAAGTGGAAATTGGTACCTGAGTGTCATTGGAGGAGACCGACAGTCTGTCGTCGGGCAGGGACGGAGTGAAGCTCGCAGAAATGGGCGTGCCAGGGATGCCGTTGGCGTGAACATTTTCGTTGTCGCTGCCCAAGCCTCCCTCCTCTTCCAGAGAGTTTGGAATGCTCTCAGGTGGCTCAGCCTCAGCCTCACGGCTTTCCTTAAGATCTGTACAGGGTAAAACAGATTGCAGGCTGTGTTCAATGGGACGGTTAAAAGTTTACCACTATCAAACAGCCACTAGCCTAGCTATCCAACAACATAAGATTTGCTTCCCTTACGGACAGTTCACCCAGAAATGCAAAATGCTCCATGTTTTGTCTCTTGTTGTGAGGGCACAGTGTTCATTCACTCATGTGCTCTTGTCGCCAGTGTTTTTGTAGAGCTCCCGGTTTATGTTTTCATTGGTCAGGAGTTCTAGTGTTGTTGTGTTCTATGTTGTGCGCGGTTCATGTTTATCATCGGTAATGTGCGACCACAAATTTTTGGGTGAACTGTCCAATTGTCCCTTTAAGCTCCTCACAGCAAGACGAATACAACTCACCTCCAGCAACTGTGTTTATCACTTCTTGCAATATGCTCTGTACAATCTCCTGTGCCTTCTCTTCATAGTTCTGGTTTTCTTCTTCCACGGTGGCTTCCGTGCCATGCTCTGCCGCACCTAAAATACAGCAGAGTACGGTTAAGCTTCTAATTCTGTCTAGTCAGTCGTTCATTGCGCGATAGGAGGACTTTCCCTCCAAGCACACAGTGTAGTCACAGTAAATCCACAGTAGCAGTTTCCAAATTTAACTTTAATAAGTGCTGTTAAGAGGGAACTCCAAACTGCCTGTAACTGGGTGATCTTCGGATGGAAAGCGGTGCATTTAATCTTACGTAAGACTGAGAGACACTGACACAGTTTTCCAACAGTGTCACATCATTAGAGGGGGTCTCATCTGTTCCTATGTCAAGCCTGAATACATGATTAACTTATAATGACTAGGAATCAGAGATGCTCTTGTGTGTCTAGTAGTGTTGAGAGGAGGAAAGAAACAAACTAAAAATAGTAATGCTACTAAATTAAAGGGATAGTACACAGAGAAATGAAAATTCGGTAACGCTTCCTTTTACAGTACAGTACTTCCGTGTACTTACAATGTACTTACCTAGAAAGTACTGGCTAATATAAGGTAAGTACATGGGTTAGGGGTAGGTTTAGGGGTAGGTTCAGGGTTAGTTATTAACCAGTAATTATAATTACTATAATAAGTACATTGTAAGTACATGGGTAACAAGACTGTAAAAGGAAGCGTTACCGAAAATTCTGCCATCATTTTCTCCTGCCGTACCCTCATATCATTTCAAATCAATAAGACTTTGGTTAACCTTTGAAACACAAATGAAGATACTTCTAATGAAACCTGAGAGGTTGAAAAGTCCAGGTAACCAAAATTTAGAAAATCCAAAATAGTCATAAAGGTGTCATAAATCAAATCTATAATATGAATTGAGTGATCCAAGTCTTGTGAAGAGGTACAATCACTTTACATGACGAACAGAATTAATTTAGGCTCTAATTCACATCTTAGGGTAAATATAAATTAATTTCAGCTTCGAAGATTAACCAAAGTCTTATGGGTTTGGATGACATGAGGGTACGAAACGAGTGATAACAGAATTTTCATTTTTGAACAAGCTATGGTTTTAACGGCACATCAATAAGTGGAATCAATAACCAAATACAAAAACATAGTTAAAAAGAGAACCAAAAATCTTCAAACAGAAAATTAAAACCTATTCTAAACTTTTCTAATGTGTTTTTGATAAAACGTTTTAAACGTCTTTCTGAATACATCCTATTAAACCCTTCATTTTTAGTCACATTTATGAGAATAGGCAATAACGAAAGCACTCTCATAGAATATTCCACTGGTGTCTAGAGTCATTTAGAGAAATTAGCATAATAATTTACATAAACATGGAACTCTAAAGCTAAATTAATCTCTGCATGTTCGCATGCATCTCTTTACTTTGCGCAGCTGCTGTGGCCTGGTCTGCCTCGGTCTGCTCATTCTCCGCAGGGCAGAAGTCGGTGCCGTTCTCTGGCTCGGGACTCTCGTAGGGTGGGGATCCCTGCTCGACCTTGCTGCCCTGGTGTCCCGGTCCACCGTTGTCCTCGGCGGGGAGGCTTTTGCCAGAGGTATCGGTGTGCCGCTGTTCAGGAGACTCTGGTTCTTGCTGGCTGACTGGAGAATGCTGCCTGTGCCTCTCTCGCTCCATCTGCTTGGCTTCCTGCAGCTGGAACACACATACACCAAAGGTCAAGACATTTTAAACATGTATCAGGGAGTTTATAGACTCATGTTCCCTCCTGGGCGACCAGGAGCCCAAAGCCACGCTGATGTACATCCATTTCTCTGAACAGGAGGCAAATAGTTGTGTTTAGGAATACAGGTTGTTCCCATCATTTAAAAAACAAAAAAACAAAAACACAAGACCAGGATCTTTATAGCATCTTACTGTACGTGAAGACAATGTCTGTGTTCATAGAGACAGATGGTGGTTTGATTACATGCACCTGGAATGACAATCTGAAGTACGCACATGCGATAAGTGTAAAATGAAAATTCTGCCATCATTTACACACCCTCATGTGGTTTCAAACCTGTGACTTTCTTTTGTGGAACAAAATAAACCAGCCATCAGTGACGTAAAGCATGCCACATTATGCAATCTAAAACTGATGATTTTACCATAGGTCGAAAAAAAACATTTCACAGTCCGTCTCAGAAGACAAATATCATTAATAAAAAAAAAAATTCATAAACAGAATTGCACAGTGTGCAAATAGTTAACAACTGAATTTGACTGGAGCTGGTAGCTAATACAACTTCAGACCAACTGACTGACATATTATTCTTCAAACTGAACATGTCTAGAGAATAAATATCAATAAGGCTGGATCATTAACAATTATTTTGGCTTTGGTACAACACCAGCCTGCGATACCTTGGTATTGATAGCAAATCAATATATTAGGGCTTTGCAACACATAAAATGAAACTAGACTGTTAAAAGATTTAGTAAATCAATTGAAATAAAGTGCAAATAAATAAATACCTTAGGGCTTAGCAAATGATCAAATAAAACTAATAGTGTTAACAGATTGAGTAATTATTTTCAATTTACATAATATCCTTTAACGTGTTATAAATTACAGTTATAATACATAAAACAGTACTAAAAATAACAACTACATAAATAAATAAATCTCAACATACAGTTATTAAATTATACATTACAAAGAGTGAAAATACTTTTGTTAAACATACCACCTGGATTTGTTTTTATAAATAAATGACAGAATGAAATGTTATATTTTTTACTATTCATGTACCAATATACTATGGAGCCCTAGTTAGTAAGCAGACTGTCTGTTGAGTGTACTGCATGCATCCATAAACCCAGAAGGACCTTCAATTTAACATGTTTATTAATAAAATATGAGGGACAAAGATGTCCCTTCACCAGAGCTTTCAGTTGACTTTAGGTGGTCTGATATGGTCTAGTCTGTGTTGGCAAAACAAATGCATCTTCAATATTGTATAGCTGATTAGTTATGCATGATGTGTCTGGCTGTGTCACAATGTGTCACGCTCTGTCCGGACTGCTAAAACTGTGTGACAGTGTGTTTTGCTTGTGCCAAAACCGCAAGCCTCACTTTCAAAGAGGCATCCTTTCGATCAGCGCAACGACCGTGAAACATCTAAACTGCACCTCACTGTCCTCATCCACATGCAGCCATCTAAACCACAAAGATAGAGACAGATCGCGTTTGCTCCTGGTCTCAACATCCATCTCGGATGATCTAATCACAAATGACAGACCTAAATACGCTTGTAAACAAGGTCTAAAACGTTTTCATCTGATCACTAAAACGCGTCCTCGAACACACCAATCATGCGACACACCTTTTAATACAAGTGTTCACTAAATAAATCTGACAATCAAAAAAACATGTTTATAGCAAGAATAAGTGTATTTCGGGAAAACAATAAATGTTTTTTTTTTCTCCATACTTCCTTTCTTGATATTTAACATTTACAATATATTAGCAATGATTTTGTAGCCGTATATAAAATTAAGCACCATTGTGTATATCACATTTAATATGCTTTTTATTTAGCCATCAAGTTTCCTAAACACTACTGAAAAGATTCCAAACAATTCTCCACTGAGAAATATTATTTATGTATTGCAATAAAAATGCTTATGTGGTTTATGAAAATGGATTGTGCATTCAAATTAAAATAACTAAAATCATTTAATTTTTTTTACTCATATAGTAAAAAAAAAAGGGTAAAATATCAATTAGATGTGTTTTTTACACTTCTGTTTAAAAGTTTGGGGTCTGTACATTTAAAAAAGCAAAGATGCATTAAATTGACAAAAAGTGGCAGTATTTATAATTTTACAAAAGATTCTATTTCAAATAAATTCATCAAAGAATCCTGAGAATTTTCACAAACATATTAAGCTGCGGAACTGTTTTCAACATTGATAATAATAAGAAAAACTTCTTGAGCACCAAATCAGTATATTAGAATGATTTCTGAAGGACCGTGTGACTCTGAAGATTGGAGTAATGATGCTGAAATTACAGCTTTGCAATACACAATAGGAAACTTAGTTATTTTAAATTGTAATAATATTCCACAATTAGTATTTTGACTGTATTTTTGATCAAATAAATGCAGCCTTGGTGAACATTAAAAAACATTTGAACAAATCGTAATGATCCCAAACTTTTAAATGGTAGTGTATACTGTATATTGTCAAAAAGGCTAAACAATATCTAAACCATTTCAAGAAAAACAACCCAGTCCTAAAGAGCACCATATGTCATCACAAATTAGAGATCTGTCCTCAAAAGCAGAACGTGTTCACAAAAGACGTATGTTACTACGAGGTGTCAACAGCTGTCTTCACTGACCACTTGTGAACAAATCATCCGAGACGGATGTTCCTACCAGGTGTAAACGGGGCCTAACATACGAGAGAAAGCTCTTACACAACACATAAACATGGTAAGACAGGTGAAAGGAACTCATTTTGTCATGGAGGGGACGACAGCAGGCAAAAAAACGCAATGAAGCCAAGGCAAGCAGACTGGAGCTAGACGTCTGAGAGAGAAACAGAGTGCGAGAGTGACAGATGAAGCTGATGTACACAAACCAGAAAAAACTTCAGATCAAGCAAATTTCAAGGCAGTCCTGTCACTCTTTACCTGACGATCTCGCTTTCTTGATGCCAAAGACCAATTGATCTTGTGATTTGTAAGCTATATTTTGAGGGAGCAGGAGGAGGAGGAGGAGAGGCATCAACCAAAAAGAAAGAACAGATGTTAGATCAGGATGTCATTTCCCCGTATTACCACAGGAGAAGTGTCAAATGCACTCACTGCTTGGTTCTCCATGCGGGCGAATATCACATTCAGCATCTGCGTGAGGGTGGCTTTGGCCGTGGTCTGGTTGATGAGGTTCTTACTGGCCAGATAGATGTTGTAGCACGTTCTTACGGCCTGCAGCACCGTACCTTCATGGATCTCTATTTGCTGGGAGGTCACGGCTGTAAGCAAGGCCTGTCGGGGGCCAAACAAACACAAATGTCACCGCAGAGAAAGTTAAGCCACAACTGTAGTGATAAATCCTAGGAATGCATCCAGACAATATGGGGAGCGTTATTATTTATTACTTTAGCTGCAGGAATCTCAGTAAAAGTTCAAACAGATTAGGCTTGACATGCGGCCGTATGAAGGAGTTCAGCAGCTTTCAGGAGCCGTGCTTGTCCTGCCACTCTACATTCCACAATGAGATTTGTTAAACAATAGCTTAGGCAAATGACGTTATGGAAATCTGAGTGCTACAGGTTAGGGCAGTTCTACACAAAGAATCAGAGAGATGTACCTACATACCAGAGCTGCACGATTAACCGTTAAAAGATCGCGATCTTGATTCAAACACCCACGCAATCTCATTTCTGAACCACAACGATTCGCTATTCGCTACGATGTCTATTAAACCTTTGGCAAAATCACACCCGAACATTCAAATCCACGCTTTGTGCTGCCACTGAGCCAGAGAGAGCAGATGTCATGTATAGCTATGAAATTGCTTCACAAACAGTCTTTTCAGCCACACTGTATCATTATTTCTGTGTTCATGTTATCACAGAAGAACTGGGTAAAATAGAGTAAATCACGTTTAGAACGTAACATGGCACTTCGAATAACGATTGTATCGATTACATTTGTGCAGGTGGCGACAAGTGACTGTTAAAAAATGTATTTGTCATTGAATTATTCATTTAAGACATTTGTTCAAAAAACACTGATTCGTCCAGTATAGAGTACTTGGTACCGAAGTCTGTACTTTTTGACAACTCTGTCCAAAATAGACGCTGATATAGACGCCTGCGTGTGCTTTTAAACGCTCCCGTTTTTTAAAACAATTTCAAACACTTCCGTGTGCTCTCAAACGCTCACCGTGCGTAGATCATTGTAGCCAATCACAGACATATCCGATGAGCGCTTGAACACAGTGGCCAAACAGAGGTGTTCATGATTCTGCTCAATAGCGTTCAAAGCGTCACAATTTATAAATTTCAGTACCGACTTGGTACCGAAGTCGGTACTTTTTGACAACTCTGTCCAAAATAGACGCTGATATAGACGCCTGCGTGTGCTTTTAAACGCTCCCGTTTTTTAAAACAATTTCAAACACTTCCGTGTGCTCTCAAACGCTCACCGTGCGTAGATCATTGTAGCCAATCACAGACATATCCGATGAGCGCTTGAACACAGTGGCCAAACAGAGGTGTTCATGATTCTGCTCAATAGCGTTCAAAGCGTCACAATTTATAAATTTCAGTACCGACTTGGTACCGAAGTCGGTACTTTTTGACAACTCTAATCCAGTAATGAAACAAGTGAAGTATTTATGAACGAACGAGTCATTAAATCATTTATTCATTCATTCAAATTTTAAATAGATTTTAACATGTTGTCAGAACCTTTAGTAAAAGACATGTTGTTTTGTTTAGTTGTCTGTTGTCTGAGTCGTGGGAGAATCTGAATCTGTTTGAAACAAAACAATTGCGATTCTCAATTTATCCAGAATCGTGCACCTTTACCACATACTCAAATATAAAAGACATGCTTATTTTCTCTAAATACTAGTTTATTTGTATGTTTTGATCCTTTGTATCTCAATTATTTACTTTCTGCTGAAACTTTCCTGTTTTTCTGTATAATTGTAATGTTCACCTTAGGATGAGATGTGAAATGTGAAAATGTTCTAGTGCACTGGTTGCAGTATTTTTATTTTCATCATACTACTTCTGGTTAATTTTATAATAAAATATTTTTATTTAAAAAATGTATCAATTATTATTCTACAATAATAATAATAATACATTTTTAATAATTATCTTACTAAAGCTACTTCCTATATACCTTCTAGATGTACAATATTGATTTTTCTGTATGAACATCACCCAAATTCCCTACAGCTAGCATTGTTTCCCTGAGCATTTCTGAATTTAAAAAACCAAAACATGACATTATTTGCTCCACATGTTTATGATGAGCAATCACCCATAAAAATATTTGACCTTTATAATTTGCAACTGGACGCCTTCATCCGTCTGTGGTCCTTGGAAACAGCCACATATAGTCTCTATGATCCTGTCGATGAGCTTTTTTCCTGGGGTTGTGTTGTCTGGAGCGCTCCCCGTCAGATGACCATATGCTATGAGTTTCTGAAAAATCATGAACACAGCGTATGAGATGAAACATCCCCGTCATATGAAGCATCCTGTCATGAGTTTGTTGTAAGGCGCTGACCTGTAAACAGTCTAGAGAGGTGATGACAATGCGCGGACATTTGGACTGACAGGCCAACTCAAACGGCAGGAAGTATTTATCTGCTTCAATGAAGTTGGTCTTGGATTTGATTGGCGGCAGAGTACTGGAACTTGACTTGTTGTCCCCAGCCGGTGGGCTACAAAACAAAAATAAAGACGTTAATCAGTTTAACTGAACAGGGGCTGACAATCATTTTAACTAAATTAACTACGTGATATGCTGCTGATAAAATAATTGAATATACTGCAATTAATTGCACATCAATGTTAGCTGACAAAAGCTCTCAAGTTAAGATAATTTAAGATACTACATTGTATTATGGCAGGTACTGTATAGACTGCAAACTCTCGCTTTATGTCCAGCCACTGAATCAACTTGAGCATTGGAGCTGGAGAGGCTCCAGGCTAAGCTGGGACTGCTGTGTTTTAGCTAGGACGGAGCATTACGATTTCCTTCAGCAAGACGGGTTGATGAGAGCAGTGAGACACGTGGAGGAGGATGGGGGAGATAAAAAGAATGGAGTTGAGTAGAGAGACAGCAAGTGATGAAGAGTAAAATGGAGCACAAAGGGACATGATAGAAGAGAGAGTGACAGAGAGCAAAGGAGTGGAAGGGATGCATTTGCATGCTATGTCTACTATGTGGCATACGAGATTAGAGTGTTTTGCATGGTTGATTATGGCTGCATCCAACATGTCATTTATTACAACAAAACTCTGTTGTGAGTATGTATCTTTAATTACAAGTGGTCATATAATTCTGAAAATAGACTGAAATAGACTGATTTAAGTTTCACAAACTTAAAAATTATAAATAACAGAAAAGAGTTCAGGATCGGATATAACCCAAAAATAATTTGTGGTTTAGAAAGTCAGTTGTGAACTCTGTAACGAATTTGAATGATTCACTGACTAAGTGAGTCTAATTAAAACCACTAACTCACAAACAAGTTCAGGGCTCTTTTACGGATCTTTTTTGCTCATTAAAAAGAACTGGGGAATTGCAAGATAATAAGAATAAATGTAAGAAAATGTATTCTTAGAAAATTGTCTTTCTTTCTTTTTAGGCTGTTCTTAAGACAAAACTTATGACAAATTTGATTTCCTGTAAATAAACAATTAGGAAAACCCCCAACTTGTCTTAATCCAGACAAGTTAGATGTTTAATTAATTGATTGGGTTGTTACAAATATTAAGCACTTAAACACTTTATACATATTAATACTACTAGGGATCAGTGAGTTTTCGGCGAGAACCGCCATAAATTCAGATAACAAAAAATATTGATCTCCTTTCTTACAGCATGTAGATTTTTGTAAATCTGTCCCCTGGTTCTTAAGAATCATTTATTCATGAGTCACATTTATTTCAAATTTGCAGTTTATTTCATACGCAAAACGGACAGATAGTACAAAAATGTCATATACAAACTCCACTGGTGCTGAACCATTCTGATTCAAACACAGGAATCATCAGTCTGAATCATGGACTGAATCCGTCACTGCGAAAACAAAATGTTATAGACCTTATGTAGCCACGCCCCTTTCCAGCGCTGAGCTCATTGTCTTTTGACTTCCGGTCTGTATTTTCACAGCGATCTTGCGTAGTTATGAATGAACGGCTTGTTAAAAAAATTCCCAAGGTCCATTTGTTAAGACATATGCTTTACAATGCTTATGACAAACATTACAATGCTCATGATAACTTTCGTTAACTCTACAATAAGTAAATCAACTTCACCAGCTAATTACTCCTGGACAATGATGCCATAGAAATATACAGAGCGACCGCAAAAACGGAAGTTCAAAGACAATATTCTAAAGATGGCGACGCCCTCGTTTCTCTGGTGCATAAGGTCTATAGGAAAAAGAAAAAAGTTGTAGCGCAAAAAAAATAAAGGTTCCAAAAGAAGGTTTTGTAGCGATAACATAGGAGAACCATTTTGAAACCTTTGAACATTTGAATAATTGTAAGAAACTTTTGTGCAATGGAAAGTTTCCCATGAATGTTAAACAGTTGTGGGGCACCATTCACTTCCTAGTATTTTTTCCCAATACTAAGGAAGTAAATGGTGCCCCACAGCAGTTTGGTTACTGACATTCTTCAAAATATTTTCTTTTGTGTTCAGCAGAAGACAGAAATTCATACAGCTTTGGAACAACTTGAGGGTGAGTAAATGATGACAGAACTTTCGTTTTTGGGTGAACTATCCCTTTAAAGGTTCTTCATGGAACCAATGATGCCAATAAAGAACCTTTATTTTTAAGAGTGTACTATATCCCAAACTACTACCTAACTCGAAAGTACACGCATTCCCATTATCCGCGCTGTGTTGCTGTGGCTATGAGGTCGTAGTTAGCATAGCCCAACTCAGGCTGAGTCAGCGGGAGGCTGCTACAGTATAATAAACCTCTTCCCATTGGCTCGGCTCTATTCCCCTCCTCTCCTCTCTTCACTTCTCTTTCATTCAATCTCATTAATCTGTCTGTGGAGGGATTAACCAGCTCATATTTATAATTGACATAAATTGAGCTGTAGCCAGGCTACAAGGGAAAAGACCAGAGTTCCACCGGGTCCAGAGATTACCTCACACATCTCTCATTTAGCCTGTTTCTTTATCTGCCCTCACCGAAACAAACCCTCTAGAGGATTCTTTATTGCTATAGAGTTAAACCAAGTTGGTAATCAGGCTGAGCACAAATAGCCTGTAAGCATTGTGCAGCGACGAGACTTCTGGGGAAGAGAGAATCATCTAATGCTCTTTTAAAAGATAACAAGTTAAGATCTTATGAGAGCATTTGTGGCATACTGATTTCCCCAGAAAATAATATTTTTTAATGTGCTTCAATTTGTAAAAAAAACGTAATGCATTTAACAAAGGAAGACAATGAGGTAAGAGAAAAATCTGAATTTTCCAGCTCATACTTTTTACTGTTTAATGATGCATGGTGATTGTATTGTATTATTATTGTATGTAGCTTATAAGTTAATATGTAAAAGTCTAACAGTGTGTATTTAAAGGGTTTGTTCACCCAAAAATATATTACTCAATTATAGCAACTTTCAAAAGTTCATAAAGAGATGGTAAAACTAATTCATATGACTTGAGCGGTTTAGTCCAAATTTTTTAAGACACAATCACTTTATATGATGAACAGATTTAATTTCGGCTTTTATTCACATATAAACATTAATCAACTCACACATCAGTTATGTTAAACGGAAGCTCATGTTCGCTTGATGTGTGAGAACCGATGAGATTCATTCTGGTGTGTTACACAGCACGTTTGAGCTTCTGCAAGAATCAATTAGGGTTATTTCTCTTGTGTGACGCAGCACGTCTGAGCTTCCGCAAGAAATGTGACAGAATTTTCATTTTTGGGTGAACTAACCCTTTAAATGTTTATTCTTTAACTTTCAAAGCCTTGAATTTCAGGGGCCCAGAGAAATTTATTTTCTGTGGTAATCGACATTATGCCACAGATGCAGTCGATACAGCTTAACCTGCATTGGACAGTAATGTATGGGATGATTATAGTATCAAAATGATTAACACGTGCAAGCACACTTATCAATGAACTTGATACATGTTGCAGAAATGTTTTATCCATGCCTTTCAACTTGCGTGTGCAAAATTCAAAATTGAATGAATGTGAAGCAATTTGTTCAAATAGAGACATTTTTGTGAATACAAATGTTTTCCTTTGTATTAGTGTATCATAATTTGCACATACAACACAGAAGATGTGCATGTGTGGATCAGGTGACACGCGTGCATTCATTGACGTCTTTTCTGAGTCGATCTCATTTGATTCATTTGGATTTTGAGACTTTCTTTTCGCGGTTTTTAAGCATTTCACAACCCACACACAAACAACTACAAATGAATAGGCCTGGTGCTAATTATTAATGTGTGCACAACTACCCATCTATTTGACAAATTCACAAATGTGCGTCACTACATTTAAACTAATACAATACAACTTGTGTGTGCAAAATCCAAAATCACATGAATGTGCAGCATTTTGTACAAATAGAGACATAGTTGTTAATACAAAACCTCGATTTTGTATTAATGTAGGCCAGAATTTGTGCATGCAACAAGTAAGATGTGCATTTGTGGATCAGGTGACACGCGTGCATTCATTGACTCGTTTCTGAGTCGATCCTATTTGATTCATTTGGATTTTGAGACTTTCATTTCGCGGGTTTCGCCTGGCAAGATCCACACACACTGTCTGAGAAAAGCTGCTACCACTAGATGGCAGTGTTCTGCTAAAACAGACAACGGCAGCATAATCAAGCGTTCTTCCGCATTTAAGACGCTTAATGAGAGTGATATTGATGCACCAAATTTAGTACACAATAATATAGGCCTACCTTATTAATAAAGAATACTTTATAGAGGCAAACATTAGATCAGATTATGAACAACACCCGTAGAAAACCATTATAAAACGCTTAACGTGCAATCGCGCGTTGCATGGTCAGTAAGGTGGATTGGCTACTGAGTTTAAATATCACCCTGCATTGACGTTAGGCCTAAGCTTTTTCTTTATAATATGCTCTATGGGAGGAAAACTATATAGCCTACAGACAAGAGACTACATGAACGCAACGAACGGCGTTTCAAGTTAATGGCATTTTCCTTCCCGTTAAAAAAAGGTGAAATTTCGCAGTTGCGTTCATATTATATGCTTATTTTTATCTGACTACACACTGTATACATAGTATACAAGCTTTGGAATGTGAAAATGTCTGTTTTTAAATATTAAAGACGAATTTCGCAGTACATTTGTTTTCCCTTGACCCTTAGGCTAAGCCACTGTTATAGGCTATAGTCTTACTATAGCACGATCAGTTTTAACAATATTCAACCATTGTATATCGACATGAAATATTAATTGAAAATCAACTGGCGTAGCGGGCCTGTAGCTGCATTTCTACATGAGAATGCTTTGACGCGCTAACCACAGCTCATGATGCACAACTTGGGAACGTCTGCCAATTTCACTAACTGTGTTAAAACCACTGATCTATATAATGTCATTCTATATAGATCAGTGGTTAAAACGTATAATTTGTTTTTATTCAAATTACTTTTAAAATTTAATAACGGACATTTTCAAATTCCAAAGCTCGTAGAATGTTTCTGTAAGACTGACTTACAAGTAAAATGTGGACAATACTTCCCTTCATGTAGCCTGTATTCTGCAGAAAAATACTGTAATTCACCAAAAGGGTTTTTTCATGCAAAATGGTTGTAGTATGTTCCTATAGTGACTAGACTGGCTTACTACAGGTGCAATTGTCCCAATACCTCCCTTCATGTAGCCTATTTAAACAATTATTATTTTATATAAAAATTACTGTAATTAACCAAACGGGTTTTTGGTGACTTAGCCTACAGGTGAATAATGTAAAATTTCACCTGACTTATCACTAGGAACGTAGGCTACTACAACCTTTGGAACATGAATAGAAAAACAATTTACAGTAATTTAAAAAATTGTACCGTTCAATCGAGATATTGGCTGGACATACAGTAACAGTAGGCTAAGTCAGTCTGCCCACTAGACTTCCAAGGTTATAATATAACCTTGGAAGTATGTTCATTTGAATGAATGACTGACGTTTATATTGTTTTTTTGACTGAGTGGAATTTGCAGATGGTCCCTTTAAAAAATGTGGCGAATATTAAAACTAAAACTTACTTTACTGCGCTCTCGGACCGGTTGCTCTCCCATTCACATGCAAAGTTAAACGCAACTGCAGGATTTCATGTTAAGCTTTTTCTTTTTAACAGGCTCGGGAAGGAAAATTGTATTAACTTGAAACGCCGTGCGTTGCGTTCATGTAGTCTCTTGTCTGTAGGCTATATAGTTTTCCTCCCATAGAGCATATTATAAAGAAAAAGCTTAGGCCTAACGTCAATGCAGGGTGATATTTAAACTCAGTAGCCAATCCACCTTACTGACCATTCAACGCGCGATTGCACGTTAAGCGTTTTATAATGGTTTTCTACGGGTGTTGTTCATAATCTGATCTAATGTTTGCCTCTATAAAGTATTCTTTATTAATAAGGTAGGCCTATATTATTGTGTACTAAATTTGGTGCATCAATATCACTCTCATTAAGCGTCTTAAATGCGGAAGAACGCTTGATTATGCTGCCGTTGTCTGTTTTAGCAGAACACTGCCATCTAGTGGTAGCAGCTTTTCTCAGACAGTGTGTGTGGATCTTGCCAGGCGAAACCCGCGAAATGAAAGTCTCAAAATCCAAATGAATCAAATAGGATCGACTCAGAAACGAGTCAATGAATGCACGCGTGTCACCTGATCCACAAATGCACATCTTACTTGTTGCATGCACAAATTCTGGCCTACATTAATACAAAATCGAGGTTTTGTATTAACAACTATGTCTCTATTTGTACAAAATGCTGCACATTCATGTGATTTTGGATTTTGCACACACAAGTTGTATTGTATTAGTTTAAATGTAGTGACGCACATTTGTGAATTTGTCAAATAGATGGGTAGTTGTGCACACATTAATAATTAGCACCAGGCCTATTCATTTGTAGTTGTTTGTGTGTGGGTTGTGAAATGCTTAAAAACCGCGAAAAGAAAGTCTCAAATCCAAATGAATCAAATGAGATCGACTCAGAAAAGACGTCAATGAATGCACGCGTGTCACCTGATCCACACATGCACATCTTCTGTGTTGTATGTGCAAATTATGATACACTAATACAAAGGAAAACATTTGTATTCACAAAAATGTCTCTATTTGAACAAATTGCTTCACATTCATTCAATTTTGAATTTTGCACACGCAAGTTGAAAGGCATGGATAAAACATTTCTGCAACATGTATCAAGTTCATTGATAAATGTGCTTGCACGTGTTAATCATTTTGATACTATAATCATCCCATAGTAATGTTCCTGATAAATATCACAAAAAGCAAGAATTTGAAATTGTCTAAATCTTAAATGTCCCAAAAAATAACTTCAAGAGATTTCCACGACGCGCACGCGCGAGAACTTAACTGAAGTAGTTGAAGGAGATCGCAATTCTCGCGCATGCGTTGTGGAAATCTCTCGAAGTCTCGTTTCAGGCCTACAAGGAAGAAAAGGAATAGTCGAATAAAGTCGTTATTTTTGTTTGTTTTTTCGCAAAAAAAAGTATTCTCGTCGCTTGATAAACTTATAGTTGAGCCACTGTTGCGACATGGAATATTTAAACATTTTCTTTAATGACTCTCTGGGCCGTCAAGTTTCATTCCCTTAGGGAGCCTATGTAGCAGTCATGAACCTCTCAGATTTAATCATAAATATCTTCATTTGTGTTCCGAAGACGAACGAAGGCCTTACGGGGTTGGTACAGCATGGGGGTGAGTAATTAATGACTTAATTTTCATTTTTGGGTGAACTAACCCTTTAATTCTACGTGGCATTGATTCAACAAGGTGCTGAAAGCATTCTTTAGAAATGTTGGCCCATATTGATAGGATAGCATCTTGCAGTTGATGGAGATTTGTGGGATGCACATCCAGGGCACGAAGCTCCCGTTCCACCACATCCCAAAGATGCTCTATTGGGTTGAGATCTGGTGACTGTGGGGGCCATTTTAGTACAGTGAACTCATTGTCAAGTTCAAGAAACCAATTTGAAATGATTCGATCTTTGTGACATGGTGCATTATCCTGCTGGAAGTAGCCATCAGAGAATGGGTACATGGTGGCCATAAAGGGATGGACATGGTCAGAAACAATGCTCAGGTAGGCCGTGGCATTTAAACGATGCCCAATTGGCACTAAGGGGCCTAAAGTGTGCCAAGAAAACATCCCCACACCATTACACCACCACCACCAGCCTGCACAGTGGTAACAAGGCATGATGGATCCATGTTCTCATTCTGTTTACACCAAATTCTGACTCTACCATCTGAATGTCTCAACAGAAATCGAGACTCATCAGACCAGGCAACATTTTTCCAGTCTTCAACTGTCCAATTTTGGTGAGCTCTTGCAAATTGTAGCCTCTTTTTCCTATTTGTAGTGGAGATGAGTGGTACCCGGTGGGATCTTCTGCTGTTGTAGCCCATCCGCCTCAAGGTTGTGCGTGTTGTGGCTTCACAAATGCTTTGCTGCATACCTCGGTTGTAACGAGTGGTTAGGGCCCATTCTCCTCTGACCTCTAGCATCAACAAGGCATTTTTGCCCACAGGACTGCCGCATACTGGATGTTTTTCCCTTTTCACACCATTCTTTGTAAACCCTAGAAATGGTTGTGCGTGAAAATCCCAGTAACTGAGCAGATTGTGAAATACTCAGACCGGCCCGTCTGGCACCAACAACCATGCCAAGCTCAAAATTGCTTAAATCACCTTTCTTTCCCATTCTGACAATCAGTTTGGAGTTCAGGAGATTATCTTGGCCAGGACCACACCCCAAAATGCATTGAAGCAACTGCCATGTGATTGGTTGATAATTGCATTAATGAGAAATTGAAGGGGTGTTCCTAATAATCCTTTAGGTGAGTGTAATATATATATATATATATATATATATATATATATATATATATATATATATATATATATATATATATTCAAATATTAATATGATTAAATATACACTTTTAATGAATTATTCAAAACCACTTTCAATCAGTACAAATAACACAATGAATCCATCAGTTCGGTTATTAAACCAACCAAGATTCATATTCACAAAAGAGTTTTGCTGTGATAAATGGTATTTCACTTTTTTTTTTTTATAGTACTAAAAATAGAACCACTGTTTGGAAGAAGTGAGTCCTTGCTTCAAAACAGAAATCCGTAAGCAACAAAGGGGAGAAATACCAAAAGACAAGGACATGGAAGTGAAAGCGAGACAGATGGGGTGAAACGGGTGAGCTGTGAATGAATGGATGTAGAGGGTGAATGCATGCTGTCCGTCCTAAGATCTGTCTGAGATCAAGGGCTGGGTGAGGTACGACCTCAGAACGGGCAACCCTGGCCCTGCAGAGAGCCCTGAGCACAGTACGTCTCATTCCGGTTTCCTAGTCACACAGCAAGGTCTCCAAGCACACTGCAACAACACAGGCTGCGAGTGGGTGGTTTTCACTGGCACTGAGCACACACTCACAAATCACAATGAGGGCAGGGCGGCAGCCAAAACACAAAGGGGCCGCGCGTGTGGTTACTCTCTGGAAAATGTCAACCTTGCATTACAAGCATTGAACCTGACAACAATGAAGGAAGATTTGAAACAAACACACGTTCAATATCTCAACAGCTGGGGTGTGGCATAAGATATCGACTTACCTTAATTTCTCAGATTCCGCCTTGATTTCCTCTGCAAAAGAAAAAAAAAGAAAACAGTCACAGGAGTGTAGTAAACAATGAATAAATAAATAAACAAACTAGCAGCCCATATGGACTAATGCGGTTGAATTGAAATTAGCTATAAATACACAGACTTAATCAGACGGTTGACTGGTTTACTGTCTACTGCAGGGAAACACAAGAGTTTGAAGTTCAATATAGCATTATGCAAATATGCATGGTCTTAAAAATAATAATTAAATAAAATATATAAAGAACAATACATTATTTTATATAATTATATAAATATATATATATATATATTTTTTTTTTATCTATCTATCTATCTATCTATCTATCTATCTATCTATCTATCTATCTATCTATCTATCTATCTATCTATCTGTCTGTCTGTCTGTCTGTCTGTCAGTCTAATCTATCTTTCTATATATATTGTCTATCAACTGTCTGTCTGTCTGTCTGTCTGTCTGTCTACCTATCTATCTATCTATTCATCCATCTATCTATCCATTCATCCATCTATACTATTATTGGTGGTGGAAGGCATAATAAAATCAACCAAAAAAATGTAATAATCCAAGACGCAAGGGCTCAGTCAATGACACCAAACACTAAGACAGCTCATTTACATGACTACCAGAACATCCTTCTGTCGAGAGCCATTTTCACTGCTAACACTAAAGAATTGAATTACGTGTGGACCCTTTAACACCTCTTCCTCTGAAACCAGTCATTAACTGCATCAGAAATGCATTCAGAGTGTTGCAAAAATGTACTAACGAGAGGCCCAGAGTCAGAGGTTCTCCCTGCAAACTTCTGAAAGGTTCAACATTACACAAATTAGGCATTAAATCAGTTTAAACACCTGGATTCATTAGCGTACAAGCACTTTGCGCCGACACACTTCAGTCGTGCCGCTACTCACAGGTCAGAAAATCTGACTACTTCAATCTGTGCTGGTGTCTAGAAAGTAGTTTGGATTGAATATGTTTATTTTGAACAAGCGCCTCTGGTCTCAGCGAGCAGCTGCAGTCATGAATGACTAAGTGCTCGGCACGGGAACAATGTAATACTGTAGAAAGAGCACTCTCCTTCCTCCTCTCGGCAGTAAACAATGACGAGTATAGCAGCATAATGACATCTACACGCTCTGCTGACAGACAGCCCTCCAACACACTAAACTGCCTACGAACATGGACAGAATATTGAGCGCTGGTGTCTCCTTACACTCTGATCATTCTCCATCACTCTCCATGTGTTTCCAAAAATATTAGGGATATACAGTAGCTGGAAGTAACCATACTCCAATTTTAGCTATATTTAGCATTTTATATTCATTTAGCAGTAGTGGTCTAATTAAACTTTGAAAGCAAAGAGCTAACATCAGTAACTTTTCCCAATTTACACACTGCCAGGTTCAAAATCGAGATGGCTCACATTGGACTACTAGTTAAAGTTTGTCCAACTAGTTGACTATTGACGCCGGCTAGTTTATAAACGCATTACTTATTTCTTATTTTGATAGTTTTACCAGAGCCGTACGCAGGGTTTTAAAATGTCCCAAAATTGATCTCGCTAGGGGTTTTCGGATGTGCTTCCTTGAGAACATTTTTATTTCCTTATGTGATTTTTAAAGGCCAAAAAATGGATACAATAGCTATAGGCAGTAGCACATATTTTGTCAATATATGAAGAGTTCAGATGCAAAAGCCTCTAAGTGCCATCTGAAATTTTCTTCTAGAATGATCATTTTTATCAAGCTTGTATATTTAAGTTCAGTAATTTCACTTAAATGACATTCTAGAAGAAAATTTCAGATGCATATGTTCTTTCATATGTTCTTCCCCTCTCATCTTCTCCCTTTCTTTTTCTCCTTTGTCTCCTTATCTTGCCCCGAATCTCTTTCCTTCCCAAAGCTGAGCTTTGATTGATACATGTTCGTCAGTGTCAGTGAAGAAAGTATAGGCTCAACTGATATTTATGTTTTATAAATCATTTTCTTAGACAATTAAGTGAATTTACTGAAGGCTATACTAGGAAAGCTAGGTAATAAGTAGGGGTCCTACTATGCTTTTTCACTTTTTCAACTTTAGTTATTGTGTAATGTTGCTGTTTGAGCATAAAAAAGATCTGCAAGGTTACAAAGCTCAAAGTCCACTCCAAAGGGAGACAGTGTTTCCCATATATTGATTTATTTGTGTCCACCACGTCACAATATCAACATTCACGCCGCAAATTGATTTCAGTGTAGACTGTGGCGGCCCGAAAATATATTTAATAATAACATAAACATAACATAATAACATAAAATGTCTTTCATTTTGTGTTTTGTGCAACTGTTATCAAACAAACTAAAATCAAAAGTATGAAAAGGCATTGAATATGGGTTGGAGCTCTTAATTTTGAGCTCTCAAAGTGCACCAGATTGATATCAATGTAACTTAACGTGCAAAATGTTCTTAAGGGGGGGGGGCAAGACAAAATCAACGCTTCATAAAAGGGCATAGTAGGACCCCTTTAAATGAATTCACAATATGTGCACATTCATTATTAATCCTATGCCTAATATGATGAAAACGGCTTCCTTAATTGTCCTTGTCTCATCACATTGACAGTTACGAATTACATTACATGAATCACGTAAATCATAGCTATAATTTCAATTAAAAATGGCATAATGAGACAACAGTTTATTAGTTTGCATCCCTGATTATTTCTGTGGGACATTTCTATCGTAGGCAGCTGTCAATATTAAATGTTTTGTTAAGCTACATCTTATTTAGAATTTTATTGCCGTTTACTGAACATAAAGCCCACCAACTTTTTGATTGGTCATCTCAAAAATGTTTAGATTGACGAGCAGTGTTATACAGCTGAGGGAGCTCAGATGAGAAGGTCAGTTATCCTGGCGTTGTGCAATATTCATGCGGCACCAAAGAAGAGCAATTATGCAATTATTTCACAACTTTTATTATATACACTGCGGAAAAAACCTCAATGGTTGGTATGGGCCTAAAAGGTTGTATATATGAGCTTGGTTTACTGTGTAGTTTAGGTCTCTGACTGGATTGATTAAACTAAAGTAGCTGTAGTCAATGGGTTCACCGCAGTGCAGGATGTAGATCATTTAATCAGTTTTAGTGGTAGACGGTCCCTGGTAAAACATGGAAACCATAGCAACATGATAATTTTGCAGAGAGTCACAACATGTAATGTGCTACCTGAAATTTCAAACACCCTTGGTCTAAGTTTATCCTTTCAATCTATTGCATTAGGTGCATTCAACGCACTTATTTTTCTAATCATCAGAGAAAGCAGTGAACTGACCTTGAGAAAGGCTTTGGGCTCGAGCAAACAAATCAAGGGAAACAAATCATGACCTCCACATCACAGCTGAATTGTAAAGGAAGCCTTACAGAAAAGCATCTTATCTAGAGGCTTTGCAGCAAAAGTACGAACTGCTTTATGTACATCATTTTAATTATGTAATCAAATAATTATATTAATCACATTTCAGAAATGTATTGTATTGTGACATTGAATATACGGGAATGCAGTCACTAAACAGTATAAATACAATTTTTATAAATCTTGTGTGTCATTGAATAAACAGGAATTTAGTCAACCATAATCCATATTTTTCAATTGTGATACTACAAATGCCAAAGTCTTGATAGTTTGGCAGTCTCTTATGTTCACCAATTTATTTGATCAAAAATACAGTAAAAGCAGTAACAATATTGTTACAATTTAAAATAACTGGCTTCTATTTTAATACATTTCAAAAAGTTATGTATTCCTGCGATGAAAAAGCTGAATTTTCAGCATCATTACTCCAGTGTCACATGATCCTTCAGAAATCATTATACTATGCTGATTTGCTGCTCAAGAAACATTTCGTATTATTTATCATCAATGTTGAAAACATTGTTTTCATTTGATTGTGGAATAATACAAATAATAAAATTAATCTTTTATTGTGGAAACAGTGATGCAATTTTTTTCAAGATACTTTGATGAATACAGCATTTATCTGAAACAGACATATTTTGTAACATTTTAAAGGTCTTTACTGTCACTTATGATCAATTTAATCCACCAGAATAAAAGTATGAATTTCTTTCCAAATTAAAAAATCTTACTGACCCCAAACTGATTGGTAGTGCATATATTCATACAGTAAATAATGAGACCAACTGCATAGAACTTAACACTGTCCTACTGTATTTTACATGTTTGCCTATTCAACACAGGCACTATCATGCATTTGTGATTATTATTAAATGTTCGATAATGGACTAAAAATAAGTAAACAGGAATTCAACTTGCAGCCATGCCTGCTTCTTAATCATTAGGCTACAAACATCCTATACATCTCTAAAATCTGATGAGTAGCACAAAACACAGCCTTACTGTACGCCATACTGGTGCATTCAAACAGTTGGCACCATTATGTTCTTGAAACGCTGCCAGCGCCCACGCTTTCTGAGCCGACAGTTGGGACAACATATTATGACACTGCATAATTAAGTTTCTTTCGGTTACAATCAGCTTTAAAGGACTCATGAAATCTGACTGTGCCACACAGCACTCACAATTTCCCCAAAAAAGTGTGATAAATAAATAAACCTTCTGTTAACTCCATAGAGTTCATAAAGATCTTGAGGGTTTCAATGCAGATTCTGTACCCCTGTCGACTTTAGCAGGCCCTCCAGACCTTCTGTGAATCCCTGGACTGGGACACATGACATTCCACATAGCCATGGGAAAATAAATAGACTCAAGCAGGTCTACTGTATTCAGTTGCCAAAGAATGAGAACGAGAGCGTGTAACACAACAGACAATAAGATTACGCTGAATGTCATATATTGGGATGTGTAAAACCACATATCTTCAAAATTAACTGGTCCCTTGAATGACTAGTCAACTAATTATTCTCACATGATTGAAAAAAGTGGCTCAATTGACAAAATGGCTCAAGACATCTTTTTGGATGTGCATGGCTGTAGTGGTGCTTTAAACAAAAAATGTACCAAATTACCTTTTTCTCATGGTCACATTCAGGTGTAAAACATCTGTGAGAGAATGTTACAGGAACAATTGTGATATCCGATAAAATAAACACTCATAACCAGTATGAATTATGTATTAGCTATGTGATAATTGTGCTTGAAGGAAAAACAAAAAATGTATTTTTTTAATTGTTGTCAAACTATGATGCTACTATCACCTAAACTACACAGAGTTGTGATTCACTCCAGTCCAAGCAATGACACTAGCATAATGAATCTAAACCAAACCTGTAACAAAATAATTGATGTAGCAGGGCTTTAGGATGACTGCGTTCGTTCACTCTGGGTGATCACCAAGTGACTGAGTCGCTGATGGTACGATTACAATCTCCAAGGGGAAAAACATTACTGTTTTATCCAAATAAATGAGAAATAAAACACTGAAAAAACTAAAACTAATCATTTTATGAAAAATACATTCAATGTAAGATTTGATAAAAAATTACATTTAACAGTGTTATTAAATAAGTGATCATTAAATGATGGCAAAGGTAATCTAAATATAAACATTGAGGAAATGAGTAGGGCTGGGTTTCGATTTAAATTTCAAGAATCGATTCGATTCCGATTCTCAAGATCTTGAATCGATTATCATCCTTCGATTCGATCCAATCTGATCTTCGAGATTTAGATTTAGTGTTTTTGAAAAAAGCATTTTTTTTCAGCTGTTACCTGAATTACAGGACTGTATGCAACATATTGATACTATTATTATAGACATTCAACTGAGTATGGATGGTTGTAAAGAACAATCCCCCTTCCAGAGTGTTGATACAACTGCTTTCACAAACTTGCACTGGTGTAGACGACTGAGGACGCAGAGGTATATCAGCAGCAGTAGTAGGGCTGACGCGATATCCGCAATCTTGTAGTACCACACACTGACAAGTCAACCGCAGAGGATTGCAAGTAACCACAGCAATATTCACGTTTTTTATAAGGCTATACCCTTCTTGTTTTGAACTTAATGCATGTTTATTGAATGTTGAACAAGTTCATAATGATAACAAGACTGTTTATCATGGTGATTTGTAGCCTACGGCTTCCCACAGACAGTGAATGAGAGAGATCGGCAGAGCGCGTGCGATTACCTGCGTCTGTCTTTGAAGTCATATTCGTGGAAAGGTTGCCGTGTAAAAGGAAAGTGAAATATTTGTCGTATAGTCATTTTAACGTTCACGTCACGGAAATGCGCGTCAGCAGCAGCGCTGGTCAGCTTCCCACAGCGCGAGGAAGCCGCGGGGAAATAAAATCAGCGAGTCGCGCATCGAATCAATGCCATATTGGTCTTTAATAAATGAAGCATTTTCAGCGTTACCCATGCGACGCATTGCTGCTTAGCTGAGCCTTGAAAAGTGGAACTCAAAGTTAAAAATAATTAACACCTTGTTTCATTATCTCTTTTAATGAATCAGCTTTTCTGAACGTGTTCGTTGAATGAACGGTTTAGTGACTCACTCAAAGTCCATTGTCGTAACAATGTGCGCGCTGAGTGAAAGCCTTTCAATGCGCATAGGAATCTCCCAGTCGCAGCAAGTTAAAGTTCACAGGGAAAATGTAAGCCTATTATTAAATCGATCCTCTGAGTTACGGATCGATCTTTAGAAATTTATATGAAAATCGATTCAGAATTGGTGAATCGATTTTTTCAACACAGCTCTAGAAATGAGCATGAAGAATTAAATATTTAACATCCTATAAACATTGCTTGACATAGTATATTTGGCAGCAGGTATATTATGCTGCTGTCACTTTAAGCCCTGACCAAGCGGCAACATTCTAATCTGAAAAATTAAGCCTACCCGGAAGTGCGAAAAACTGCAATACGTCGAAAATCCGCTAGAGGGAGGTCCCAAAAGGGAGCAAATATCCATAGACCCCATGTTAAAATGTCCGTTTTCACAGCATAAATTCATGTTTTTACAGGTTGGTCCCATGGACTTTTATTGTATTTTTCGATAGGTTCCGAGTGCCTGACAACTGTGAGGAGGGTGAATTTTTTTCTAACTCGTTAGTTTAGATCGTATTTAGATATAAAATGTATGAAAAATAAGGGCGTGGTTAACTTTGATTGACAGCTTGATTGACAGCTTGATTGACAGCTGATAACGGGCTGCGCCGAGTGGAATTCCTGAAATTTGACGTCTCGGCCATGATCTGACACAGCACATCATACCACCTCTGTATCCTTTCTGAACATTTGTATTGAAATATCGTACATAACATGGGTTGCTCTGCTATGAACTGCACTAACCGACACTGTAGGACTAGGAGTACATCGCTCCTTTTTTTCCGGTAAGTGACATTCCACTATTTCATGTAGTTAGCACTATTTAGCAGACATGGGGACTTGTGACTTGATGACTTGGACTCGAGTCGACTCGCTATTTTTATGACTTGTGACTTGACGACAAAAAATAAAATACTTGAGACCTGACTCGGACTTGGAAGTTAAAGACTCGGGACTTGACTTGACTTGAGACACGATGACTTGAATGACTTTCAGTTTGAATATAAAATATATAAATTATTTTTAAAAATAAAGTTGATCCAGCTGGAGCGCAGGCTGAGAATAGCGTTGTCATGACTGGATCACGACACCATCATCAGTCATGCCCTCTCGTACCTTACGCACACCACGCCCACTTAGATCAGATATCACATCAACATGTCAGCCGGAGGGGTACCGAGGGTCATTGCTTTCGGCTTCAAAAATTATTATCAAGATGGCAAAAGACGAACAGCGCTTTGCAATCCACGCAACATTAACATCGCGGACAGCCAGACGACAACCTCCAATTTCGTCCGTCATTTAAAGACCCATTCTGCCCAGTAAGTGCTTGTCAATTTGTTAATGTTATCTGTTGGTAACAGTTGGTAGTTAGCTAATGTAATAATAGATAAAGTAGTAGCCATTAAAGGTTGTATCAGCGAGTTCAGGCCCAAAAAAGGGCCAAACATAATGATCACATTCATCTAATGTAGAGATGAATTTAGAATATTTTTTACATTTTTCAGTGGTTATGAGGAACAATAGAGAGAAATTTGGTGATGGTTGTTTAGGTACATTAAACCATAAAGCTTTTTCACGTTGAGACTTATATATCTAGCCCATGAGAACCGTGGGGAGTCAACCCACACCCGCTCCGCTGCCCTGCTGAAAATGTGAAGCAGAAATGCTTAATGTCAGATAACGTCCAAAATAATTTCACTTTTGGTTCGAATTTTTTTATTTTTTTATTTTTTTTTACCGTTTTCAGTGGTGTGTGTGTGTGTGTGAGTGAGTGAGTGAGTGTGTGAGAGAGAGAGAGAGTGAGTGTGTGAGTGTGTGTGTGTGTGAGAGAGAGAGAGAGAGCGCGAGTGTGTGTGAGAGAGAGAGAGAGAGAGAGAGAGAGAGAGAGGGAGAGTGTGTGTGTGTGTGTGTGAGAGAGAGAGGAGAAATGTAACAAAGTTTAATGTTGTAGGCCTACCTAAACTGTGTTTGAGAGAGAGAGAGAGAGAGAGAGAGAGAGAGAGAGAGAGAGAGAGAGAGAGAGAGGTGTTCAGAGAGGAGTCTGTTGGATGTTACGCTGTTATTTGTTTTATGGACTCAATGTCGAAAATTTCAAACACTGTTGGCAGAAGTGAAAAATAAATCATTTTAAGAAGTTACAATTCTGTTTGATTCCATGATGTATTTTACTGAACATGAGTATTTAGCCTACAATGCAAATTCAAATTATTGTAATTTACTGACAGTTACTTATATCTTGTCTTTTCACTTTGATAAGATCAGATTCTGCAGGTAAAATTACAATAATAAGGTGACTTGACTTGACATACCGTGACTTGACTTGACCAAGAAAAAAAAATACTTGGGACTTACTTGAGACTTGAAGGTTAAGACTTGAGACTTACACATGTGTGACTTGGTCCCATCTCTGCTATTTAGCATCAATGTTTGTGGGCAGTGGCACTGTAACAGTTAGCATTAAATCGCCTCAGATAAGTTAGCGTCCGAGGTACTTTACCTATGGTTATAACTGACGTTTGAAACACTGTAAATGCATCTGCCAAATGAATACATGTAACATAAGAATAGACTGATCTGCGAGCTAGTTGGTCGCACGTCAGAGGCGCCCGCGCCATTAGATGTGCAGTTGCCGCAGCACAGCCTATGAGCGAGCTGCAAATGCGTTTTACATATAGGCTTCAGTAAATCGAGGAAAAGGAGTTTCAACATAAGAATGATACTGACTGTAAAAAGTAGCCTAGTCAGCCAGTCGATCTTGTAACGTTGCAGATAGCTGAGGCTGCTTGGCTGAAGAGGCGTGTCCCCCGGCCGGCTCAGTCTCACACAAAGCCCGCCCTTTTACCCATATATGGATTGGCCAGAAGGTGGGCGCATAGACAGTAAAAGAAATGGACACACCATAGATTTCAACGGAGAAAGTTGAAGCCCATAAAATCACTCACTTCCTGATAGCCAAGCGCACTGCGTAGGCTCAAACTGAGTTTGACGACGTAGATGTCACGTGAGCAACCGTTCTGACCTTCTAGTAGCTGTGCCGAGACAAATCTGAATTGAAATTTGAAACAAATCTGTTGTTGAAATATTTTGTCCCGTTGCTTTTATGAACTCTATCTATGGGCTTCTCCCTTGACTTTATGCCTCCATGTCCACCCGATTGCCTCATAGACAGTATACGATTGCCTACGAGCTTCTACTTCTGTCTATACGGTAATTTCTCTACTGTGCGAAGGGGAGTCACGTGTTATGACGCAATCGTTAGCCTATTTTTACAAAAACAGCTTCTACGGGGCCATAACGTAAGATACAAAGTAATGGAGCCTTTTATCCATTGTCCCGTTTCTTAAGAAATAAATAATGGACAAATTGAGTCTTTGGACGCCTCAGATGTAAAGTTATTCGCTGTCAAAGTGACGCCAAAATGAATGGGAGTCAATGGGATGCTAACAGTAGGTGATAGCCAGCTACAATGGCAGCTCCCAGAGGAAGCTTCAGTTTCCGGCTGATGGATCACCCCCTTGGGGTGGGCGGGAGTTAGGATTTTCCAAGATGGTGCCGCCCATACCCCCCATAAATGGGCTCAAAACCGTTCTTCAGAAAGTCTATGGGTGACGTCACAGACACTTTGTCCATATTTTTTACAGTCTATGGCCCTGACGCACGGATCCATTATAATATTACACACTATTACACATCATAATTGTTTATGTTCAACATAATAACTGACTAGGTTTACATGAATACTCACCATTTTACCTTTTTTTTGTGTGTATTTGACTGTTTAAGCACAATAAGCAGTGTAAAAGAACTCAATTTAGTACTGAGAAGCAGCTTTATGTGTGCGCACTTTGGGTGCAAGTAAAATTAGTAAGAATGAGTCAAATTAAGCGCAATACGCACAATCCCATACCGGAATTCAAGCCCTGTAACACCAACAATATTTATCCGGAGCAAATGAAACAAGTGAGTGAGGGGAGGGAGGCGGGTTTGTGTGTCAACTCACTGTCGGAGAAATGAGAGAGTGAGAAAGCGCAGCTGGTATTGTGCATCTATTCTGCAGAAAATGAGTATTGGAAGCGTTTTAGATATTGATATGTATCGAAAAATATATTTTCGACAACACTACATTGCACTTAGTTTATCATTTCAGTTGTCTTTTTAAAAGACTCCAATTGAAAAATGGATTTATTATACATACAATTCAACTCGCCAAAGTGCTGAAATCCACCCGCATTTGGCAGGTGTTAATGTCAAGCCCTGCCTATAAATACCGATAAATAAATAAATAAAAATTCTGCTGATAACCAATATGGTACAGTCAGCAATATTTTAGTATTTATTATGTACTATTTTAGAATTTATTTATATTTTGTATTAGCTTTTATTTTTATATTTTCCATTTTCATAAAAACTTTTAGTTGAAATTTTAATTTTATGTGCTGTCATTCTATATAGTTTATTTTATTTTAAGAAATTTTAATACTTAAACTTATTTCTAATTTTCATAACATTTTTCATCTATTTATATTTTATTTTAGCTTTATTTTAATTACAGAAAACTACTTTTAGTTTTAGTTTACAATAACAGCCCTAGTAGCAATATATCATCCCAAGTATTTTATTGATGGTACAATAGAGAGATGACAGAAGATGATTTGGAACAAAAGGATAGGCCTCAAACTCACATCGCCAACTTGTGCATCAAGGCTCAACTTGTTAGGGCACGTGTGTCAAGTGTCAACCGTTAGGCCATGGATCAAACATTAACGGACATTTTTGCTTAAACAGAAAACAGAAACTGAGGGACAGACTGTTTGGTCAGGAATGTTGGGCTTGTGTTGGATTCATATATGCCAAACAAATTGTCAAAGGAAGTCCTTGTTCTACCTGAGAAAGTAGGCTATCAGCTCCGGAGGTGTCAGTCGCAACTCTAGTGAAGCAGACATAGCTTTACTTTCACTCATGGTGCAAATGGTGGGCTGAAAGCATGCCATGACATGTCACATTTACATTTTACATTTATTCATTTAGCTGACGCTTTTATCCAAAGCGACTTACAATTGCTATATACGTCAGAGGTCGCACGCCTCTGGCTCAGGGACACAATGGTGTCTCACAGTGGATTCGAACCCGGGTCTCTCACACCAAAGGTCTGTGTCTTATCCACTGCGCCATCACCACCCCATGTCACTCCGTACAGCTACACCATGGGAAGCTTCACTCGGCAGGACAGCAGAAAGTCCCAAACGTTGACAGTCTCTCTCCTTCACACTGGCAATCATTGTAATTGCATATATTTATTTTGCTCTCAATCTCGATTGCAAAAGTCAAATATGTATACTTCCTTAATGGTATCCTGCTTTGGTGTTTTAGACAACAGCATGGTGGGAATGAGATGACTGCTCTGAGACACCCTCACCTGGGCAAACAACTCTCTGAGATAATTCAGTCTCCAGCTGCCGGGAGAGGTTTGTTCCATCAATTAAGCAAAAAGCAGAAAGGATGGTGTTGTGTTTTGCGGTACACACACACTGCAGCTCCATCGCTGGGGAAAGATAAACAATAGGGGTCCTTCGGGAGTTCTGCAGCACACCATGTGATCAACACCAAGGCAACACATGCACACTAACGCAACAACTGCAGTCTACAAGACAAATCAATCAGAAGCCGTTTGTATAGCCAGAGGGTGTGTGAATGGAGACCAAGAAGACACCGTGAGTTGGGGTCTCATTGAAGCGTTGTTCTCCTCCTCTTTCTTTCTCGAGTGGAATCATTCCGGATTCCAAGCAGAGCTTCTTTCACAAGATGTCTGGGACTTTCATGTCCCTTTGACTCTTAGAAAACTTTGCTTACTTGATCTCCCCCAGTTAAAGAGCAGGGTAGATTTTACACATTGCCAGATACAGTTCTGAAAGACAGAGGCTTGTTGGGACTGATCCTTACCTAGTTTTTGTGCCAGATTAGGAGCACAAATAGTCAGTCATAAATGTGTTTAAAAGAGGTGACATTTACCAAAACCAAGCTTCCCAACCAACCCCAATCCCATTCTCAACGGTGACTGCTGATACCTGAGGGCAGTAATGTGATTTTTCCTTCACTCCTACAGATGCATTACCATTTCAAAGCACACACATTCAAGCCGCGATGGCACACTTGACAACCAGAGAAAATATTTCAACGAACTCCTGCCTTACAAACCTAGTATTTTTGTTGTATCCCCCTGGTTAGGATTGGGAAGCTTCTGTGCATGGAGACGTGGCAGAGAAGTTTAGGAATCAGAATGCACAACTGCTTATTGGCTGGTCGGCATTTACAACACCTGAATGTAGTGTTGTTAAAATATTCTTCTTCGGTACTAAAAAAATCTAAACGTCACGGTACCAAGTACCGGTGGTACCGAGTACCCGGTCAAACCCGGTTCTGGATGCGCATGCATGCACGAAGGGCGTGAAGTTGGTCCAATTCATGAAAGCGCTGAGACATGGCGACCGCCGGCGCTGCTGATGTGGTGTCTGTGTATATTAAACTGCAAAAAGACTATTTAAATATTAACCCTGCATGTTCTGCTTGTCTCTGTGTGAATGAACAGCGCAGACGCGCGGTTTCATTTAACGTTACCTCACACACACACACTGAAGCACGAGTGACGCTCGTGCTGTTTTCAGTCTCTGCTGCCTCACGATATGGTGACATGATTCATGATTCAATTCATCTCCGAGAGTCACTTCATGAGCATTTTACCGTTTCATTTGAGAAAAACTATCGTCATATCATACTCGCACAGAAACTCAAAGGTCTTCACAGCAACTCATCAAAATAAAAGTTTGGTTTAACTTAAAGAAATTGACAGAAATAATTATATTAGGCTACTGGTACAATAGATTTAACTACGTCTCCATTAATTAAAAATACTGATACTAATAATAATATTAAGTGCATAGAAGGTTGCTTATTTTTCACTTGATTTTTTTATCATCAATATTTTCGTTTAAACAGCATGTAACCTTCAATGCTTTCATAAATGTACCGTCATAAATAATAAAGTCATTGAATTTAATTTAATATTTTTTTTCAAATAAATAAATAAATTGGAAAAATAGTTCAAACTGATTTTGCTGTGGTACCGAAATTGGTGCCGAGGACCGTAAAATTTTAATGGTATCGGTACCGACTACTGGAATTTTGGTACCATGACATCCCTACCTGAATGTGTTGCAGAACTAACAGCATGGCAAATTGCAGGGCTTTGTGTTTTTTTGTTCAGCATGTGACCTTGTAAAATTAATATTTTTTTAAAACTTTAAAATTGTCATTAAATAAAACCTTTAGACTAGAGTGTACGTATCTGTACCTTATCTAGTCTAACAGATTAGGCAATCAAAAAGGATGGATGGGAACAAGAAGGTGAATTTTAAAGGTAACAGTATGCCCTTTAGAGCCAAGTAAGGTTAATTATTAGGTGAGGTTTTGTGTGAACACAACCATGTAGACAAACTTGTTTTAGTTGAGTGATTCGGCACCTTAAAATAGGGCCTGAATCTAAATCGATCCAAGTAACAAGCCTGAAGAATTTCTCACCTGGGCTGTACTCCACCTGTCAGTATTAACCATAAAAGGTACTGGGCTTGCTAAATGGAATGCCTGAGAACTATTTGAGTGTGAGCATTTAAAAATTAGATCGAATTTGTCACTAGAATAATGCTGTTTAAACATGAAACATATGCTATACAAGTACAAGAATGTATTTATATATATTAAATATCAGTCTTTCTCCAGTATGCCTATTGGACTGCATTCTTACAATGCATTGCCATTTATGTCTGCGTATTGTAGCCAAAACGCTATGGTTTTAAAAATAAACCGCTAGTTAACCAGCCATGGTTTCTGAGATAAAGAGAGAGAAAAAAGCACTGTGAATGTGGTTTCTGCTTCCAAACCAATGAAATTGGTCACTAGAACCTGACTGAAAACATTTTTAGAAGGCATATACTCACATAAGACCAGGTAGCCTTAAGCCGCGTTTCCACCGCAATTACCAGGAACTATTTGTCCCAGGAACTTTTTTCATAGGAACTTTTTTTGCCCCAGAACGGTTGCTCACTGCGTTTACACCGTGGACTAAAGTACCGGGAAGATTAGTCTGGTGACGTTGAACTGTGTGCGACTGCTCCTCCCAGTCTGCGCGTACTTGTTTTGAGTTTTAAGTATTGAGGAGATTCAAGCTGTGCTGTTGTTGTGTGCGATCTATTGGTTTACTAACGAGGTAATTAACAAAACGGCAGAAAAGAGACGAACACTAATACCAAAGCGTATTCATTTCAGAAAGCTCGTAATGCTAGATAGACAACGTTTGTTATCAGCTATAGCGGACATGACCGTGAGATGGATGGGACGAACGCGCGCCATCCGGCAGAGAGAACAAGGTAAAAGAACCAATCAGCATGTTCAGCGCACAAGTCCCACCCCGAAAGTTCCTGAGCTCTGAAAAAGTACTACCTCGCCAACAGGGACTTTCTGGGGGGGAAATTTTTACCCGGAACTTCATTTAGACCCTGGTTCCTGCGGTGTAAACACATGGAGTACCACCCCAAAGTTCCTAGTTCCTGGGGAAAGTTCCTGCGGTGGAAACGCGGCTCTAGAGACCTTAAACTGTTTAATTTGGCACTGGTTCATGGATGATAGTGTCATGAAGGCCTTCTGTCAGTATATGGATGGTAAACTACCTCAGACAAATTTGCATAATGTATCTATTTAGCCCACAGTTGAAGTACCAATACCAAGCATCTGCCAACCAAACACGCACAAATCATCTCTCACACATAAACACAAACTCTTCTAAAAGGCAGAGCCCCAATGGAACGGGGAGGCATATGCTCCTTTCACCCGCAGAGATAAACACCCGGCTCAGGTCCTCTGCTTGAGGAGGGAGCACTGACCCATTGACAGTTGCATTGTATGAGAAAGAGAAAATACCCAGCTGTAATTAAATTTAAGCTCTGCACAGGAAATGCTGAGGGAGGTTGTCCGGACAACGCAACATGTGGGGCGCGAGGGTAGACCTGGTGTAGCCCTGCCAACTAATCACACCAACACTGACAACAAGTGCATGTGTGTGTGTAACCACATGGATTCATTCCACAGGTTAACCAGCCATGGTTTCTGGGGCAAAAAGAGCACTGTGAATGTGGTTCCTGCTTCAAAACAATGAAATTCATTCACCGAACACATTTTTAGGAGGAGTTTAGATAAGATGCGCTCCTAACAGTTAAAATGAGTGAGACAGAAATCGAATTTTCAAATTCACCATTTATTGTTATTGGCAACAACATGTAAATAATTAACAATAGTGATATAATACAATATAGTAACAATATATAATAAATAGTAACAATATTTCAGGCATCCAAAACCAAGTCTGAATTATTTGAATGGGGAAATCCTAAAATCTCAAAAACTGCTTGCTGAGCTCACAACTGAGTAACATATTTCAAATCAAAATCAGCAACCAAATCTGACATGAACTGTCTTATAAATGCCACCTATGCCATTTCAGTTTTACAGAGCGTGCGTGATTTACAGCATGCCCAGGAGCCGCCATCATTGGGGAACATTAACAGCGCGACAAATCTACGTATTCCACGCAAATCGACTGTTTTAAAATGCTGATTCATACAGTAATCAAACAAGTGAAGTCTTTATCAGTAAGTCATTCAATCAATCATTCGAACCAATTTTGTTTAAATTCATTCAAATTAATTAAATATTTTTTAAATAGACTGCTACTATAAACATGTTGTGAGAACCTCTGGTAAATGTTATTTTGTTTAGTTGTCCGTTCAGAATTGTGGGGGAATCATGATCTCTATTTTTAAAAAAAACATGATTCTCACTTTATCAAGAATCTTCCAGCTCTACAGCATCTAGGCTATTTCATGCACACAACATGAATAGGCTACAACAGGTAAGCATGTCAGCAGTGTAGAGAGACTTCACCATGGCCAAAAATGTTGCTAGAGTAGAAATATGTCAAATTTGTTCAGCGGAAATATTAAAGGGTTAGTTCACCCAAAAATGAAAATTAAGTCATTAATTACTCACCCCCATGCTGTACCAACCCCGTAAGACCTTCGTTCGTCTTCGGAACACAAATGAAGATATTTTTGATTAAATGTGACAGCTGGATCACTCCTCCATAGGCTCCCTAAGGGAATGAATCCTGACGTCCCAGAAAGTCAATGAAGAAAATGTTTAAATATTCCATGTCACAACAGTGGCTCAACTATAAGTTTATCAAGCGACGAGAATACTTTTTGTGCGGAAATAAAACAAAAATAACGACTTTATTCGACTATTCCTTTTCTTCCTTGTAGGCCTGAAACGAGACTTCAAGAGATTTCCACGACGCAAGGAAGAAAAGGAATAGTCGAATAAAGTCGTTATTTTTGTTTGTTTTTCCGCACAAAAAGTATTCTCGTCGCTTGATAAACTTATAGTTGAGCCACTGTTGTGACATGGAATATTTAAACATTTTCTTCATTGACTTTCTGGGACGTCAGGATTCATTCCCTTAGGGAGCCTATGTAGGAGTGATCCAGCTGTCACATTTAATCATAAATATCTTCATTTGTGTTCCGAAGACGAACGAAGGTCTTACGGGGTTGGTACAGCATGGGGGTGAGTAATTAATGACTTAATTTTCATTTTTGGGTGAACTCACCCTTTAAGAGGCCGCTTGCTGCTGACAAAATTTACTTATCACTTGAATTCACTTTTCAAATGAATCAATTTATTATTACCCGAGTACACGACACCCTGAACAGTATAAAGAGATCAATTACCCAATTATCTAAACTGAATTAACAAAACTTTATGAAAACTTTCATTTTGGTTTCCGTGTTTAGGCTAATTACCAGGTTATCGTGTCGGCCAGCATTGTCATGATACTACACTCAAAACACATCAATTCTTTTCTTTCTACAAAACGTGATTTGTTACAGTGGCATTTTGGGTGGTACCTTGCAATCTGAGGCCGTCTATCCGTCACAAAAGCCAACAATTAAAAACTCAAGTCATCAAAAGGACCAAAAAGCACATCCTTACTGTAGGGTGATATCTTAACCTAGAGTGACCATAAATACCTACTCCTCAATGTAACTGCAGAATGATCTCGAACACACTAAAAGATTCTGGACAGAAATAGGGGGTCAAATAGTATCGTCTCTCATTAGCTTGAGGCAGAAATATGATTAATTCAGCACCTGTCAAAGGCTGAATGAGATACTGCTACTGAAAGATGATGCATTATTTACAGAGCCCAGTAATGAAACAAAGTCTCTGGTAAGAGATCTAAAAGACGCTGAACTTTCATCCCAAAACCTGATCTTTTATATAAACGGCCAATTACATTTGAATGCACTGCATCAACCAGGGCTTTTTATGAGTGGAATTAGGGCTGGGTAAAAAAATATTGATTTCTTGATTTTAATCGATACTCATTTTTATAAACTGATATTGATTCTTAAATCTTAAGAATCAATCTTTTTGTCTATCCTATTTTCAGTTAATGAATGAATGGAACATTGTAGCCCATCCAATAAATCACAATAATAGCCTAAGCTTTGTGACTTGATATGAAACAGTCTCCAATTTTAAACTATCCATTTTATCATGAAATTCGAACAATAACAATAATACCATTTTGGAGCTCTTTAATGTGGCATGGCATATCATGTGACCATAGCGCCTCAGTGAAGCGGCAGCAAAACCACTGGAAAGCAAGCCTGCAACCTTTAGCCAAAAAAGCATAACGGCTAATGCTAACGCTGCGGTGGGCGGTACGCAGGGAAGGAGACAATAGCCAGTTTTTTTTAATGGATGTCAATGGAGAAGAGGCTTCACTATACTGAATAAACTGCCTTTGAGAGGAAAAAAGCATAATTTAATTAATCGACTGCCAGTCCGCTAATCCTCAACATGTTTTACGCTAAACTACTTTTGTTGGGAACTATGTAGATTTTACTATGATAAGAAGGTTATTTCATAAGAAAAGGCAGAGAAGGGAATGTCGCAACAGGCAAGACTCATTTACGGCATTACCGTAGTATATTGTCTAAAAAAAGTAAAAAATACAGATGTTTTCTTTCTTTGGCATTCAGATTTTACTAGTTGTGATAAGACTTGAATTGTAATGACTATTATAACTGCATGTATGCATATGATGCTGATATTATGCATTTTAACGAATAAAGAAAAAATTGATCATTTAATTTATATATTGTGTTGTTTAAGGAAAATAAAAAAAGTTTTCTTTCTATCACTGCCAGGTTAGACTTGTATTGTAATGATTTATGACTGATGTCTATATGCCTCATGATGATGATATAGCCTAATGCTTTTTAACGAATGAAGGTAAAAAAATACATGTAATTCTAATTAATTAAATATGTATTAAATTACAATTAAGTTTTTAGTGTAATATTAAATTTAGTTTTTATGCGCCCTGCAGTGAACTTTGCAGCTAATAGAGATATTCACACTCCTTTTTTCCACAGTAAAGCACATTCCACAAACAATGCAGTCCTCGTACTGAACGTTTACAAGTGATAGCACGAAATATAGAACATTACTTCATTACAAGAAACTAATTAAAGTAAACTGTAACTGACTGTCATAAAACTTGAATAGCGGACAATGACTTCACTGCCATTACACGATAGGCTGAGGTGCCTCACGTGGTGATCCAAGTTAGCAATTATGCTTACCCCAATGTTTAAACCCCAGACCCTCTCATCTCCCCAATTAAGACAATCTCTAGCAGCAGCGCGGAGCACACGTGAAATTATCATCTCTCCCTCTTTACTACTAGTTTCAGCAGTAAACATGAATGAACATCAGAAGGTATGTTAAAAGATGCACAACTTACAGAAGTCCGAATCATGTCTCATGTAATCGATCAATCAGCGTTTCTACCGCGGAAAGATGTCAATAAAACAGCTTGTAAACTGTATATCATGTTACATTTACATCAAAATAGCCAGTGACCATAAACTCATTAGTCAGCTAGAAAAATTAACTCTAGAGAGGAGTTAGCAAATATGCATTATATTACATCTTCATTATATATTTTTGAATATTCTTCAATATTTAATGTAGAAAATTTGCCATGTACTGTACCTGATATTCATTCAAAAGAATCTGTCGAATTTAATCGTAATTGAACCGAATCTTAAGCTTCAATCAAAATAGAATCGCGTTGTGAAATTTGTGTCAATCCCCAGCCTTAGTGGTTAATTGTGGCACAGGTTTCAGGAACGAGAAGAATGATGTACTCTAGCAGAGTCTTCAACCTGTTAAGATAGCATCTTAAAAACAGAAATGCTCTATGTCTTTTGAGCCTGTCCAGACACTTGTGCACAGATGCACCCGCCATCTTAACAGTAAACCCAGGGCCACAAAAAATTCATTCATTCACCTCTTTCACCATGTGTCCACAAAGCAACAATACTCACCAGCAGAGCCAGCCCTCGCGCATTTAATTCCACCTTCTTTATTAAGCGAATGCACACGCAATGTGCGGTCATGTGTCCTCCTACTACAGCACTAAAAAGTTCAAAAGAACAATCTAAGAAAAATAATTCATCCATGTTCTTTAAAGGAATCAAAAGGATAAAAATCTGAGGGCATTAGTGGGGAGAAACAGACAGGAGCAAAAAACACACCAAAAATCCACAGAACACAGTGTGGCAGCTTGTTTAATGCATTACCCTTAGTCTTAAATGTATATAGGCTATTATGCTTCTAAAAGCAACTCAGAAAACAAAAAGCTTTGTTCTGGGCTCTGAACTTCATTTTAACAAGTTTGCTCTTTGTTTTGGGCCATTAAGAAACTTTTTATGATGAATAGAGCAGGTGCCGAAAGGACTCCAAACTGCATGAAGTGTTAGAAGGCGTGAGCAATATACAGTCAGTCTGAAAGCTAAATAATAAATGTGGCTATCTGATCCAACTAGTTACTCTCAGTTTTTTCACAGGTCTCTTGAAAACAATGCGAGTACATAGAATATTCAAAGTCTACTGAATCACAATTAGCCTATTTGTGATAGCACAGGCTTTAAAAGTAGTGGCTGAGCCTGTTGCAAAGAGATTCAGTTTTGAGATTCTGTTCAAAAATAATATTTTAAGAGCAAAATCACATGAATGCTTCACCATTCGGATTTATGTTTATTTGTTATTTTGCTAATACACTGGAGGGGTCAAAAATGGTCTTTGGTGGTGGCGGACGAACACGCCCATCCACACACACATACATATACATATATATATATATATATATTAAATTGTTTTGTATTTTATTTTGCATTTTATTTAAAGTTGTAGAAAAAATTGGTGTCTTTTAAATATGTCTGTATAGTTTTTGTTAATTTTTACTTTAGTTTTAGTTAAACTAAATGAAAATAAGAAATGTTTCCTTGGCAACTAAAATACTGAAAGTATTTTATTTCAATTAAAGTAAATTCATTGTATTTTAAGTAACGAAAACGTTTATATATATATAGTTTTAGTTTTAGTTGACTATAATAATCCTGATCAGAACAGTAATATGTTTTAAAAGATAATAAAATAAAAACCTGGGAAAGAATAGCCTAATAATTCTCGCATTGAAAATGAAACTAATTTACAACGCAACCATGCATTTACGCTAGCATTTACGCTTTTATTTGCACGGGAGCTTGGCAGTTGTTAATTTTGGGCCCTGCAGGAAGCAAAAGAGTTTTGGTGTCATCTCCATTACGCATTAATGAAATCCTTAATGCACCAAGCGAATCCAAAAAATCTGAACGAAATCATGTGTTAATGACGCCAGTCACGCCACATCCACATCAGACAAGAGTTCAATGTAAGCCCATCAAAATATTCAAGACCTAAATCTATGACAAACTAGAGGTTTGTTAAGGTTGATGTGTGGTTAGAAAAAAGGGATCGGACTCAGCCCCGGGGTCCTGTCTATTCAGCCTGAACAGCAGTTTTGCCTGAAAAAAGAAAATGATGAACTTGTTTTACCGGTTTTATTGCACTTAAGAGACAAAACCTCTCCTTATATCTAGGCTGTCATTAGGAAATCCATATTCAAAAAATTTATCAACACTCACATCAGACAAGGAAACATCCATGCATGTCATGACTTCTTTGGCATCGTAAGCAGATAGGCTATTTAAAGGGATAGTTCACCCAAAATATGAAAATTCTGTCATTATTCACTCACCGTCAATTTGTTTTAAAACTATACTTTGTAAGTTTCTAAAGATATTCAGAAAAAAAAGATATGAGAAATATGACAAAATAACGCTATACAGCATTTTTTGTCCACACACAATCAATACAATGGTAACCAAAACTGTTTGAGGGTGAGTAAATGAGGACCGAATTTTCATCTTTGGGTGAACTATCCTTTTAAGTCATCACATTTCTTTTAGCGACACAAAAAAACGTCTTTCCCCAAAGCATACATTTACTTTAGAAAAGTCATACAGCAGACTATTACACACTTCAAATGCTCAAAATGAAAACAATGCTTGCTGTATGTGCAAAGCATAATATTTCAAACATCTTATTTTAGCGACCCGGCAGACTTCCCGGCAACGCTTATCTCTAGACTTCTTTTACAGAAATACCAAACATTTCCCATGATATAACTTTCTTCCTCAATTTATGTTCACATAGCATTGGGAAGTGAGGGAATGCTAAAAATTGTAGATGAAACCAGAGTGCACAGGTTCAACTGGGGCGTGTGACCCCCTCCGGTGTGAAAAATGAACTGTGGTTCGGCAGGATTTCTCGAAAAGTTCACCGACAGTCGACAGATGAATCATAACTCCCTCTGACATCAAAGAAAAAGGCCAAATGCAATCCTAGATATGCAAAATGGACCACAAATCCTGTGCCGTTTAGCATAAAAGCTCTATATTGTAAAACGACTTAGTACGATTAATGCTTTTTCATAAGAGGTACGTACAAACACAACTAATAATATTCTTTAACCATTTACCACATGTATTATTCATGTGCCCATCTTACAATGTTGTATACATGTATCAGCCATTCATAATCAGTGTAAGCCTGTCTCATCTTTTAAGTAGCTAGAGACCAGATTTGCAAGGATACAGCATGCGCTGGGAACTTTGTCAGTGGTGTATCACAGTTCACTAGATATGATCTAAATTATTCACTAACCAGCAAAGAGAGAAATGGTTCACAGTTTTCCCTATGTTTGCCAAGCGGCATGAAATAGATTCAACTTTCTACCGTTACATTTGACTGTGGCTGTCCTTTAGATCTTCATATCTCCTTGGACGTGAATTGAATCACAGATCACAGCCTAAATTTCTCTGAATATGAAAGATGCTCTTATGTTTAAAAGAAATCAAAGTATCCCAGTCCAATTAAAATCACTGTGCCTAATGTTTTCCAGATGAACACTTTAGAGTAAAAAAGAAAAAGCTCTGAACCAATAACACTGCATGCACAATGCATGGTGCATGTGATTCCAGGAGCCTGGAAGCCATTGCTTTGTACCCTCTTTAATAATGCACTGTAATTCAACTTCCACCGTGTATGCATTATTGACCACTGATAATGAGAAATGCATGACAGAGGCAGAGACATTCACCTTATCCCAAACAAACCCTTGCAGACTGGCACAGCCCCTATCCTGCACATAGCACTTCCGTTACGCCCATCGGGCCATCGCAAACTAGTCTGACTCATTTTAGCGAATCGGTCATTTCGGAAAGTTCGTTCAAATGAACCGATTCATCCTCTAGTTTGAGTCATCACAAAACAAAAGTGTTCACAAAGCGACCGCGCCAGTTTAACCAGTTATTTTTGTATTGCGAAACAGATACTTAGTCACAAAATACAGCCGCTTATCAATGGACTGTCGAATAAAGTATTAGGTTTGAGTCAAATGCGCTAGATTGTAGCCGAGTGATTTACAAACGCTTTACAATCGGTTCAGATGATTCGTTCAAAAGAGCCGCTTCAAATGAACAATTCGGCGGAGGCTGTGACTGCAAGGCACAATGATTGCGCATCGTTTCTACACATTTTTTTTATAGTTTAACCTCTATAAGCATATATCCTCGTCTTATTTTCAGGCAAATTAAGTCATTCTGCGACAACACAAATGCAAACAAGAATCTCCACCTGCGTTTCTCTCCATATTGCCCAGTCATTGTTTGTTGTGATTGGGGGAAATGTAGGATAGTGCAAACAGATTTGCGCGAATTTAAACGATATGACAGCTTAGTTTGTATGTTGCAGTGTTGAACAAGAACCTTAGACTGTACGAAAAACTAGAATGTTATTGTAATATGACAGGTGGGTCTTTATATTTAACTATATAAAAACATCGTCAATGGCACTTAAATTAATTTCAATGGCTCATTTTGAATGGTTTTAAAGCACATGAAAAAGTATCCTGTAATTTAATAATTATAGTTTATTCTGTGCACCGCCCGAATGATGAAGGGGCTTTTCTAAAGCTCCTGTCAACGAGGAATAACTCGCCCTGTAAGTTCCTGCTTTCCTTCACCTATTTCCTCATTCGTGCATAAACTAAATATGATTTACCCAAGCAATGAGAGCATAAACATCGACATTTCATGCTAAAGGAACAGATACAGGTTTGAATCGAGGCGTTTTTCAGGTAGAATGAGAATAACTTCCGCAATGCTGCTGGATTCATGCAGCTCTTCTGAAGCTGCTCCGTTTCTTTACCCGGCAGGATTAAAGCCACTTAGCCACACATGCATTTCTAAAACATCTAAAACACTGCAATGAAGGCATCGAAATCATACTGACCTAGTGCCACCTCACAGGCTTTGCGCAGCTGCGAGTGATGAGCCTTTTTCACCTCCTTGTCGGCCAAGATCTTTTCCAAAGCTCTGGTTAAAAACATGTTTTTCGTCTTTTTGCCTTCATACATGACGCGCTGCGACTGGTGGAGGAGGACCTGTCCCAACGGAGGCTGTATCCGCGATTTTTAGATATTCCCGTATGATTGAGTTTTTCTCTAGCGGATGGTGCCCTCAATAGAGAAACATAAATAAAGCCAGAAGGTGGGGTAAATCCCTCAGTTTTCCATCAGCGACCTGCTGCCTGCGCCATGTTGGAAGGAAATGACGTCACGCACGTAGAAACGGCCGCAGTGAGGCAGAGTGAGAGAGTAGCCTATTAAAATAAAATAAAAAAGTATAACTTACAATTAAAACAGATTTTTTACAATAAAATATAATATAGTAATCATAATTAAATTACTACTAAATAAAAGAGTAAAAAAATAGTTTTTTTATAACTTTTTTAAGAACTGGTTGTCCGATACGTCAAACAAGTAAACTTTCTTGTGGTGCTTGTGGTCAAAGATATAGGCTAGTCATAAATATCTGTGGTTATGTTGTCCATTAGTTATGGAGCAACTTGTTAGCCATTTATGTTTTGACCAGTCTATGGTTTTGACACACTCAACATTCACGTTTGAGGTATCTACTTAAAAATCAAAACCCACTTAAACAAAAACACTTTACTTCTGTTTTAAACTACTATTTATACCTTTTATTTCTATAGAATTTAGGCTAATCAATAAGTGAGTTTTAATGTAATTCCATGTGACCCAGATGAGTTTGTTGCAGACATGATTCAGCTAATAAAAAGTCATTAGGACCTTTATATTATTTGCATTTATATTTAACATTTTTGCACATTTTAATAAAATGTAATTGATTACATTACAGTGTTTTTTATTGCTGTCTATTGCAGTCCATTACGTTTTAAATTATCTAAACTTTATTGTGATGATGATAACATTACAATATAGGCTATAATTACAAAATAGGCTATAACACGAGCACTACCCCAAGGTTATAATTTTTGTCTTTTCACTTCAAAGTAAAAACAAATTTTTTTATCTCCACTAATCTAAATACATTAATGTGCCCACAAATGCTGGATTAAAAAGTACACACACAAATGATATTCAAAATAACACAATGTCAAATCGCTATTTTCTAGAGACACAAAATTACATCGATTAACCTCAAAACTGTGTTACTTCATTAAATTTGAATTTGTCATTAGATCCTGCTATAACTGACCTTCATATCCTTCAACAGTAAAAAAAAAAAAAAAAAAAAAAAAAATTATATATATATATATATATATATATATATATATATATATATATATATATATATATAGGCCTAAGCTCTTAAATGCTTTGTATTTATCATTTTTTTCTCCACACTGGTTTGAAGGGAGTACACCCCCTCTGTAACGAGAAACACTGTTCTTCATCAAGCAAAGCCACTGTTTGTTTTTGGCTCTCCAGGATGAGTAATTCTCTGGTAGTATTCACAAGATGCCTGAAATGCTTTTGCATTGTAGAAGCTGACATAAAATGTGGAGGATGAGTCAAGGCCAGGCTATATAATGCTGTCTATTCCTTACAACTGTATATCAAAATTTAGATCATAAAATGAATAAATATACTTATTTAAGACTTCATTTGGTCCAATATTAACCATGGTTAGGGGTAAAAATGACAAAATCCCCCAATGAATTCTTCTATTATCTAAACTTTTTTATAATGTTTTATACATATATTATAAATTAACTCATAAAAAATAATAAAATGATTACATTGTTTCTGGCTCTGCTGTTAATTTGAATGATCAAGGCCATTGCCATCATTAGAGGGTTACATGAAACATTCAGTTCCAGTGGTCATCTGATTGGCCAAATGTTTCCCAACCCTGTACCTGGAGGCACACCAATACTTCACATTTTTTAATTCTTCCAAATCAAACACACCTGATTCAACTCATCAGCTCATTAGTAGAGAAGCCAAGACCAGAAATAGATAGGTCAGATAAAGTCCCGGGTATAGGCTTCTTCATTTTCTGCATTCCATTCTGACTCACACACAGTTGAGCGAGCAAGCCTTTTCAAAGTATACTCCTTTGGCCATGAGCGCGGAAAGACGCATTCAGAGCGTGCTCACTACATAGTGGACTTTGTTTTTAAGCGCTCTAGTCACTCGCACATGCACTGTTGTATGCGCACAGTCCGCATGGACACAAAAAATGGGCAGCACTCGGATAGTGTGCGCGGATGTCCGTTGACCCTCCTGAAGTTGAAAATGACTTCACACGGACAGTGTGCGGACCATGGACGGCCAAAGTATACTTTAGGCTTAAGGGAGATATCCAAAATGTGTACTGTTGGAGTGCCTCCAGGAACAGAGTTGGGAAAGACTGTTATAGCACTTCTATTTTAACGTGTATCACTCCACTTTTCTCTGCGTTCCATGACTGTGTGCTGTGTTGAGGGGAGCGGGGTTTTTTTTTAAGTTCGAGTGTCTGCATTTGTTTATTTACTTGTGTAAGTAAATATGTACTCTCGCTCGAAGCCTCCGAAAGAGAAAACAGATCTGTTATTCTCTCGAGGAAAGCTTCGGGAAAGAGGTCCTGACGCTGAGTGCAAGCCTCGGGTGTCAGTTTGGAACCCGAACACCCAGGTTCAATGGGGTGGTGTCTACCGTAGTGGTCCCCAAGCAGGGTCGGGAATTGGAACAGTAAGTACAGTCTCTTTTGGTGAAGAGGGCCATTGAACGTATTCATTCTCCCGAAAGGGACTCCGGGTTCTACAGCTGGTACTTTATACCTGGTAGTTCCCAAGAAGGATGGAAGGTTGAGTTCTATTATAGATCTACAACATCTGAACACGTTCTCTGAGGAGATTCAGGTTCAAGATGTTGGCGATTCTGTTAACCGTGAGTCAAATCAAATGCAAGGATTGGTTTGTCATGATTGATTTGAAGGATGCATACTTCAATATTTCCATCCTTCCTCAACACAGGAAGTGCCTGATCTTTGCTTTTGGGGCAAAGCTTCGCACCTTCACGAAGTGCATGGATGCAGCGCTGGCTCCTCTGAGATTCAAAGGTATCCGTGGACTCAATTACATAGACGACTGGCTAATATTAGCACAGTTCCAAGAGATGGAGGCTAGGCATCGAGATGTAGTTCTCACCCACATAAGGTGCTTTGGGTTGAGACTAAACTCCAAGAAGAGTATGTTGTCTCCAGTCCAGAGGACAGCCTTTCTTGGAGTAATATGGTCAATATTCTGTTCTGTAATATGGTCAATAGTCAATTCTGGCAGCTCTGACCAGAATGAAGCCAGGCCAGGCCGTTACTGTCAAACAATTTCAAAGGTTGTTGGGACTCATGGCAGCAGCGTCCAACGTTATACCTTTTGGCCTGCTGTACATAAGACCATTGCAGTGGTGGCTCAGGACCATAGGGTTTTCCCTGGGGTAACCCATTCAGTATAGTCAAGGTTATGTGGATATGCCTTCGTACCCTTGTTATGTGGAAGAAACCTTAGTTTCTGTCCCAGGCCCCGGGGTTAGGGGCATCCTGTCATTGGAAAACAGTAACAACAGAGATCATCTTAAACCCTAGAGCTCCCTCTACGAGGAAACTGTATGCTTTGAAGTGGAGAATTTTCACTTCATGGTGCAGAGAACACCAGTTGGACCCAGTTAAGTGCCCAGTTGCTTCAGTGCTATTGTTCCCTCTGGAGTTCCTGGGTATGTGCCTAAAGTACCAACTAATGTAGCACGGTCCACAGTTTTACAGGCCTTCCTTCCTCCTCTCTTTTGGTGTAGGTGGACCAAAAGAGGCTTCACTTACTTTACCCTGAGAGGGCTTTGAAGGCGTATGTACTCAGATCTTCCCAGTGGAGGAAGTCTGAGTAGCTTCTGGTATGCTTCGGCTCACACCAGAAGGGGTCCATTGTTCGCCGTCTCAAGATTGGACTAGTTGCATACGTGCTTCAGACGGCAGTCACACAGAGACGTTCCCCAAAGTGAAGTCATCAACACAGCGTCTCGTTCCCTTCTCAGGGAAAAATGGTTACATTCGTAGCCTGAGATATTTTGCTTGGCAACAAGCAAAGATTTATAGTTTATTTGGAACTATTCTCTTTGGTGGATTAGAAATATCTAAATGACAGGACAATGTTTGTCAGAAAGGTAAGTTACTCTATTTTAGGGGAGTCAAACTCAGTTCCTGCGGGCCACTAGCAAAGTTTAGCTCCAACTCTAATTAAACAAACCTAATCCAGCTAATCAAGGTCTTCAGGATTACTAGAAACTTCCATACAGGTGTTTTGAAGCTGGTCGTACACTCTGCAGGACAGTGCAGGAGCAGAATCTGACATTTGCTCAAGAATGAATTATAGACTGGGCCAATGGGGTAAGAGCCGACCCCACTGTATTTCTCACATTGGTAAAGTTATTTATCATTACTTGGAATTTCGGCCATATATGAAATAATATAATCCATTCTTGGAGGTTGGATCCAGGCTGTTGGTGATTGTGTTGGACTTAGCAGGAATGTTTTTACATAATTACATCATGATAAAACCACTTTTAATAATCTACCTGTTGGTAAAATAAACAATACGATACAAAAATTTGTGTACAGTGAAAAGAAATCTCAAATGCCAACCTGCAAGACACTTTATATAACAAAGGATATTTTCAATATTTGAAATAAATACAAAATCCAAAACTTGATAGTACTTAATAATACAAATGTAAACATTGCCCCTGCAAGTACAGTTAATTATACAAGGTACATTTACTTTGACAAGTTTTTCCTCAAACAAAACAAAAAAAACCAGCAAATTTACTGAATTCGTGCCTGGCTCATTTGAGAGGTTGAATTCCCTTGTTTCAAAACAAAATCAAAGCTGTCTTTTAGCTGCAGCGACACACACCTGCAGCTGCTGCACACGACATCTACACTAAAATAAACCCATTGTAAGGTATAGTATGCATTATTTACATTATTTGGGCATTACTGTTATTTTGAAGCTTGTCTATAGCAAGTGCTCACTGTATATTTGCCTCTAAAACCCACTTTCTAGGAAATGATTTAGTTCACAATTCAAGTGCTTGTATTACTTTACTGTTTACATTTATACCATTTTGTTTAATATAGTATGAACGCTTGTTTTCACCATGGAATACATTGTTGGAATAAAAAAGGTAATTGCGACTTTTTATCTCACAATTCTGACTTCTGAAAGTCACTTGACTTAACTGAAAGTTATAAACTTGGATTTGTGAGACAAACTATTGTGATATAAGTCGCAATTACCTTTTTTAAATTCCACGGCGGAAACAAGCTTCCATATTGTAGAGCTTATAAAAGTAGTTTATAAAATAAATAAAATGTTTTGTAAAATGCAGGCACTTTTGTACATAGCTAATAGATATTGCTGTGGCTTATGGGCTAAACTGTGAAATCGATGGAGAGAAGATATGAGACAAAGAAGGAAAGTCAAGTACAAAGTTTCATTTGGTACATTTCTTCAGCAGTCCTGAGGCGATGGTATTTATTGCTCTCATCGTCTCTGTACAGGTGGGATTAATCAGGGCTTCCGGCAACAAGAACCCGTAATAGCCCGTATCACGCAACTCAAAAGCAAAGGCATATGAGATCCCGTTCTTATAGGCCCAGTCTATTGAGCTTCCAGAACTCACATCTGAAAGAGAAACACATTACATCACATCTGGACGTTTGACTGTTGTTGATATAGAAATAGTCATGAGTCAGAAAACAGATTGGCGTCTAACTGAGAGGGCTTACAGAGAGCTGATGACTCATATATGCAGTAGCTATATGTCATTGAAGAAAAGACCCAATGCCTGACTTACAAAGCGTAGTGGAGGCAGGGCCGTATCTGTATCTCACTCCATAAGCTGAGTGCAGAGCGCTCACTGCATTCTGGGCTGCTGATTCCTGAGGGGGAAGAGCAGAGGTTCAAGTATTCATCCAGTCGATCATTAATGATGCTTGGTGGTAAGTGTAGTCAAAAGATTGTGTGGGCAAACAGCCATCCAGTCGATTTATGAGGAAACTGCACTGAGGCAAACCCGAAAAATAATATCTCAGCCATTCCAAATTCTAATAAGGAGTTTAATGTTTTGCCCTCTGGTAGAAGATATTGAGTTCTATCTTGTTAAAGGCTAAATCACTTTAACAACTCCAGGGTGCAAATTATGGTTTGCAGTGACTACTACAGAATCTTATGTAGAGAAGTGTGGAGATATTATATAGTGTTGAGGCCGACATGACTTAACCCTCTGGTGGTCTTCCATAATTTTAGGGCAAAACTGTCACAGTTATGCTTAGCTTTGGTTTCATTTTTTATCAGTCTGTTTAATCTCCTGTTTAATCATCTGCCTGTGTTCCTTTGTTTTCTTTTCCCCCCATAATCAGTTACCATAGGTATTAATATAATAATCACAGCTGCTCATCATTTAGTTTATCACCGTATTTTAGTTCCTCACCTTCTCTCATTCTTCTTTCCGGTATTGCTTGTTCATGGCACAATTTTTCGAGTTGTTGGCTTATGTTTAATAAAGACTGTCGTTATTTGTACCTTCTTCTTCATCATTGGACTTATATATACTATATATGTATATATGTAATGAAAAACCTAATAAAAATAAGTAATTGTGTTTATAATATTTTTATATAGACATAAATGCTACATCATTTAGAGGTGAATATTTTGTAGTACAATTAAATCCCCTCAAAATACAAAATATTAAAGAATAAGTATTATTGAATCAAAATACATTCATTTCATTAAAAAAGTATTGGGTCTGACTATGAGGATGAAGTGAGAAATAGCAGAGAATAAAATGATAACTTGCCATTCAGTAACTGATTCAGTGAGTTTAGATGGACTTAAACTGTAACTCCTGTTTTTTGGATATAAACAACTACAACTATTCATTAAATGAACCAGCCATCATCATAAAAGTCATATCATCAATCAGACTACACTGGTTGTGCTGTATGTTTTTTTTTATACACTAAATTCACAATTTTTTTTAAATTACACTATGTTTTTGATTCAATAAAAAAAAACATGTTCATACAGTAGGAGTTATTTGCTCGCAAATCGGACATTAGTTGCTCTTAGTCATTATGTCATTATACTCATGCATTAGTTGTCTTATTGTTTATGCATGCAGCCTGTGAGGACATCCCAACAAAAAGTTGCCTTTTCATGCTATTTTGCTGTATCGTCTCTCTCCATATTCATACATCTAATGTTTTTGAGTTGAAAAGAATGATCCCGCAACCAAATGGACACATTCAAGATGAACTGTCTGAAGACAGAAATCACTCACCACACAGTTGAAGTTTGGTATAGTGGCATATTTGTAGGAATACGGATAGAGGAGCATCTGAGCATAGGCGTGAATCGAGATGTAGGCCTTGACCCATTTCCTGTGTTTGCGTAGAAACTTGGCAACAGCGTTGACCTCAGGCTCTGACTCAGGGAAGGGACCGCAGTATGTGTCATCACAGGGGTGCAGGGATGCACCCTGATCTATCAGAGACAGCAAAGATAGCAGGTGCAAGAAATTGTAACTTTATTTGCCATCATTTCATTTTTGCCTTTTCTAGCCCAAGGTTGCGGTCGCAGGTTCCCTCCCTTGGGATTTTGCTGGCTCATGATCATTCTACACTTATGTATTCTCTATTTTGGTGTCAGGTATTATATTTATCTAACAGTGAATTAATTTCCTTATGTATTGCATAGGGAATTTAAAGTACAAGATAGTGTTTGATGTAAATATGTCATTCTGTTGATACATTTTTAATCTGTGTCTCAGGCCTTTTCATGGTGTCTGTCTACATACTCTGGAATACCTATTTATTTCCTATATGAACACACCAGGGCTCTTTAATTTGGAGCTCTTGATTCTTGAATATCAGGTAAAATAACTCACCACACCATTTTACTTTCCAATTTCGGTTGGCATCCACTCCCCGACAATGATACTTTGGAATCTTTGACCGCGTTTTCCGCCAAAAGCGATCCTAAGAGAGAAAGAGAGAGAGACCACAGATATTTTCCTCAATTATGTCTGGCAGCTTTATAGAAAGGCAAGACATGCTGCATGTTTAACAGCACAGAACTGCCAACAATTCTTTTCAGTAAGCTCAGCATACATCACAGAAGAGATGTTGAGATCTAGGCATATGTCAAACAGATAGTTACCGTCTTCCAGCTGTAATGGTAACCGTCTACGTTGAAGACAGGCATAATGTAGAAATTGAGCTGATTCATCAGTCGTCTCATGCTGGAGTCATGTTGATAGGAGTTCAGTGCCTGCGTTCACAGTGAATGGAATCATGACAGACTTTAAGAGCTGCAGGAAATGTGTTTCTCGTTTTCAGATAAACAGATAACAGATAAACTTTAATACAGCAAAAACACAGCAGTTTGTGTGTAGTTCCTCTAATCATACCCCATTAAAATAGGCCATTCCATTAAATATAGTATATATATATATATATATATATATATATATATATATATATATATATATATATATATATATATATACTGTATATACGTATATATGTGTGTGTGTGTGTGTGTGTGTATACATACTGTTTTCAGTATTCCATAATTACTATTTCAATGTTGTCATAAGACCTCATGCATATTTAAGTATGAGTGGCAATCGTTTATCATCTTAAAAATAAAAATAACTATTTTGCATAAATGATTGTCTTAACTTTTGGTAGTCCAATCAAAAGTCACGATGCTTCTTCTGTTTAATTAATTGCGCTGAACATGGAAGGTCAGACTGAGCGCATTGCATCTTGGGTACAGTATTTTAAGTAAGTACAGTATACTATTCATTTACTATTCTATTTACTATTATATTATATAATAGTACAGTAAATAAGTACGGTTTAAAAGTTCGCTTTATACTGCATTTTATCAAATGTCCACTATCATTCAGAAGCTTGAGTTAGTATTTTTTTAACAAAATTAATATTTGTATTCAGCAAGCATGCATTATATTGATCAAAGGTGGCTGTATAAATGCTGTTCTTTTTAAAAAATTTTATTCATCAAAGAATCCTTAATAAAATGTATCACGGTTTCCGTAAAAATGTTATGCAGCACAACTGTTTACTACATTGATACTAAAAAAGAAATGTTTCTTGAGCACCAAATCAGCATATTAGAATGATTTCTGAAGGATCATGTGACACTGAAGACTGGAGCAATGGCTATTGAAAATTATGGTAAAAGCAATGTTAGAAGTATGTTAGCATGCAGTTTTGAGCATATGTAGCTGCTTTGTCTGTGTAATCTATACTGACAATGATGATTCACTTACTCCATAATTAAAAGCTCCCTTTGGTCTTTTAAAATATGAACAATGTTACATTGGTTAGCAGTGATGTAGTGTTACTGTGTGTAAAGTCTAATCCAACAGCAGAAAGAGAAAAATCACAAATGTTAGAGGTTTGAAGAGAACTATAGAGGTTTAATAACATTCACTTGAGGGTGAGTCAGTTTTAGGTCTCTGTCATACAGTAGTTCTGCCTCATAGTGGTGTACTGAAGGTATAGCAACTCACTCTTTTTTGATCTCCATCTAATTCTATTTGTCTCGCTCAGTGTTAGCTGCTGATCTGAGAGCTGTTTATTTGTGGGGCACAGAGGCACTCTTTGATATTAGTTTATGAGATGAGCTCAGGGGAGGCTCTGATGTATTATACAGATTAATACATCGATGAAATGAAACAGTCCCAGAATACACCAGCTCACAAATAAAATAAATCTGAATCTTGACCGAAAAGTCTGAGACCACATTAAAATTTGACATTCACAGCATAATTTAAACCTGAAACAAAACTTCTGAAATATTAATTCTTAAAAAGAATTAATGCTTCATGCTTATTTTTAAATGCAAATAATACAATTGTTAATTGTATACTATGCGTAACCATTTTGTTGTTTTTGCTTGGTAGTGATTTTAATCTCAGCTTGAAGTGAACAGTGGCAAACAGAAAACACATACCTCTTTAACAAACCATTGGCAGAAAGCTGGACCAATCCATTCTCTTGCATGCACTCCACAGTCTATCCACACTGCCTTCTTAAAGGGACGTGTTCTCTTTCCTAACTGACAGAAGAGGGGCAGAGAACACCGTCTAGCAAGTCAGAACGTGTGCGTGTTTTTAATAGAATGGCCATACATTTAGCCATCTTCCCCTTCACCTTTTACCTGGAGCACATAGAGGGGTCGTCCCTCATAGGACTGACCAATAGAGAACAGGTCCACCAGGTGCGGGTTAGTCCGGTTCATATCAAACATCCAACTCTGGATCTGTCGGAAAGGGTGAACAGATCCTCCAGATCAACATGCAGCTTGCATCCATGTAAAACTTTGCAGCAGTAAGTCAAAATCAAACATTAGGGTTTCTGTGAATTTTATACACATTTAATTGAGCAGGTCTGGCCTATTTCTATAATTAGTGTCTGCAATAATTTCTAACTAATTTGTGGCTCATCCAGGTGTTGACACTTATTTTAATTGCTAAGGCAATAATGTATATATATATTATGTTTAAAGAGTATTGAAAAAAAATTTACTCATGGTTCCCTACTTCCCCCAAACCTGTTTTCCCCCCTGTGGAACACAAAAGATTTTTTATTGAAGGAGTTCGCTCATTTATGAATGAATGAATGAATGAATTAATGGATTAATAAACAAGTTCGTTCATACGTGAATGAATGAATGAATGAATGAATGAATGAATAAATGAGTGAGTGAGTGAGTGAGTGAGTGAGTGAGTGAGTGAGTGAGTGAGAGTGAGTGAGTGAATGAGTTTGTTCATGAATTAATGAGTTTGTTAATGAATGAATGAGTGAGTGAGTGAGTGAGTGAGTGAGAATGAGTGAGTGAGTGAATGAGTTTGTTCATGAATTAATGAGTTTGTTAATGAATGAATGAGTGCGTGAGTGAGTGAGAATGAGTGAGTGAGTGAATGAGTTTGTTCATAAATTAATGAGTTTGTTCATGAATGGATGAATGAATGAACGAGTTCTTTCATATGTGAATGAATGAATGAATAAATGATTGAACAAGTTCTTTCGTACATGAATGAATGAGTGAATGAGTTAGTGAATGAATGAGTTAAAGAATAAATGAATGAATGAATAAGTTTGTTTGTTTGTGAATAAATTAATGAGATCATTCATTCGTGAATGAATGAATTTGTTCATGAATAAATGAGTGAATTTGTTCATGAATGAATTAATTGAGGTAGTTCGTAGTTCGTATGTCCATTGATGAATTCTTTATAAATGTTTCCTTTACAAGAGTACAAGAGGAATTATATCCTTAAAAGTGAACGTAATCCAGCCCTTGTCTGCTCTGAAGGGTTTCCTACTCATCATCATGTCATGAGAATAAATCATAGTTTACAGTGTACAGTTGAAGTTGGCACTCGGTCTGAAGGAGAAGACCTGAGAGTAAAGGGTGGCACTGAAGAAAACCTTCCTGAGATCTGTTTTTTTCTTGTGCACATGGGCCACAACCGAATGGAAATGCACTTCTCAAAGGCTGTTAGCCTGTGAAAATCAACCTTCTTTTCTGAGAAAGATAGAGTGGCAGATAGGGAAAATAATCTCTGTCTTCTTTATCTTACTACATAAAAATTACCATGTGTATTAACTTCCACCCATGCACTCACCTCTTCCAAAGGATGGTACACTTCATAGTCATACTGCAATTCCGATCTGCGCTTTCTGGAGGAACGGTATCCGGTCTGTTTCTCAATTTGGGTTTGGAGATTTGAAATGAGCACCCTGTGGAGACAGTGAGGTGTCAGGGAGGGGATGTTGAAAGCATATGCACTGTGTATCAAACCGTTTAATGGGAGTTCTCTTTAATAGGTTCACTCAACACTGCGTAGCTTAAGACGCAGTGGGAATGCCCTCTGGGTGTGCCGATTGTCTGAAGCCCTTATAGAATCACGTCAATATATTGACTGATGGCGTGGGCTCCGCTCCGACGCTCTTACGTCGTCAAATTATACATGTGCGCGCGCGCCATCTGCTGCTCAGATTTCTCTGCCTTTACGAAGCGGCCATACTAAGCCCTTCGGTCTTACTTTTTCTGGCCCCAAAATATTGGATTAGCATCAGCATTCTTCATCTGCACTTCAGCGACTGCGAATAGTGGAACTCAGTTCTCCTTGTGGTGAAGTGCCATGGAGTTTCGTCGTTGCCTGCCGCCATGCGGTCGCTTTATTGCGAGTGACGACCCTCACAGTAAGTGTGTGAAATGTTTGGGTTTTTTCACATGCGTGCGAGGCTGTTCTAGGCTTGTCAAAATGTAAATTTTGTGACAACTTGCTTCTCAAAACCCTCTGCTCTCGGCTCGCGGTTTTTGAGAAGGAGTAATTCGTTTCCCCCCGTCGTGCTCCCGAGGCCGCTGAGGCCTCGCGGGGATCTGCGACCTGGGGTTCGGATGTAGAGCTCGAGGATATAGAGTATGAGCTGACGGGCCAAGCCCTTTCTCTCCCTCCCTCTCCCGAGCACGCACGTGGCGTCCTGCCAGTCGAGTTTTCACATGATTATTTATGCCCCAGCCCGAGAGCGCGCGACACGGTTTCTTTCGGGCTGGAAGATGTGATTTACACTGCAGCGTCCGACTCCGAGGATTTCGGGCCTGCTTTAGCTTACGACGTTCTCCCGCCTAGCGGTCAGGAGGCGCGGCCTACTGTGGCCTACACGGAGCTTATTGAAGTGCTTTCGCGCGCTACAGAGAAGCTCGCTATCGACTGGCCCGACGAGCCCCGCGAGTCACAATCATCTAAACTCGACGAAAGATTTTTAAGTGGCCCTAATTCTAGGCCAGAGCGGAGAAAGCTGCCCTTTTTCAGTGATCTGCATCACGAGATCTCCAGATCCTGGAAACAGCCTTTTTCTGCTCGTCTGACAAATGTGGCAGCCGCCGACTTCTCCATCTGTGGAGAAGGGCTATTCCGCCATTCCAGCGGTCGAGGACATGTTGGCTACTCACCTTTCTCCATCGTCTGCTACGTCGTGGAAATCTCACCCCCTCCTTCCCTTTAAATCGTGCAGGACTACTTCCGCCCTTATCGGAAAGTCCTACATGCCAGCTGGTCAGGCAGGCATGGCCCTACATACTATGGCCATCCTACAAGCCTACCAGGCGGATGTTTTGAAGGAGATGGACAAGGGATCCGGAATTACGCCAGAAGCTGTCAAAGAGCTCCGTAAGGCCACGAATCTGGCCTTAAGAGCCACCAAGCACACCGCACGCGCTATAGGTCGGTCTATGGCGGGGGCGGTTGCTGCAGAACGTGCAAGCGTTTCTGCCAACCCTTCACTTGCACTCCTTCTCTAACCCTGCCACTTTCGAAGTGCAGTTCCTATTCAACCTCGTTCAAACCGTCTGGCGCAGGAGAAAGGAGACGCGTTAAGCTCTCTCCCCTCGCCTCCGACGCGTTTGATACCTGCCGCTCACATCCTCGGAGGCACTTTCTGTTTTCCTCGGGAGCAGGCAGACCCTGTAATACTGATCCAGGCAGTGGTACCTCCCACTACGTGTCAGGACGTCAAGTGCTCTCCGTCACGTTAGACCACGCCACCCCACAGGAGTCAGCGCGACACCCTAACGCAGGTATGTCCTCTGCATTGCAACACTCCACTTCCTCTATCACATTTCTTTCAAGAATGGAGACGTCTGCCAGGGGTATCGCCTTGGATCCTCCGCACGGTTCGGCTCGGCTACACGCTTCAGTTCTGTCGCAACCCCCCTTGCTTCAACGGGGTTTTTCCAACTGTAGTCAACAGCGTCTCAGAAGAACATTAGAAATTTAGATTTAGATTTTCTCAATGTTTTTTGCTATGCAGTTTTCCCCCCAAATTATTTATTTGTTTGAACATTATAAAAAATATATTTTTTAATACATTGTCCTTATTGTTTTGCACTAGATACTGTAGTTTATTTGGAAAGTAGTCATGTAAAGTTCTTCGCATCAAGCCCATGATCATCCTGTTGGCTGTTATTTTACAATAATGACCAGCTGATGGCCATTACTTATTTTAGTAAGATTTTAACACTAATGAAAATTTAAATGTTTACGCCTCTGACATGAGAATAATTTTAAGTATTTTTTGGTAACATATGAAATTGGTTGTTTGTCATGTTTATAATTTTACTTGTTACTGAAATTGGTTGTTTGTCCATCCATCCATCTTCTTCCGCTTCATCCGGGGCCGGGTCGCGGGGGCAGCAGTCTAAGCAGAGATGCCCAGACTTCCCTCTCCCTGGACACTTCCTCCAGCTCTTCTGGGGGGACACCGAGGCGTTCCCAGGCCAGCCGGGAGACATAGTCTCTCCAGCGTGACCTAGGTCTTCCCCGGGGCCTCCGCCCAGTGGGACGTGCCCGGAACACCTCCCCAGGGAGGCGTCCAGGAGGCATCCTGAACAGATGCCCGAGCCACCTCAGCTGACCCCTCTCGATGTGGAGGAGCAGCGGCTCTACTCTGAGCTCCTCCCGAGTGACCGAGCTTCTCACCCTATCTCTAAGGGATCGCCCAGCCACCCTGCGGAGAAAGCTCATTTCGGCCGCCTGTATCCGGGATCTTGTCCTTTCGGTCATGACCCAAAGCTCATGACCATAGGTGAGAGTAGGAACGTAGATTGACCGGTAAATCGAGAGCTTTGCCTTACGGCTCAGCTCCTTCTTCACCACAACAGACCGGTACATCGACCGCATTGCTGCAGAAGCTGCACCGATCCGTCTGTCAATCTCCCGTTCCATCCTTCCCTCACTCGTGAACAAAACCCCAAGATACTTAAACTCCTCCACTTGAGGAAGGATTTCTCCACCAACCTGAAGTGGGCAAGCCACCCTTTTCCGACTGAGGACCATGGCTTCGGATTTGGAGGTGCTGATTTTCATCCCAGCCGCTTCACACTCGGCTGCAAACCCTCCCAGTGCATGCTGAAGGTCCTGGTGTGAAGGGGCCAACATGACAACATCATCCGCAAAGAGCAGAGACGAAATCACGTGGTCCCCAAACCTGACACCCCCCGGCCCCTGGCTGCGCCTAGAAATTCTGTCCATAAAAATTATGAACAGAACCGGCGACAAAGGGCAGCCCTGCCGGAGTCCAACATGCACTGGGAAGAAGTCTGACTTATTACCGGCAATGCGAACCAAGCTCCTGCTTCGGTCATATAGGGACCGGACAGCCCTTAGCAAAGGACCCCGGACCCCATACTCCCGGAGCACCCTCCACAGGCCGCCTCGGGGGACACAGTCGAATGCCTTCTCCAAATCCACAAAACACATGTGGACTGGTTGGGCAAACTCCCATGAACCCTCCAGCACCCTGTAGAGAGTATAGAGCTGGTCCAGTGTTCCACGGCCCGGACGAAAACCACACTGTTCCTCCTGAATCCGAGGTTCCACTATCGGCCGTATTCTCCTCTCCAGTACCCTGGCATAGACTTTCCCAGGGAGGCTGAGAAGTGTGATCCCCCTGTAGCTGGAACACACCCTCCGGTCCCCCTTCTTAAAAAAGGGGAACCACCACCCCGGTCTGCCATCCCAGTGGCACTGTCCCCGACTGCCACGCGATGCTGCAGAGGCGTGTCAACCAAGACAGCCCCACAACATCCAGAGACTTGAGGTATTCAGGGCGGATCTCATCCACCCCCGGTGCCTTGCCACCGAGGAGTTTCTTGACTACCTCGGTGACCTCAGCTAGGGTGATGGGCGAGTCCACCTCTGAGCCCTCAGCCTCTGCTTCCTCAATGGAAGACGTGACGGCGGGATTGAGGAGATCCTCGAAGTATTCCTTCCACCGTCCGACGACATCCCCAGTTGAGGTCAACAGCCGCCCACCCCTACTGTAAACAGCATTGGTGGGGGACTGTTTCCCCCCCCGAGGCGCCGGACAGTTTGCCAGAATCTCTTCGTGGCCACCCGATAGTCCTTCTCCATGGCCTCACCGAACTCTTCCCAGGCCCAAGTTTTTGCCTCCACTACCACCCGGGCCGCAGTCCGCTTGGCCTGCCGGTACCTGTCAGCTGCCTCCGGAGTCTCACAAGCCAGCCAGGCCCGATAGGACTCCTTCTTCAGCTTGACGGCATCCTTTACTTCCGGTGTCCACCACCGGGTTCGGGGATTGCCGCCTCGACAGGCACCGGAGACCTTACGGCCACAGCTCCGAGCGGCCGCTTCAACAATGGAGGTGGAGAACATGGTCCACTCAGACTCAATATCTCCAGCCTCCCTCGGGATCTGGTCGTAGCTCTGCCGGAGGTGAGAGTTGAAGATCTCTCTGACAGGAGATTCGGCCAAACGTTCCCAGCAAACCCTTACAGTACGCTTGGGTCTGCCGAGTCTGTCCAGCCTCCTCCCCCGCCATCGGATCCAACTCACCACCAGGTGGTGATCAGTTGACAGCTCCGCCCCTCTCTTCACCCGAGTGTCCAAGACATACGGCCGCAGATCAGATGAAACGACCACAAAGTCGATCATCGACCTACGACCTAGGGTGTCTTGGTGCCACGTGCACTGGTGGACACCCTTATGCCTGAACATGGTGTTCGTTATGGACAAACTGTAACTAGCACAGAAGTCCAATAACTGAACACCACTCGGGTTCAGGTCGGGGGGGCCGTTCCTCCCAATCACGCCCCTCCAGGTGTCGCTGTCGTTGCCCACGTGAGCGTTGAAGTCCCCCAGTAGAACGACGGAGTCCCCAGTCGGAGCACTTTCCAGCACTCCTCCTAGAGACCCCAAGAAGGCCGGGTAGGCACACACAACAGTGAGAGACCTATCCCCGACCCGAAGGCGCAGGGAAACCACCCTCTCGTTCACCGGGGTAAACTCCAACACATGGCGGCTGAGCTGGGGGGCTATAAGCAAACCCACACCAGCCCGTCGCCTCTCACCATGGGCAACTCCAGAGTGGTGAAGAGTCCATCCTCTCTCAAGGAGTGTGGTTCCAGAGCCCAAGCCATGCGTAGAGGTGATCCCGACTATCTCTAGTCGGAACCTCTCAACCTCACGCACAATCTCAGGCTCCTTCCCCGCCAGCGAGGTGACGTTCCACGTCCCTAAGGCTAGTTTCCGTGTCCAGGGATCGGGTCGCCGAGGCCCCTGCCTTTGACTGCCGCCCGATCCTCTCTGCACCGGCCCCTTACGGCTTCTCCTGCAGGTGGTGAGCCCACGGGAAGGCGGTCCCACGTCGCTCCTTCGGGCTGAGCCCGGCCGGACCCCGTGGGGAGAGGCCCGGCCACCAGGCGCTCGCATACGAGCCCCAACCCCGGGCCTGGCTCCAGGGTGGGGCCCCGGCTGCGCCATACCGGGCGACGTCACGGTCCTTAAAACTGGTTCTATCATAAGGGGTTTTTTGAACCGCTCTTAGTCTGACCCGTCACCTAGGACCTGTTTGCCTTGGGAGACCCTACTAGGGGCATATAGCCCCCGACAACATAGCTCCTAGGTTCATTCGGGTACTCAAACCCCTCCACCACGTTAAGGTGGCAGTTCAAGGAGGGGCGGTTGTTTGTCATGTGTTTTAATACTTTATTTCTAAAGGTTTAACATAAGAATTATAATGTATTATAACAGTGGTTACAATTATTCATGAGACAATGCATCATAAGGTGCTGTCATGATGGATCAGGCAAACTCGAGAAGGATCTAAATGGAGTTATTTATTACTAAGCCAAACAGTCGAAAACACATGGCAGGCATCACGCCATGTTGTAATAACCTCATAGTCTCAAGATGACAACACGTGACGTTATATTCGGAGCTGTTCACGTCCTTGGACTGGGAAATATGCGTTTCTATGGGACCACTATCAACGCCTAAATGAAACTGCAGCAGTCAGGTGGTACAGCAGTCACGTGGTACAAGTAGGAGCTCTCAGACAATTCCCATCTTACAATATGTATTTACGAGCTCTACGATGATATGAACGCTTTTTAAAAATTTAAATCATGTAATTGCGGTAATAACGACATGGCGTGAACGCACCTTTATTTACACAGGATAGCTTATCAACAGAATTAGAGAAAGGTGCTTAACATAATCAGTAACCATGGAAACAAACTAGGATTGGGAATACATGGCAAACAGGAAAAGAAGAGGACCAAACTGTCACAGTGTCTGGTTGTGTTTCCCTGGGTTGTCACTAGAGGTCCTCGTTCTCACGGTGTCTTTCACATTTGACTTCATTTCCCAGCATTCTGTCTGTCACTCATCAGTTCATTGCACTCAGCTGTTTCCCATCACATTGTTAGATCTGTGTGATTGGATAGATAAACTCCAAACTCCAGAATTAAACTCCAGAGGTATCGCTTCTGCCCATAAATATGCTCAAATACATCAGCCATGAGAAGGAGAGAAGATATTAAGGAAAAAGCCTCCCAGGGGAAAAGGGATGACAATGAAAGTGTTGCTGGCTGTAGCGCATGAGATAAGCTTCATTGTTCCCGTTGATCTGGATGATTGATGGGGCGAGTGGTTGAAAGAGTACTTTGAATCATGCTTTGGTTTCTGGGTCCGTCAGCACATGGAAATCAAAGTCAGAAGGATTCGAGTAGATAACTCTAATGCATGTAGAAACCGATGTTTGTCCCACAGGAGAATGAGAGAGAAATTCACTCTAATGATCTAAAGGAGAAGGAGGAAACTCACTCATAATAGATGTGCGCTTGGTAAAGATGTCTTCTCAGCCATTGCGTCTTGTTCCGTCCCACATGAACGTCTACTGGGCTGTTTTCTCGAATCAGAGATGCGGTGTTGGGCTGCCAAAGGTCCACCTGCAGAACATCACTGAGATCAATCAAGCAGGAATGTTCCTAGCTGCTTAAGTGACAAATCTTTCATCATTTACTCGCCTTCATCTTGTTCCAAACCTGCATGACTTTCTTTCTTCCGTGGAAATACCTCTCTCAAACATCACTGTCATTGTCAAATGCCAATCCCAATTGTTTATATTCACTTTTGGCAGACCAGATTGGATGGCATTGATATCAAATAACATTGGTTTTCGTGTGTTTCATAACTGGTCATGAACCATCGAACATTGAGTATGTGAAAATGCGAATGAAATCTGAGAGTTTTGGTGGAGGAGGGCAAGTTGAAGTTTAAGTAAGTGTCTTAAATGTTTCTGCTAAAATAACAATATTGACAAAAGATGTAAAATGAATGCAAATAACAGCTCAGAGAATTTGATCTGGTAAGAATTTGAGAAATGTTTGAGAACTTACTTCCTATCTCTTGGGTTTTGATTGCAAATTTGGTGTTTTGGCAAATGTGAACACAGTTAATGACATTATTGGGATTGCTTGTGAAACTTTAGGAGACACATTTGACATTATACTGGTGCATTTTGCACCTGAGAAGCTGGAGACGTCTCAATTTACTCTCCATTTAATCTCAGAAGCAATGAAGATATTTAAAGGGATACTTCAGGATTTAGCATTAAGCTTTGTATTAGTAGGAAACCTGTAGTATTTTCAAATGACCGTGCTTTCCACCCTCATATCCCCCTGAGACGAGAGATTTATGTATTTTTTGTCTGGAAAAAATCATCCGATGACGCAAAAATCGTGATCGGAGGATTTTTTTGGCCAGAGGCTAAAGACTACAGCCAGTAGTAGGGGCTGTCCCGCATGTTCTCAACCCGTCCATAGAGGCTGGGATCTCACTCACAGAATGTACACAGTGTCAGACATCTTTTTTTGGAAGCTAAGCTAGCAGGCTCTTGTTCTGTGGAGAAAGCTGAGTAACTTAGTAGGAGAAAGCTGAGTAGTAGGGGTTACCATCCTCTTTTTCCCGGACATGTCCGGCAGTCGAGATTGTACAAAATGTTCTGGATTCAGCTTTTGCTTTCTGCAGTCGCCATTCATTGTTTACATGCACACCTTTTGTTTCAATCTAACTGAATTCATTCCGATTGGTGAATCTGAATGTAGTGTTTACATGAACGCTAAACAAGTGATCGGTTGATGTGCGTTTTAACATTGCTAAAAAAATTCCCGCTCCTCCGTGAGAGATACGAGACCGGTGCGTCTCACAGGTGTCGCTCATCAGTAATCACGCCACCGGCCTTGCGCAGTTCTCCCGCGGCCCTCAGTCTAGTCCTGCTCGCCACAGTAAACATGATGAATGGCGACTGTAGAACGCAAAAGCCGAATCCCGGACATTTTGGGCGATCTCGAAATCCCGGGCAGACTCATCACGGAGACTCACTAGTAGCCTAGACTGGTTGTTTAAAGGGTTAGTTCACCCAAACATTAAAATTAAGTCATTAATTACTCACCCCCATGCTGTACCAACCCCGTAAGGCCTTCGTTCGTCTTCGGAACACAAATGAAGATATTTATGATTAAATCAGAGAGGTGGATGACTGCTACATAGGCTCCCTAAGGGAATGACACTTGACGGCCCAGAAAGTCATTAAAGAAAATGTTTAAATATTCCGTCGCAACAGTGGCTCAACTATAAGTTTATCAAGCGACGAGAATACTTTTTGTGCGGAAATAAAACAAACAAAAATAAGGACTTTATTCGACTATTCCTTTTCTTCCTTGTAGGCCTGAAACGAGACTTGAAGAGATTTCCACGACGCACGCGCGAGAACTTAACTGAAGTAGTTGAAGGAGATCGCAATTCTCGCGCATGCGTTGTGGAAATCTCTTGAAGTCTCGTTTCAGGCCTACAAGGAAGAAAAGGAATAGTCGAATAAAGTCATTATTTTTGTTTGTTTTTTCGCACAAAAAGTATTCTCGTCGCTTGATAAACTTATAGTTGAGCCACTGTTGTGACATGGAATATTTAAACATTTTCTTTAATGACTTTCTGGGCCGTCAAGTGTCATTCCCTTAGGCAGCCTATGGAGGAGTGATAAACCTCTCAGATTTAATCATAAATATCTTCATTTGTGTTCCAAAGACGAACGAAGGCCTTACGGGGTTGGTACAGCATGGGGGTGAGTAATTAATGACTTAATTTTCATTTTTGGGTGAACTAACCCTTTGACTACTCCGCTCTGTTACCGGTAGGCGTGGCCTCCTATGGCAGCGGAGCAAGTGCATTCTGGGAGTTGTTGTCTTTCATCCAAAAAAGCCAAAAATACATTTTCTGGCTTTTCTCAGTCTAGAAAGCTCCAAATTCAAAAATAATTTCACATTTCTTCTACATAAATGACCCATTTTAAATACACATTCATCAGAGGTGAAGTATCCCTTTAAGAGATCTCACTTGCATTGACAATTTTTTGTTTAACTATCCAAACCGATATGTAAGAACATGTAGGACATGAGCTATATTCCACATACATAATTTCAATGTGAACATAAGAACATGGTCATAACATTATGTTCAATTTAGCTACAAACAAAATAAATACATTTGTTCATGGACACTAACTAAATCCAAAAACAAACCAAAATAAACAATAAAGCAATCTGAAATCAGGTTCTTGAAATTCAAGCAGTTTATCACATGCTGTTAGATCTTTGAACCAGAGTTGAGATGACTGATACAGCTTTTCCCAGTGCTGTAAGATCTGTAGATCAGAGACCTGTTGACTCAGCCCATTCACAGAGAGTTTGAATCATGCAGAGCATCAGCGACCCAACATGATCACAGTGTTTGATTGAAATTATCTATTTCTGTGTGTGGATCCACAAAACCACTTTAGATTGCCAACATATGCCGGAGCCTTTGTACTAGAAGCCCATACCAGTCCCTGAAGCATAACCTCAGATTTTGATCATCAGCCTCCTCTGTGGGGCTGCCAAGTCACTACACTCTTGACTGAAAATCGGTGCATTAAATACAGTTCTGAAAATTTGCCATACAATATTTTGCATGTTAAATAAAACCCTTCAAGTGATAGCTCTTGGTTAAAAGCAAGGGTATCAGTCATAATATAGGTCCACTCAGAGCTGGTTACGTGCAGGCAGAAAAACTCCTCACCGCCGTGCTGCATTCCTAACAGATGCTCACAAACCTGGCAGCTGAAACAGATTTGACACGTTTGTTTTGATGGTTTGTGGCTGATCGAACCATGATCTTGAAACAGATTTCGCATGCACAAAGAAAGCATGAGATTGAGATGATGAACATGTCTTCTAAAAAAAAGCAGGTGGTAAAAAAAGAGAACACCTGACTATACAAACATTAGGAATGCTAGTGATTGTATTGATTGTTCGCATGGCTTTTTAGGGAATTTCTGTTGTAATTTTGGGGGGAAATCTGTGGAATGGATTTCTGTATTTGGTTGAATTGCAGCGTATTTGCAGCACATGATTTTGAATGATTTGACATCCTTCTTAAAAAGTGATTCTACATCATGATTGACCTTTTAATGCTCTCTTTTTTAACTGCAAATTCCAATGGAAACAGAATAAGTCAATTTTGTTTTCAAATTCTGTCGTTTATGCATCGGAGCAAATGAGAGGCCTTTTGATAAAACTTGTACAGCATCATCTGTTAATGGAAAGCTTGACAGATTCACTACAGTTTACTGCGTGTACTCGGACGCCGCTGATTGTTTAACTGTCTTCTTTCTCCCTCTCCTTGTCATTCTCTTGCTTTTGAGTGGTCCATTTTTGGTTTGGGCTGTGACTGTAAAAAACTGCTCGGATCAGCTATACTATCAGAGAGGTAATCATCCTCACTGCTGGTCGAGTTAAAGGAGACGGAATGTTCAGTACACTGTGTTCTTTTTAAGGGAAATCCTTTTTTTGCTTTGCTTCAGCTATGACAAAAAGACATTTTGCATTGTGTGTTCATGCATTTTGGGGGCAGAGCAATGAAGGGAGGGGTTTCAATGATTTCAAATATCAAGTGTTTCTCAGAAATTTCTCTCTGCACCTTTAAATATGGTAAAATGAGAGTACTGCAGGCAGGGGATGGGAATATGTTGAACTTGAATGATGGTAAATGGTAAATAGACTGCATTTATATAGCGCTTTCACAGACCCAATGGCCACCAAAGCGCTTTACAATTTGCCTCACATTTACCCATTCACTCACTCATTCATACACCGACGGCGGTGAATGGTGGCCTTTTTTATGCTAAAGGGTCTTTTGTGAGGGACTGGCTATATAAATGCAGATATATTTTGATTGATAAAGACCCATTTATACTGTGACAACACACAAATATGATGGCATTGAATTAGTTTATTTTTTTAATCTAAATGAAATAATTGGCTTTTATATTGTTATTTGTGGAAGCTTGTTTCCGCCACAGAATAAAAAATAAAAAAGCTAATTGTGACTTTTTATCTCACAAGTCTGACTTTCTGATGTAAACTCGCGAGTTATAAAGTCAGAATTGTGAGATATAAACTCGAATTCTGAGAAAAAAATGTCAGTCTTTTTTCAGAATTAAACTTTTTAACTCACAATTGCGGTTTATATCTAGCAATTCTGAGAAAAAAAGTCGCTATTATTTTTAAATTGTTTTATTCCGAGCCGGAAACAAGCTTGCATTTTTATTGTACTGAAGCCAAAATAAATTTTTTAAAATACTGACTTTGAGTTCAGTGTATCTTTTTTTCTAACCATTAGAATATTGTTAAAAATTATGAACCTGAAGAGAGACTTTATTTAATTCTTAAAGATTTTCCAAATCAATGTCTATAATAAAAAATACAAATAAATAAATAATAATAATAATAAAAGACTATTATAAGATTTTCTTTTTTCGCTGCAGACCTCAACCCCCCTTGAGACCCCCAGGGGTCCCTGGACACCTGTTTGAAAAACCTCTGCCTAACTTACTTCAGCCAAGAGGAAATCCAGCCAAGTAGCACACAAGCCTATCAATGACTAAATTGGTATAATAGTTTGCAGACAGTTTCGTGTGAGTGCAGACCTGAAAACTTCTCTCTGTTAGTCCAGTGACCCCAATTTCTTGAGCACTGTAAAGTTCAGTTTGAGCAGATATTCTGAGATCATTTTACACTTTGTATTGACACATTCCTTTAAGATTAAGTGGATGTGTTTATACTTTATACTGTGAGAACAAAGGATGCTATTACGACAACATAATACTATTTTTTTCTATCTAAATTTAATAAATTACTTTTATATTGTTATTGTACTAAAGTCAAAGCAAATAATTATATAATGTTGAATAGTTCCTTAAAGATAAAGTGCAAATATGTAGGAAATTAAAACATAGAATTGGATTTGGACTAAATGTGATACTCTGCGTTGTCTAGTCATGTTTTTAAGAGCTGTTGATAAGCTTATAAACTTATTTTCTTCAAATGGCCATGTGAGTAGCCTCTATCTTGTTTTCGATCAGCTGAGGGGCATGTGTTCACACTTAAATGCCTATTTTTCCTTTTTCCGTTTCATGTTGCCTGTCAACAGGGATGATGTCACTTTAAGACAGACAGCAGAAATGTCCCAAATTTTCTCAAACGCAACCCTGAGTGGTGACATCAAAGGTAGCTGATAGGGAAACAAGTCCATTTCATGCTTTGTAAGAGCCTCCAAAAAATCTGTCACTGGGAAAACATCTACTATAATATAATAAAATATTTGTGATGTATGTTGCTTGCACAAACATTTAGTCCGAAAACACAGCTGATTTGAATGGCCTGTCAACAGACAGACTTACTAGCCTAACCTTATGGAAATGAATGGCTACTGATGACGTTTAATTGGCCTTTTAATATAGTGTACCACATTTGTCACTGCTGCTTGTGTTCACCGTTTGTGTAGGCAGCCAGTTTAGAAGTAAATAACTGAAGGAAATGGTGGCATGGTGCCAGGGAACTCTTGTCTGACTCAAGAAGCTGAGGATGTTCATGCATCAGTGGTGCTGAGATTGGCCGAGTGGTGGTGGTGCAAAAAAAAAAAAAAAAGATAAGGACTGTAGCACTGATAAACTAAAAATTGTTTACCCAGTATTTTTTCAGGAGAAAAGGTTTCGATAGATATTATTTGTCATGATTATAACGCAACTCATCTTCTATACATTGTAAAAATTATTATCATGATTAGTTATCACAACTTTTTATCTTTTGTCAAATCAACTTGGATATTTAATGTGGTTCAGATAACAATATTTTGAGTTTCTATTTATTAAACCAATCTCCTTCATTGTATTAACTCGAATTTTTTATTTCAATGAACTCAAAATTAAGGCAACCAGGTCACTTACTTTTTTAACAATACATTTTTACAGTGCAGTGACATATAGCAGTTATCACAACGTTTTATCTTTTGTCAAATCAACTTAATTAATTTATGTGGTTCAGATAACATAACATATTAAATTTCTATTGATTAAACCAATCTCCTTCATTGAATTAACTCACATTTCAATGAACTCAACATTAAGGCAACTTTTTTAAGTTAAACCAACAATATTTTTTTACAGTGATGTGGTTTGCTTTGTTTTTCATGTTTAATGTTACAGGAGTTTTGTAGAAATAAAGGACTCACCGTCAGGTTTTGGAAAAGCTGTTTGACTGCTTGAACCTCTGTGTTGCTGCTGGGGATTATTCTGAATACTTGATCACTGCAGAAACAAAGCATTGCAATTATTGTAAAGTATGCACTGGCACAGGAATCAAATCAAAATACAGGAATAAAACAGTCTTTTTTGACTGAGTAAATGATTGTATGGTTATGTAAAACCAACTAATTTCTATTTTACCATGATTATTTAATCAGTATGCAAATGTTTAAGATTTTTTAAGTCCCCCTGTAGTCAATAACTTTATCCCGTAAAGGTGCACTGTGTAATTTTTAGCAGCATCTAGTGTTGAGGTTGCAAATTGCAACCAACAGAAGTTACGGTGGCTGACAGGAAAAGATGTCTCGTCTGAGACAGCAGAGAGTAACCAGTTAAGCAATGAGGTTTCTTTACAAAGATAAATTAAGAAATTGTGTTATTGTTATTGCGTAAAGATATGTTATTGCGAATATTATTGTTACTTGTTCATCATTGTCAGTGTTTTATTCACTGACTTTAGCTAGCTTCTTTGCACAAAGAATAACATAGTGACGAAACGCGTTTGTCCGTTTAAGGCTAGAAACATGTCGGCGCATTTCAATGTAAGGGGACCCGCGGTGTATGTAGATAGAAATGTGTCATTCTAAGGTAATAAAAACATGACGGTTCATTAGGTAAGGTCTTTTTTACACCACTGAAAACATAGTTATGTATTTGATATTGCATTTCTGTCCACAGATCCTCCTAAATATTACACAATGCACCTTTAAAACTCATCTTTGATCACCAAAATGACGTTTTTTTCCTGTGAAAAAAATTCTTCATGCCTTAAAATTTTTTGAATGCAACTCCACACCCTTGCTTCATTTAGTAGGCTGTACGCAAATTCATGAATATGCCAATTAGCCCCGCCTCCACTCACGCAAGCTCACAGATTCACTCGGCCAACTTACTGAGGTAAACGCTGCACAGTGGTATCGCTCTTTAGCCTACAACGTTGCGTTGGACTCATGAGGTAATTAATATGATTAGCCTTTTGCTTGACTATGTTATCAAACAGCTAATAATGTTGCTAATGTTACACAAACTATGTTCCCATTCACCATCTCAGTCTTCTAACAATCATCAGAAACACTTTGAACAAATCAGAACGTCATGAAGAAAGCATAGCCTATAGTTGATAGTACGATCATAACATCGTAATATAGCCTACATAATACACCCACTGCTAAATCTACCCGATTTTTAATAGGCCTATCAACAAAAAAATAGACCGGGATAACCTGACATCTGTCGAGACTCCCCTGCTAGTTCGCTGTTAATGATATGCTAAAGAAGTACATGTTGAAGTGATTGGTTACAACGTAGTTTGTGACGCCAGAAACACCAGCGATTTCAAATCGCGTTTTTGAGACTTGTCTTTTTTTCACTGCAGTTTTAAGGAGAAAATCCTCAATGGCGTTGACTTTGACATTGAATTTGCACATGGTTTATCTTAAAGCACATTAAAAACACCACATAGACACATAAACAACATTAAAAAACTTGTTTTTCACCAAAGGGGGACTTTAAGAAATTAATACTTTTAATCAACAAGGATACACTAAATTGATCAAAACTAAAAATATTTCTCTTTTGAACTTTCTATTGCGGAAGAAAATGCATAACAGTTTCTACAAAAGTATTAAGCAGCACAACTGTTTTAGACATTGCTCAAAAATTCCCTGAAAATCACTTTATTTTGAAGAAAATTAGCAGTCAGTGTGTGACTTTTTTTGCCCATTATATTGTCTACCGAGAGAAAATCGTTAGATAAATATTAGCACAACTATTCTGAACAAGCTACATGATTTGGGGTTTGATTTATGTTTATAGCAAAAACATGTCATGCTGAAGTTTAATAGGGGATCGTTTGAATCCTTAACTAAGTAGGCTATGAGTAATAGTACCAGTGATTGATGTTAAAATTTCCGAGAGTGACACAGCCAGCAGACAGTTTTATTGAGCCAGCTAACACATAAAGGCATTTCTGAGGGTTATTTTCTCTGAAACGGTTCAAAACACACCAAATATGACCTCATTACATCACTAAAAGCAATCTGCTATTTTTAGGCTTTGAGTGACGCTGATGCTCCAGGTTACATTCTCCTTTTTAGAGGTGTAATTGTACGAAGCAGCTCCATTCCAGCTCTATCATTACACAAGAAAGCCACAAAAATGGTCTCAGTTCATCATTAAGGACGTCATATACCCGTAATGGTAAAATCAGAGGAAATTGTGCTTGACGCCACACCTGTAATGTCTTTGTGTGTGGTATTTTGTGTCTTGGATGGTATTTCCCACAGAATCTTTATTGTGTGGTGTCATGCAATATCTGCGTGTGCTTTAAATAAATAAAAAAACCCTCCTCAGCTGCAGGGTACAAGGTTCTTCATGCTCTCATTTATTTAGATGACTATATAGGGTTCTTCTTGTGGCATTTTTTGTTTCCTGTTGGTTGTTCCTATTATCTGACTTCGGCCCTTAGGTTTTTGATACACCATCTGGTGCACCTGGACATATCATCAGTGATGTAACCTAGGATCACAAGGGGTTTCGGGTCTGTCAACAATCAGACCCCCTTCCCTAGGCGACCTGATCCAATTCGGTCTGTTTTAGTGTTTCCTGTTGGTTGTTCCTATTATCCGACTTCGGCCCTTATATTATAGTGAAACATCCGAGACCTTCTCTGTCTGATGTCAGCTGGCGAGTCAATCACACATTGGTGTGTGAATGTGTGAGGAATGATGTTATTCCTCTTGGCTTCACACCCTCACATCCGTGAAGAGGCGTTGATTGGTGCGTTTTATAGCCCAATGTAAAGCATCCATCTGATGGAATGGAGAAAAAACAATGACCGACCCTATACAGGACAGGAACTTATAGCACCCTACTCAGTAAAAACTGCTAACTGATGGGACGTTGAAAATTTAACCTGGGGGGAAAAATCTTAGTAAGCAACACTTATTAATAGTCATGCTGATCAGAAAATTAATTTAATTATTTAGTTATTTACACTACTGTTCAAAAGTTTGAGTTTAGGTCATAGGTTTCCACAAAAATATTAAGCAGAACAACTGTTAAGCATAATAATAATCAAATCAGCATATTAGAATGATTTCTGAAGGATCATGTGACACTGTAGACTGGAGTAATGATGCTGAGAAATCATATTTGCCCTCACATGATGAATTTCAGTTATTTTAAATTGTAATAATATTTCAATATGTTTGTATAATATTTCTGATTGGTAAGTATGAGATCATCACAAAAAAACATCACAAAAAAATCAATACTTCTTACGAAGTCAGTCAAGTCAGTCGAATGAAATCCAGCGACAGGAAGCAAACCACAGCTCGCAGGATATCAGCACCCCTGTCATAGAGGAGAGGAGGGCTTGCACAGTTAGTGATTAACATATTCATACTTGTGAATCCGGTCAGACTAAACAGCATAAGAGAGAAAAGAACCTCAACGGGCATAGGCCTGGAGTTAGATGGTAAATGGTAAATGGACTGCATTTATATAGCGCTTTCACAGACCCAATGGCCACCAAAGCGCTTTACAATTTGCCTCACATTCACCCATTCACTCACTCATTCATACACCGACGGCGGTTTCAGCCGTGCAAGGCGCCATCCAGCTCATCGGGAGCAGCTGGGGTTAGGTGTCTTGCTCATGGACACCTCAACACTTGGTCAGGTGGAACCGGAGATTGAACCATCAACCTTCCGGCTTGTAGACAACCTACATGAACCACTGAGCCACTGCCGCCAAGATGGCCAAGAGCTTGTGAGAAAACGGCATGGGACACGGTAAACACAGATCTATGCTTTGCATTGGAAAGACTAACTGGTGCAGTTGAAAAGAAGCTGGATAAATTTGGGGGCATTTACGCATATGGAAGTGAGAGGTTTGGTGTGGAAAAAAGGAAGGAAAGAGTACAGACTACTCCTGGAATGTCTAGACGGCAGCAGAAAATTGAAGGGTTAGTTAGAGAAAGGAGACAGCTGAGGAAGCAATGGAAAAGAGCAGAACAAAGTCAGAAGTAGGGACTCAATCTCTTACAAAGGGCCATAAAAGATAAGCTGGCAACATTACGCAGAGCTGAGCGTCTACGGAAACGCTACAAAAAGAAGGAACGTGCGAGGGCTAATTTCTATAAAGACCCATTCAAATTCGTAAAGAAGTTATTCACCAGGGAGAAGAATGGCACTTTAAAAGCATCTAGGGTTGAGCTAGAGAGATATTTGGAGGAAACGCATACAGATGCAAAAAGGCATGAGCCTATGTCAATTCCATCAGACATACCACCTATCAACCCACCAGAATACCAAATGGAGGTCTGTGCACCTAAGTGGAAAGAGGTAGAGCAGGCTGTGAGAAAGGCAAGGGCTTCATCATCTCCAGGGCTGAATGGAGTTCCGTACAGAGTGTACAATAGTGCTTCGGGAGTTCTGCGAATTCTGTGGAAATTGATAAAAGTGGGATGGGAAAAACTGGTTGTACCTAGTGCATGGCGCCGAGCAGGTGGAGTCTTTATACCTAAAGAAAAAGATGCTACAAGCATCAGTCAGTTTCGTCCTATTTCACTATTAAAAGTTGAAGGTAAGATTTTCTTCAGCATTATTGCCCAGAGATTGTCCACCTACCTATTAAAGAATGGCGTCATTGACACTTCAGTTCAAAAAGCGGGCATTCCAGGGTTCTCATGATGCTTAGAACACAACAATGTTATCTGGCAACGAATTTATTCAGCTAAAAAAGAGAGGAAGGAGCTCCATTCCTCGATTTGGCTAATGCATATGGTTTAGTGCCACATGAGCTTCTTTGGGCAGCATTTGATTTTTTTAGAGTACCAATGTCAATAACAAATTTAGTGAAAGCCTATTTTGGAGATTTGCAATTTAGTTTCTCAACTCCAAAATTCAGCACCGCATGGCAATGCTTAGAGGTTGGAATAATGGCAGGATGCACCATCTCTCTACTGGCTTTTACCATGGCAATGGAAGTAATCATTAGGGCATCAAGATGGGTAGTAGAAGGAGAGCGCTTGGCTTCTGGGATGCGACTACCACCAATCAGAGCATACATGGATGACATGACAACCATGACTACAACAGTAGCCTGCACTAATCGGTTATTGGGGAAGTTAACAGAAAATATTGAATGGGCACGAATGCAATTTAAGCCCTCTAAATCAAGGAGCATCTCGATAGTTGAAGGAAAGGTAGTAGATAAAACATTCTTCATTAATGGTGAGGCAATACCAACAGTTTCTGAGAAGCCAGTGAAGAGTCTTGGGAGATGGTATGATGGGGATCTAAAGGACACAGTTCGAGTGGGAGAAGTTAGACGACAAGCAGTGGAAGGGTTGAAGAGCATAAACAGCTGTGCTCTACCAGGCAAACTAAAACTCTGGTGCTTTCAGTTTGGTCTACTGCCAAGGTTGCTGTGGCCACTGGCTGTGTACGAGGTTTCTTTGACAACAGTGGATAAGCTGGAAGCGTTAATAAGTTCGTACAGGAAATGGTTGGGAGTTCCACGCTACCTCAGCAGAGTGGGACTTTATAGTAAAGGAATATTGCAGCTGCCAGTCTCTGCTTTAACCGGGGAGTTTAAGTGTGCCAAGGTCAGACTGGAAATGACCTTAGTAGAGTCACGTGACAAATGTGTAAGGGAGGCAGCCCCTGTGTTAAAAACTGGTAGAAAGTGGTCAGCAAAGAAATCTGTAGTAGAGGCAAAGACTGACCTTCAAATTGGGGATATCGTGGGACAGGTACAGCATGGAAGAGGGGGTTTTGGGCTCAGTTTAGCTCCTCCTAAATGGCCCAAGGCAGGCCCAGCTCAAAGGAGGAAGCTGGTAGTCAACGAGGTGGGAAAGCAGGAGGAGAGGATGAGGTGTATAAAGGCCATTTCCCAGGCCAAGCAGGGAGAGTGGATGAGATGGGAGAGTGTGGAACAACGCAAAATGGGCTGGCAAGACCTTTGGTCAATGGAAGAGAGTAGGATCAGTTTCCTTATTAGGTCAACATATGATGTTCTCCCATCACCGCAGAACCTAAACGTCTGGGTAGGAGAGGATCCCTCTTGTCCTTTGTGTTCATCACCTGCCACATTAAGGCACATTTTGACAGGATGTAAGGTGGCTCTTAGCCAAGGTCGGTTTACTTAGCGCCATGACCAAGTATTGCGATGTTTGGCTTTAGCATTGGAAGGCAAGCGTAGTATGACCAATAAGTTGCCGCCTGTTCTAGCAAAACATTACACGCAGAAGACAATATTCCTCCGCCCAGGCGAGCAACACCCAAGAAAAGGTGTTAACACCAATTCTCGCCCAGGACAACTGGAAGCTGGTAGGGACTGAAAGATGCTGGCTGATCTTGATCAACGGCTTATTTTTCCACCTGAGATTGCCACCACTAACCTACGACCAGATATTGTTTTGTGGTCTGGATCAGCACGCATTGTTCAACTGATAGAGTTAACAGTGCCATGGGAGGATGCGGTAGATGAGGCATATGAGAGGAAGAAACTGCGGTATGCTCATCTGGCCACTGAAGCAGAACAGCGAGGATGGAGAGTCCAGGTTTATCCAGTGGAAGTGGGTTTTTCGAGGTACTGTGGCACACTCTACAACCCGGTTCCTCAGAGACGTCGGATTCTGTGGCCAAGAGTTGTGTCGCACAGTAAAGAACTTATCTGAAGCTGCAGAAAGGAGCAGCAACTGGCTGTGGTTGTAACGGAAAGATTCTAGCTGGCTGTGTACAGGCCACGCTACGGTTTCGTAGAATTCTTGAAAACTTGAAGAGTCTGTTGGTTTATTTGTATAAGTTGTATAGTATTTACAGTCATTACGTTCCTGTGTATATTGTGTGAATGACGGGTGGTTGGGCAGATATTGTGTTTTTGCGGTAGGTGGTATGCCACACGGAACCGTTGCCACTGAAACTGCATATTAACGCACCAGTGGGGCTCGACAGCCTTAGTCAAACGGGTTGGCGCGTATGGTTGGGTTGCGGAGAGATTGTGAGATTGTGGTTAGGTCTCAGCAGCAGGAGGGATGTAGAGGTCAGTAAGCTGGGCTGAGTTGAGTGGGGGACGGAGGGGGGTGACTCTCTGACGCCAGAGTCACTGTCGAGCCCTCTTGAGGTGTCGTGGGCTAGTCGACGAAACACTGAGGACGGAAGGTGCCCACTTGAAGACCCTAGAGATGTCCCCTACTTGGCTCAATCCAGACGGTTGTCGTGCTGGTCAACTAGGGAGACCACACTGTAGTTGCAGCCGTTGTGTGTGCCAACGCGCCAAGTACACTGCAGTCGTTAACGCCGGACAGAAGGGGAGTCACACCACCATATGGAAAGAAGCGTAAATAGGTGAAGCATAGTTTGCTGTAAAGCTACGTCTTAGTGTTGCTTATCTTGGCGAAAGCCGAGTACAAATCAGCATGAAGTTTTAACATCTACTCTCGTGTAATGGAAATCATCTCCATAAAAAATGTTATTCTGTCATAATCTTATGGCATTCCATACTAATATGCCTTTATGTGAGAACCTGAAATAAAAGTCACCATACACTAAACAATGCTGGGTTGTTTAACCCAAATGTTGGGTTAAAAATGTAATTTAAAATTTTCACCCAACTTCAACTTTCACATTCAACTGTACATTTTTTAATTACATTTTTAACCCAACATTTGGGTTTGTCCATATTTGACCCAAATTTGGGTTGAAACTAGGGCCGGGACTCGATTAAAAAAATTAATCTAATTAATTAGAGGCTTTGTAATTAATTAATCGAAATTAATCGCATTTTAATTGCATAAATATTTGACCTGAGAACAGTGAGAAGTAATTTTTTTCACATGGATTTTTAGTATACCATTGAATAATGACTGAATACATAAGCTTAAGCAACAAAATATTGTTTATTTTTGTTCAACCAAGTCCAGCAGACCAGTGTTTTTTGCCATTAAGTGTAGCAATAGCATATTGCTACACTACACTAATAGCAATAGCGAATTCCTTGTTGCATAGCTTGCACACAACCATGCTCTTATCGACGCTTCCATCCGTTCGTTTTTGTAACAAAATTTCCCATTCACCGGCCAACCAAAGCGATCTCGTCAGCTTCTTCGTCATGAACGCTAGTTGGTGCGCCAGTATAATCGGTCCGCCGAAACTCATCCAGTGAGAAACGTTCCGCGGTGCAAAAATAAGTGCGATTTAAAAATAATTTTTTGTGTAATTAATTAACGCGTTAAAGTCTGTAGTTAATTAATCTTAATTAACGCGTTAAAGTCCCGGCCCTAGTTGAAACATTTTTTAGAGTGTACTTTCATTGCATCTTTTTCCACATAATGAAAGTGAATCCTGAATGGAGGTTGTCATTCTGCCTAACATCTTTTTTTGTGTTCCACGGAGAAAAGAAAGTCATACACTGGTTGAAATAGCACGAGAGTGAGTAAAATATGAGAGATTCTTTGTGAATATGGGGTGAATTTTCACCTTTTCCCTTTTCTACTGATGACAGCTCTACTTTCCTTATGTAAAAATAAGATTTAACTTTCAAAAAGTAAAAATGTTCCTACTTTATTTTTTATTTTCACTTTATACGGACACCTAATTTCATCAGTATGTTAATTTTAAGCAGTATTTCATTTTTTTTTCATAGCCTCATTTACGAATTATTCAATGCAAGGAAGCTTAAAAGAGCAAATCAATTCCCAAAGAGGTGAAAACAATTAGTTACTTTTTTAGGGAGGAACGCAATATTGTAACGCGTTACTTTTAAAAGTAACTTTCCCCAACAGTTTACTGTTCACTAAAAGGCCTACTTTTCCATGACTTTTTAAAACTGAATTAATTTTAACAAAATTTTAAGGCCTGGAAATAATTTTTATTAAAAGAAAAAATCCTATTATAGATATTCCATGACTCTGGGAATCATGGACTTCAGAATAGAGTGTTGGATGTAAAACGATCCAGTTCAAGAGTGACATTTCCACAATGAAAATCTAAAAAACGGTCACAGTGGTGATAAGAGATACACCATAAGCATAAGTCCATGTAGCCTATATCTGCCATAACATTCAATTTAAAATTCACTTAGGCGGCCTATTAAAAAGTATTATTTGATCTATAGGCCTAAGTTAGGCCTATAGATCAAATAATACTTTTTAATAGGCTATCCCTGATATCAGATTATATCAAACCACCTGGTAATCTACCAAAAATAAACAAAAGATCACACATAAAATGTTTCTCAAATTGTCATTCTGCGTCCATTGTGATCTTAAAGTTCTTTGCACTTCGTGCTTATACCTGTCGAGACCAACTGCATACTTTAAGATGTCACTTAAGAAGTGCTTTTCAAACCTCAGCAAAGGAAAAAACTTGGCACGCTGAAACTGCTTTGTTTTATAAAACCAGTGTTGACATAAGAAGAGACAGACTGATCTCTAGTCTTTATTTGCGGAGGCGCAGAGTGCACTTCAATGATTCAAAACTATTTTGCTAGCCTACTCCCCCTGGTCCCTACGCCCTGGATTCTCGCTAAATAATATGCAACCTGATTCATTTTAGCGAATCGGTTCATTATTCGGATCATTCCTTTTGAACCAACAGACTTTATCGCTATGTGTTTAATTATGGTATGTATATTCTGTGTCTACGTGTGCGAATTACAAAATTCACGAACGTTCAACTGTTCAATACGATTCGTTCGCGCGCGCTTGCTGTTTGAACTGTAGTTTAAAAAACTTTGAATGAATGAAACACTTACCCGACATAACGGTTGTTGTAGAGATAAGAGTCAACAGGATAGAGCACGGTGCTGAAAATGATAACACATCCGAATAAAACCGTACTGGACAAGTCTGTGATTGTCAATGCCATATTAAGGTAGGCTATTATAGAAATAAACGGAGATTCTGCAGCAGTTAATCAGAGGCTGAGCTGTGCATATGGATGCTGAATGGAACTCATCACAGGGTAAGGAACTATGAGACTTTTCTGTCCTGTTTGTCCACTCCTGGGACTTTTTCTTGAGGTAGAGGTGTGAAATCATTCATGTGGGAATTCTGGTGGTATCCCGAGTCTTTTAAAGTGTTTTGGAAGTGTGGTCACGTGACGTGTGGTGTCAGAGGGGTTGGGAACCGAATCCCTGCTTTGGAGTGAGATCAGTGGAAGTGCTCAAGTTTATATTAAGAGCGGAATTCTGCCTGGTCACGGTTGATGTCATGGATGTTGTGTTTTTTTATTTGACTTTTTAAGGTTAAGATAGGCTACACATGATTAACTAACTAGATTTTTTTTAATTAAACACACACACGTTGTGTTTTCATGTTTTATGGGGACTTTCCATAGACATAATGCTGTTTATACTCTATATTCTATCCTCTTACACTAACCCTACCCCTAAACCACAGAAAAATCACAGAAAACCTTCTGAATTTTTACATTTTCAAAAATCATCACTTTATCATGATTTATCAGCTGTTTTCCTCATGGGGACCAAAAAATGTCCCCACACGGACAAGGATTTCGGATAATGTAATCCCCCCCCCCCCCCCCCCCCCCACACACACACACAAACAGAGAGAGAGCACACACACACAAACAGAGAGAGAGAGAGAGAGTGTTATAAATGGTTTTAGCGTGTTACTATGGAAATTTCTTTGGTGAATGATTACTGGTCCAAGTAAAAAGAGCCCACTCCCAAGTTTCTATGAAATTCTGGACAATGGACATGGCTCAGGTCTCTCCTTCAATGTATGTCTGTGGGTTTTTCCCCAGCTGGTATTATAATCTGCCAGGCTTATTATATTATAAAACATAATATATAGGCCTAGACGAAAACAGCACATTACATTTTATGCAATATGCGTGTAGACTCTAGAACCGATTATGTTTATTATTTCATTTAATTCTTCCTTTATTCATCCTATCATCCCAGAGATGCCTTTTAAGAGGTATAGCAACTGGCATTTGTTTTGAGTTTAGCTCCCTCCAGCTCTTTGCGACTCCCGTTAATTGTACCCACAGCATTCCTCTGTTTGATTCTGTATTTATCAGTCTGTAGTGCGGTTAAAGGTCTTGAACCAGCCAGGCTTTGTAATTGCATGGTAGCAGCACATTTTTCAAATGCTTCCCCCTGTGTTAACACTCCGCCACCTGTTTTACACCTAATTACTGTGCAACAAATTGCCCTCGCAGACAGGCACTGACAGGAAAGCTGATCCTGGAAAAGCTGGTCCTAAGTGGAAAACGAAGACTTCGGAGGAGAATTCCCAGGGAATGTGGTGTGCAAAAACATTTAATAAAACTTAAAATCGATTTTCTTGCATTGTACATTTGCATTTTCAGGCATTTAATTACTAGCTATGGCATCTCCTAACTAACTTCAAGAAAGCAATTATCATTTAACTGCGACTTAAATTTCACGCTTGTCTTAATTGCTGATGTATACCATCATTTTGGTCCCCAGTAGCCGGCATAAATCGCCCACCACATTGAAAAAGAATCATAAAACTCCTGCGTTCAGCAATAACAAAAATAGCCGTTTACCAGCTTCCCCACATGTGCTGCCCAACAGAATCATATTTCTGACCTGTGGTTGAGTTTTGCACTCAATAAAAAAAGCCCTGAAGTGTTTTTGAGGAATATGGACAGGTTGACATACAGTAGCATATTCAAGACTTGGTTCCCAAATGGAGGAGATCGTGTTCATGGTTTGTGGAGGACCAGGGGAGTTTAAATAAATAAGTAGGGTGGGCGGTGAAGACTGAAGGTGGTTTGTTTCGGGCCTCTGATTGCTGGGATGCTTTAAGGGGCCGTTTGAAACACCTTTATAGCTTTGTGGTAGTAAAAGACAGCCAAGTACTTCAAGCTTGGAGGTTTGGAAGTAATACATCTCATTACTTGGATGTATTTCTGAACAGGAGATACTGATGTTGTATTGCTGTTGTTCCAATACATGCATGCATGCTTGCAGTTCATTCAGCTATATGTTTTGGATTGCAGATGAAATGGCAAGTCATGCAAACACTTCCTTGTTTACAAATAACAGATATAAAAATAAAATATACGATTCCAAATCCAATGATTTTATAATATATTTTGGAATAAATATTTGGAAAAGTTTGAAAAATTACGTAATTTTAAGAATAAATCAATACAGAAACATTTTTAAAGACAGTTTCTATTATTTATTTTTTTTTAAATCCTTCAAGAGTCTAAAAGGAATTCTTTCAAAAAATCTCAGCTCATATGAATCATTTGCTCGAAAATCAAAGTCTTATGATTATTAGCTACTATAGTGCGCTTTGTGTTTTTGATTTACTAAAAAGAACTGACACATTACATTCATTCAAGACTCTAAAGGGAATCTTTTCAAAAGTTCTCTGTTCATAATAGTTTGCTCAGGAATCAATGTCTTGTGATTAATTCGAGTAATTATGTTTTAAGTCTTGCGATTAATACTAGAATTAGTACGCTGTATGTTTTTGATTTACTAAAAAGAACCGACACATTATAGTCCTTACTTCGGGAATCTAACTGGTCACATTTGGATTTCCCTAAAGAGAGTCCTTTCAAAAGATATCATATGAATCATTTGCTTGGGAACTTCTCAGAATTATTTGTTCAGAAGTCGGAAATCACTAAAATGGTTCATAAGAGTAATTCGTTCAGGAATCATATAAATGATACATGTGTGTTTCACATGGTAGATTCGTTGAATCTGCATCAGAGTATTTAGTTTGGTTTTGAATGCGTGTGTGAGAAATGTTAATGGGACTAACTTTATTTCAAGTATTTAAAAAGGTGACACTTCAACTCAAATGCATAAGTTTCAACTAGATGCAAACCCAGTTCATTCACCCACTAAATGGGGTCTTTATTTGTCAATTCCTGACCAAGTATAACTTTGGTTTATGCTGGTTCCTTTACTCTGTATAGCACGTTCCACAGACATTTATTTGGTGAGACCTTAAATCTGTTCATTCTTTTATTAGCTGGCATATATCTCAGTCAGAGTGAAGCTTGTGTGAAGTCATTATGTAATAGAAACCAGCAAGTGAAGCCCTAGTGCTAAAAACGATAAAAGGTCACTGTCTCAGAAAAAAGTGAAAGCCACGGGCGAGAACCAACTGAAAACACATTTGTATCATCTTCAAACAGCCACAATAGGGTGACATCATAGTTGTGAGAAACTGGTCTATGATTTATTGGGAGATTGGGCTTTGTTGTAGAGCTGCACATTTCTCACTCAAGATCTGTGTCCCATTAAGCTTGAGAGAGAGAGAGAGACGTTTAAGAAGAAGAAAATATATCAGAAAGACAAAACCAGCTTTAAGGAGATAGACAATTTTCTTTCTAGAGAACCGTCCCTCCCACTGATCTTCCCGCTCAAGTGGAGACAGATCTTCATTATCGTCATTATTTGCTGCTGAACCTCAGAAGATGAAAGCAGAGTTTAAAAAAACACATGATTTCAGACACTATAATTCTTAGGAAAGGTACATGTTTGCTCCCTATATAACACGTTTTAATTCCACCATTGGGCGTATCCTGATTTATTGCATTACTATTCTTGTGTTTCAGATTGTTTTTCTTTTTGTCATTGAAGGAACAATAAGTATGGCCCACTGGTGTGCTTTTACTGTAGTTGTTTATAGTAACATTTTACATTCATTACTACATTAGTTAAGATGGATACTAACAGTGAACAATACTTCCACAGAATTTATCAGTCTCAGATAATATTGATTTTTACATTTATTAAAACTATCTGTCAACATTTGTTAATGCACCGTCAACTATAGCATGAACACAATGAGCAGTTGTATTTTTTATTAACTAACATTAACAAATAGTTCACGCCTCATTTTGTTTTTCTGTGATCATATATTCCCTAACCCTAACAATGTTCAAGAAACATCTGGAAAATCTATTTTGGGAGCACTTAAAGGGATAGTTCACCCAAAAAGGAAAATTAGCTCATGATTTACTCACCCTCAAGTCATCCTATAGTGTATATGACTTTCTACTTTCAGACGAATACAATCGGAGTTGTATTAAAAAATGTCCTGCCTCTTCCAAGCTTTATAATAGCAGTGAATGGCTTTATATTTTATCCATCAAAGTGCATACTTCCATGATAAAAGTTCTCCACACTGCGGTCATGTAAGAAAAATATCCATATTTAAAACTTTATCGACTAAAAATAATTAGCTTCCGGCAGACGGCCGTATGCAAGTCGACCTACGCCACAAGAGGAACACTTGACGATGTTTGACGTAGATGTATAGCGTAAGCTTTGACGCATCTCGCGTTTCCGCTGGGCAACAAACTCAAGCTCCTCCGACATTTCTCTTTAAAAATTTTCGTTTTAGACTTCGTCATTACGTTGTGCGTCAAGGTCAAGGGTTAGTCTTTCACCACAAAATGATGCGTACGGCCATCTGCCGGAAGCTAGTTATTTTAGTCAATAAAGTTTTAGAAAGCTTGGAAGAGCCAGGACATTTTTTTATATAACTCTGATTGTATTCGTCTGAAAGTAGAATGTCATATACATAGGTCGGATGACTTGAGGGTGAGTAAATCATGAGCTAATTTTAATTTTTGGGTGAACTATCCCTTTAACTGCATCCTGCATGAAACAAATCATGCTTTCACTATTCCTTAATCCCTCCCTGTTGTACCTTATACTATTCTGAACAATGTCTGAAACTTCGTATTAGTACTTCTCGTGTTTATTGCCTCCTTAAGATGATCCGCTTCTTGTAAGCCCTCATTTGTAAGTCACTTTGGATAAAAGTGTCTGCTGAATGAGTATGTTGTTGTTGCACATTCTGCTGATTTTTGTTACAAGGATAATATTTTCAGCTGGCTAACATAGACGAGATTTTGTCGCATTCGCAAAAAGAATGAGCTTAACAAGAACTTAACATTTTAAAATATAAATATTTCTAGCAAATATAAAATGCATTGTAAATAAATATATTTTTTTCTGCTTATGTTGGAAGAACCCAAGTCATATATCATAGAGACTATGAAGGTACTTTTGACTTTTGGCTGGTAAGCAACCACATAGCAACCAACCAGAGCACCCTAGCAACCAGCTAGTGTGCTGGAAAACTTCACCTTGTTTCATTCCACAAGCATTAGTCGGCTATAGGGATATATTTGTTTGAGACCTGGCTTTCTGTTGTTTTTGGCCTCCTCCAGGGAGTGAAAATGTGTGTATGTGTGTGTATGTAGGTGTGACCATATTTGTTAGGACCCACAGGAACTATAATAACCATGTGTTATTTTTCTCAGACACCTGTACTGGATTCTGAGTGTAATCCTGAGCCATGAGCTGGCACTGGCATTTGTGTGTATAGCCTATTATACTGTATATATATATATACAGTTGTAATCAAAATTATTCAACCAATTGGAAATCAGGTTTATTGGCAAAAAGGTAAGATCACACTTCTTTTGCTCAGGCAGGGAGATAACTTTATTGAGTTCATGCTGAATAAGTATCATCAGTCTTGTGTGTGACTAAAGAGATTTAGTGTGTTAAACTTTCCCCCGGTCTACTGGAAAGATATGTGGGGTGAAGTCAACTGAGACAGAAATATGAATTTGAAGAAACATGCCCATATTTATATAGCACTTTATCTGTCATAGGCCTGAAAATGTTTTTCTTCACAGTCATGGGTCAGATAAATTCTGCTTCAGATGTTTGCAGATGTGTGAGGTGGGGTTGTGTTAGATGTAAAATGAAGGCATTATTTCAAAGAGAAATGAAACCTCTGTGATTCTAAGAAAAAAAAAAGAAAGAAGAAAAATACCAAAGAGTGAGAGAATTTAGACTTAGACTACCTTTATTATTCCCCGAGGGGAAATTAAGGTGTTACAGCAATCAACAGAAAATCAAGACAACACACATGACAAAAATAGACAATCAATCAATCAATCAATCAATCAATCATCTCAATAATCTGAATATCTATCAATTACAAAATATCATACAACGACCTACTTAACATAATTCAAAAGCGCCTCTAATTCCATATACTCTCACATTATATATCATACCAAACAATGCCACTCAAGCCCTAGTCCAAGCAAAACTTTCACTATATTATTTAAAATAAGTTATTATGATAATATAGACTAAAATATTAAAATAACTTCCATTCATGCATCTACGTAAGTACATACACAAATACGCATACCATACATATCCCTATGCGTACTTACACACCTAAATATACCCATATACATATATACCTGTACATGCACACAAATACACACATACACACTTATATCCATATAAATGCATATACAAATACATATCCTCACTAATAATTCTGCACAAACTTCAGTCAGGGTGTGGTTGTACAGCCTAATCGCAGCAGAAATAAAATACCTATAATATCTCTCCTTCTTGCAATGAGGAGGAATCAACCTCCTAATAAATGTACTCTCCTGTGCATCAACGATACCATTTAAAGGGTGAGCAGTTTCACACAAAATGACAGAGTTTGGCCTGGATCCTTCTCTTCATCACCACCTTCAGCGGGTCAAAGGTAGTCCCCAACACAGAGTTGTCTTTCTTTATCAGTTTATTCAGTCTGTTTGCATCGCTGATCCTGATTCCACTTCCCCAGCATACAACAGCATAGAAAATTACTGTCGCCACAACAGACTCATAAAAGGAACGGAGCATTTCTCCCTGAACTCCAAAAGATCTCAGTCTCCTCAAGACGACTCTGTCCTTTTTTGTATGTCATCTCAATTTTAGTGGCCCAGTTCAATTTATCGTCCAAGTGCACTCCCAGATATTTATAGGAAGTGACTGTCTGAATCTCTTCACCATTAATTCTGATGGGAGACACTGCATGTTTAGATCTCCTAAAATCAATCACCATCTCCTTAGTTGTGTTTGTTAAACTGGAGATTGTTCTGCTCGGACCAGTCCACAAAACTTTCCACCAGGCACCTATACTCCTCTTCCTTTCCTTCACTTATACATCCCATGATGACCACAGAGTCATCTGAAAATTTCAGGAGATGACATCCCCCAGTATCATACTTAAAGTCAGAGGTGTAAAAAGGAAAAAGGAAAGGTGCCAAAACAGTCCCCTGTGGGGCACATCCACATTACTAACTGTCAGTTCTGACCTACAGTTTTGTAGGCGCACATACTGTGGTCTTTCTGTCAGATAGTCTATGATCCATGTTACAGTGAGCTGAAATTAGTTTATCTCGGTTAAGCCTGGCTGCATGTAATTAAAAGCACTTGAGAAATCAAAGAAAGGAAGAAATGGAAACTAAACACTGATGGGCAGACAGACGGGGGAAAAACAAAAACAAACTGAACATACACCTGACAGGTGGATAGTTTCCATTGACTTTTGTTGTTATAAAACAGATAATATTTTCCACCCACAAATCCTCATTATAGACATTATCATGTTTAATTTTTTGGGGAACCATTTGCTGAATGCTGTCAGTTCAATTCAGTGAAATCTGTAAAAGGATTTGATGTTCTCCTCCTTTCTTTATCCCACGGAAGTGACAAAGCTGCCATCTACTGGTCAGGACTCATTATGAGTTTAGCATTATAGTATTTACAATGAATAATTAGATATGTTCCAAAGTATTTGGAAATGTAAGCCCCTCTTAAAAAATTGATAATTTCATAAAATAAAAATAAAAATCAAGTGGCACCTGCAAAGAAATGTAGCTTTTTATTTTATATATATATATATATATATATATATATATATATATATATATATATATATATATATATATATATATATATATATATATATATACATATCCCTATATTTATATATATATGTATATATATATTTAGTTATATTATATTTTTGTTCAGTAATGGCTCTAAATATGCATCACATTAACTATTATCATGTTCCACATTTGACCAAAAAAAGTGTCCAAATACTTTTTTGTCTTAACTTTGAACAGTTATATATATATATATTTATATTTTCAGGTTGCCTAAAGTATCCAAATGCATTTTGGAGCCACTGTATACATTTCCCTGCTGTAGCCGAAAGACTCTTTACAACAAGCATGGATCTGTAAATACTCATTTAGGAAGATAAGATTGTTCTGCTACTAATTATAGGAATTAATTACATATATTTAGGATCTGAATATGTCAGCAATTGGGATATGAATATTTATTACTAAAATGAACATTGTAATAATAATAAGCTATGCATCATAATAACATTTGAAATTATTTCTGTTATTGTTTACAAATTAATGTTTTATTTTTCCCATTGAGACCAAGGGGTAAAAGCGATTTTCTAACACTAGATGGCAGTGTCTGATAGCCATCAAGAATCTTCACATCCTCTCACTCACTCAGCTCTGATGCTGCTAGATCCCATGTCTTCATAAACTATACATGCATCAGTTCACATCATAACATTTGAACCCAGACTAGTTGATGGCCTCTGATTTGACCACTCCAGCGCTCCTCCAGAGGATACTGTGCTCAGTGAGTCAATAACTGCGGTATTAAATATGTGGCTCGGCTGATCAAATTTTATTGAGCAATTTCAATTTGGCAGACACTGCACAGGGCAAACACTCGGTCCGTAGAGGAAAGTAAGCAGGCTGCTTTTGAGAATACAAGAGCACAGGCCAAATCTTAGAGACCTCCATGCTTGAGAGTCAAATATAATCCAGGGCATCCTTACAGCTTTTATAGATTTGAAGGGGGTTTCTTGCATTAAAAAATAACAAGAAAACCATGAGATTAATTGTTTCTTATAGGTTTATGGTAAATTTGAATCTTTGCAAATATGGAATGCCACGAATTGTGGGAACATATTTGATGATGCTCATAAAGTCTTCTTTCTAACTCTCTCTTCAATCTCACTTTTTAATTATGTTAGGGACAGACGGATTCATTGATGCATGCCATGTTTGACAGTTTTATGGTTTATGTTAAGGTAAAAAGAACTTTTTTTCAAGTCAAGACAATACAGTCAACTGAAAACAACAGAGAAGCAAATGCCTATATTTATTTCAAACATTCATTTAAAAAATGATTGGCTAATATTAAGAATTATATTAGCCTATGATAGAGATGTGACAATTATTAACAATTCATAAAAAATGAAGTCTCACAATTTGGTATTACAGTGGAAAAAACATTCCAATGCTGTGCATCTGTGAAACGTTTTAAACATTTTCTTATGACAACATTACTCTTACTAACATAACTCTTCTCTTTAGTGACATTCATTTTCAAAGTAATGTAACTTATATTGGAGTCTGGGAAAGTCTTGCATTTGTAATTACCCCCAATGTCATCAACATTTCCCCACTGTGCTGGCACGAATTCCCAGCCATTTATTTCCTGTCCTTTTCATGCTGGAGGGAGGCTGGATTTAGGATGAAGGTCTTGGGAGTCACATGGACCAAAGTTTTTGATTGATGTCCAAAAGCCATTACTACACTTTTCTCAGGCGTGTATACCAGAGTAGTGCTGAACTTTGATGCTGCTTCTGAATGCAGCCGGTTCGTAGATTGTTTTTAAATTGCGTTCATTTGTTTTGGTGAATTTGTCCGCTCCTTAAAAAAAAATCATGTTTCAAACCTCCTCCAGTCGGTGTCAGTTCGTTTAAACTTCTCCTATTGCAATTCTGAAAGAGTTTTTAGGAAAACCATCGAAATGACTGAGGAAAGCAAAGCCGAACACAGAGCCGAAAGTGGGAAAGATTTAGAGAAACAGCTTCGTTTGAGAGTTTGTGTTTTGAACGAACTTCTAAAGACCGAACGGGATTATGTCGGGACGCTGGAGTTTCTCTCGGTAAGTGCGACCTGGTTAATTGTTTCATTAGCTAATATATTATTATTATGTATATGTTGCCTAGATCTATACCATCTATACGGCTTGCCACGCGACAAAGTTGAATGCTCCCGTTATAATCAAATAAAAGTAGGCTACTGCAAGCGCGCGCATCATCCTTGAGCCCAGAACTGCGGGTGAACATTCAGTGAGTTCGTGCTGAACGATGTTAAACTATGTAAACTTGCAGTGTAGCCCATAGCCTACAGTCAGACGTAACAAATGGCAATTTTCGAATTATGCAGCATGGTTCAGGTGGTCGACTCGACTATAAGGTGATTTAGGACACCGACACAGTCTGTTAATCCTGGAACACGATCTCATGAAAGTGCGTATTTATAGCACGAATTTTATTTCTCGTGCTATTTATACGCCAAAAATAGTTTTTGCGTGATAATCGTGTCGCACTACTCAAATGACCATTTGCCTATACTAGCACAGTAACAGTTGACTAAACGTCATTTATTTAAAATACTTTTTAAACATAGAACTACATTTTTTTGTTATTGAAACGAAAGCGTGCGAGCAGGCTACTGTTGCTGGTTATACATCAGTTTTAGCGTCTTTGGCTAAAGATGAAAATACTTTTATCGCTGTTGAAACATTTAAATCTCGGTTTAAATTAGGGGTGCTCCGATCAGGATTTTTGGGGCCGATCACCGATTACTGGAAGCTGTATCACCCTATACCGATACCGATCATCGATTACAGGGTCTATTTGAAGCCTTCTATTTATCATGTAGCATTATTATTAAACTATATTTAACAACAATGTACATTAAGTATTACATTTAAGCAGGGGCGTAGGAGCAATTTTGAACCTGGGGGGGACAGTAAATGCTGGGGGGGACAGTAAATGCTGGGGGGGGGGGGGGGGGGCGAATTTTGTGTATATTTTTTTATATATAAGGCACTTAAATGCAAATTTCTAAAGACTTATGGGAACAGGCTGTATTACTTTGTTTCTAAGCAGTGATTAAATTGTGATTTATTATGTGGGCTCTCCCTAGGGGGGTCCGGGGGTATGCTCCCCCGGGAATTTTTTTTTGAAAAATAAACCATTAAATGGCACTTTCTGGAGAGTTTTGTGCAAAGAAATTGAGAAAATGAGTCTTACATGATATTTGAAAAACTGCAAGGTTAAGAGCATATACTTTGCATTGTTGTAGCATCAACAGGTATTAGGACATTTAGCATTTACATTACTGTTAATCAGTCATGTACTGATTAACTAAAAATTAAAAACTCAAATAAATGGTTGATTTAATTTCCATTAACCACCTTACCCCCCAAGGATAGATTGAAAAATAAAATCAATCTATGTGGAAAGGTTCCTTGCTAAAAGTAGGTCTAGCAAGTCTTATATTTCTGTAATTCACACAGATCAAACACAAAAATGCTGCCTGAATAGATTGCTAGTTTATTTTGAGTAGCCAGCTAGCAGTTCTCTTGGCAGTTTGCTGATAATCCGGTGTCTGAAGTAAAATGCTCGAAACATCTCCTGAGAAAAATCACATGGCCAATCTAGTCTTGGTTATTTAATTTAGATTTACTCTTATTTTCCTTACCTTGTCATTCAAGGCCAGGGCACTTTATGTACATTTCTGGAACTTTTGCACGCTTCCACATCCCGCGCAACTAGGATCTCCCAGGAACACTCATTATATAGGCCTATTGCTGCGTACATTTATCCGTGTCACCTAGATGCGCATGCGCGAGCGGTGCGCGATCATGGTCGACTGACAACGAGATTAGCAGCTGAAGAGTTCGGCCGTTTTTTTTAATTGAATTATGTATTTAAAAGTTGCCGAATGGATACATTTGGAGACTCAGAAATCGGCAGAGATAGGCAGGCAATGCAAAACAAAATCTTACATTGGGAAATAGTGGGGGGGGACAAAACTTCGATTTTGAAATGTGGGGGGGACATGTCCGGTCAGGGGTGAAAAAGGTGAGAAGGATATTACCCCTCTAGGGGGGTCAGGGGGCATGCTCCCCCCGGGGCCCAATTATTTTATAGTCTACTATAAAATTAAGAAAATAAATATAGCACAAATGTATAGCACAGCTGTTTAATGAGGCAGCAACATATGATAGATAGGACAGAACAGAACAAAAAATGCTATTAATAATCTTTCATTGCGCAAAAGTATTATGATATGATTATGAAAGACTCCAATAGAGTGCTGCACACAGCGCTTATGCGCATCCCAAGCGCTGAATGATGCGCTTGAGGCAACATGAGTCACAGCGCGCAGCTCTTCGAGTCCGCATTGAAAAGTTCTAAGCACAAAGGAAATACATATCGATGCATAGTGTATTATACAGTATCTTTCTATGCAATAGTTTATTCAGCCTTTTCTTTTAACAGTTTTAAATTTCAGTTACTGTACGCGTGAACAACAATGACAGTGCTCTCCAGTGTTGTGATCTAGACACGGTAGAAAGGAACATGAATCATGATTAAGGTACTACAGCAAGATAGCCAGTTTATGCGAAACTATAGAGCTTTATCTACAGATCAAGTATAATAATACTAACATTTAATATTTGTTGCATCGTTGCCGAACGCGACGCGCTATGCTGTTTGAATGCTGAATGGAGAATGACTGACGACGCGCTGTTTGAACGCTGAATGGAGAATGACTGACAGCGGAGGGAAAAGTTTACGTGAACTTGAATTTAATGACTTAAATATTAATTTCTATCTTACATTATACTATAGTACGACTACATATTATGAGTTTTTGAACTCAACCTGAGCGCTCGTTGCCGCGGCGATCAGTGGATACAGTGTTCTCTGTAGCTCGCGCAGTCTTTACTCGGACGCGCGCTTCAATCTATCGCCGTTGCGGACGGACTCTATTCTTTCCGGTAATTTTACGGATTGATCAGAGAGGCTGCACTGTTTGACAAGCAGACAGCGGCGTGGTACACACATTGCAGATGGATTGCTAGTGAATTGCTTTTTCACACACCTTGTAGAATTGCCAGACTGCTGAAGCCATTTTTACCGATTTTTACCAGGGCATAAAAAATTGTCTCGAGGGGTTGGCGTCATCTGATCGGCTTTTTTGGATCGGCCTTAATAGAGACCGCCGATCACACATCCCAAAGCAATTATCGGCCGATTGTGATCGGCGACCGATCAATCGGAGCACCCTTAGTTTAAATATATGTAGGCCTATGCTTATGTGCAAAAATATGTGCGTTTAAAGGGATAGTTCGGCCAAAAATGATATTTAACCCATGCATTACTCACCCTCAAGCCGTTCGAGATGCATATGTCAATCTTGTTTCAGACGAACATATTTTCAGTTATTTTAGAAAATGTCTTAGACCCTTCAGTGGATATAATGTGAAGCAATGGGGTCCACCTCCTTCAAGTCCCAAAATGTGCATACATCCTTCACAAAAGTAATCCATCCGGCTCCAGGGGGATAAACGAAGGCCTTCTGAGGGTAATCCGTGCGGTTTTGTCGTAAAAATATACATATTTAAAACTTTATAAATGAAAATATCTGACTTCCGGCAATGATCGACGTGCGTGCGTTCACGCGCTTTCGTGTTTTGTTTTGCTCTGCTCTCTGGCTGCGCTGGCGCGTTCGTTCTACGTCACAACAGTTCCTACGCTACGTCTTACCTCGTATGCCGACTTCCATCACCCGTGAACGCGCATCGATCATTGCCGGAAGTCAGATATTTTCATTTATAAAGTTTTAAATATGTATATTTGTAGGACAAAACCGCACGGATTACCCTCAGAAGGCCTTCGTTTATCCCCCTGGAGCCGGATGGATTACTTTTGTGAAGGATGTATGCACATTTTGGGACTTGAAGGAGGTGGACCCCATTGCTTCACATTATATCCACTGAAGGGTTTAAGACATTTTCTAAAATAACTGAAAATGTGTTTGTCTGAAACAAGATGCATCTCGAACGGCTTGAGGGTGAGTAATGCATGGGTTAAATATCATTTTTGGCCGAACTATCCCTTTAAGGGGTTCATCATTTGGACGAGTGGTCAGACACCCGTAAAATTCGCAAAATTCTTGTTTTGTTGTCGCGTTGCCTGATTTCAGTGCAGCTGGGCTGAACTGAACGCGTGTGTTTAGTCTGCTTGGACTTGGAGTGAAAACACAGCAACAGAGGTCTTGCGGTGAACCTCAAAACCCAGACCGTGCCATGCCTGTCAATCCCGCTGATCGATTTGGTTTGAAGCTCTAACTAAGAAGAAAAGCCCAGAGTAATTTGTCTCAATTTAATGTGTGCTTCTTGTTGGTTTTTTTTCTGCATTGGAGCGCTTCTCTCCAGTTCCTGTTGACCCGCAGTCAATGTTTGGATTACAGAGAAAAAAGTTTGTTGCTTAGAGGTTTTATACTGTAGCTCAGGAGACTAGCTCTCAGGCTCGTAGGCCTATCCATTTCGTCTCAGATGTTTCTCCTAAAATTAATATAGACACAAATGTTGACATACAGTAAGCATATACTGTAGACAGCATAGTTTGGATAATTTGGTCTTGGAAGAATCTGATGAGAAATGTTTTCATGACATCTCTGAGTTTTGGCAAAGTCCCTTTAAGACAAGTAATTTCACTCGGTGGCCATCTTTGAAATGCCTCTTGGATTTGCAAGTGCATCTCCTATCTCTTTGAATTTGGAAACATCAAATTCTCCAAAACTGTTCACCAAGCTTTCGAATAAATTAAAAAAATTTGACTGGACTTAAAAACACTGATTGGAACCAGAACTTAAGAAAACTTACACTCTTAAAGGTAGGGTATGGGATTTGCAAAACGGCCCGCAGATTTTGAAAATACACAACTCAAAAGGTCCTACCTTCTTTCCTCCAACGCTGGCCCTGACTCCACCCACTCCACCCATGCGAAGAGGGGAAGGGGAGGGGAGGGGGGAGGGGGGGGTGGTACGACCACCCCCCGCGATTTAAACGATCACAGGTTCGCGTTTAAAAGTCTGATCATTTCGACGGAGGTGAATCAATCAAAGTTAACTTTAGCTGGAAATAACATTATTCAAGAACCGCTATAATGCCAAAACAATCTGTTACCTTAAATTATATGTTTATCTCTGTAAAGCTGCTTTGAAACAATCCATTGTTAAAAGCGCTATATAAATGAAGATGACTTGACTTGACTTGACGACCGTTTGATTGACGCACTTACAGTCCAAAGAAAGCTTCAAGCTCAGAAGTGTCAAAGCAACACAGCAGTGATGACTTTATGAACTTCTTCACTTATAAGATTGATAATATCAGGGACAAAATTATAACTATGCAACCTGCATTGTAGTCTCCCTGAGGAAAAATTTGATTCATTTGTTGCTATAGGAGAGGAAGAATTCTGCAAACTCGTTAATTCATCTAAATCGACAACTTGTATGTTAGATCCTATACCGACTAAGCTACTGAAAGAGATGTTTCCAGAGGTCATATATCCTCTTCTTAATATCATTAATTCATCTTTGTCTCTAGGATACGTACCAAAAACCTTTAAACTGGCTATGATAAAACCGCTTGTTAAAAAACCACAACTTGATCCTACAGAATTAGTCAATTACAGGCCGATCTCGAATCTGCCTTTTCTGTCAAAGATATTAGAAAAAGCAGTATCCTCACAACTGTGTTCCTTTCTAGAAAGAAATGATATCTGCAAGGATTTTCAGTCCGGATTTAGACTAGTAGTTTGTTTAGGCTGGGTTGTATGGAATTACAAACCTGCGCACTTATTTTAAAAGCACATAACTATAGAATCAATTCTGAATGAGCATGTGAACGCCGTCAGCGTTAATCACAGGTTCGCGTTTAAAGTCTGATCATTTCAATGGAGGTGAATCAATCAAAGTTAACTTTAGCTGGAAGTAACATTATTCAAGAATCGCTATAACGCCAAAACAATCTGTTACCTTAAATGATATGTTTATCTCTGTAAAGCTGCTTTGAAACAATCCATTGTTAAAAGCGCTATATAAATGAAGATGACTTGACTTGACTTGACAATGATTCTAGGTTGTCTTGGAAATGATTGGCTGGAGTTTTTCGAGTCCTGCCTGTTCCACAGATGATTAAATTGCTTAATTTTCATTTCAGTGCTTCTAACTCAGTGGCTGTAAGTGGGTTAGGAATGGGATTTCAAGTGATTTTGAAAAAATGGTCAAAAAAGAAAATCACATACCCCACCTTTAAGAAAAATAGTTCTAAACAGTAGGCTACCAAATTAGGGTTCTTCGGCTGGTAACAATAGCAGAACCCTTTTTGGTGCTAAATAGAACCCTTTTTATAAGGTTCCATAAAGAACCATGCTTTGAAAGTGCTATATAGAACCTTAATAGTGTTATAAATAACCTTTTCAACAATATTAATTTTCATTACTATTAGTATATTATCTTTATATTATTAATATTAAAGGTATTGTAGGTAGGAATTTTATAAAAACTTTTTTCCAAATTTGTTTAAACTTTCTGTATATATCAATGCATAATTAAAATGTAGGTACGCTGATAAAAAGAGTATACAAATCGAGTGACTCTAGACCGTTTAATCTGCACTAAACACAGCTCATTATTTACATTCGGGACGAAACAAAGGATTGGCTTAGGCGACTGTCACTCTCTCGCAACCATGGCAACCACCCTTTTGCCACACAGGACCTGCCCACTTGCGCGCGCATCCGTTTGATTTGAGGAATTCAAGAGGCACGGAACCTAGGAATAGCAAAACAATGGCAGAGATTAGAAAGACCAATCAAAATTCACATATGCAGTTTGCGAAGGCAAACCAGGCAAAAAAAGGAAGACAGTAACGTTACTAGAAAAGGTAATGAACAAAAAGTCTTTGGATAAACAACAAAATAAAACGCATGCCAATATCGGCGTGGCTTTCCAGCGATGGCGAGAACCGAGAGACCTCAAGGGGCTGAAAAGTGACGCCTGGATGGCTATATTTCTGCTGGACAGGTAAATCTTTCTTTTTGTATTTTGATCATACATATTTTTTTCTTTATGTTTTCATGAAGCATGTGTCATTAGCACACGTAGCTGCCTAATATAGCTAACATAACATTACTTAGCGAGCCGTAGTAGAGATGATAAATAATATATATGCTTAGCTCAAGATGATAGCTATAGTGTTGAATTGTGCTTAATTTTGCTTTAGATAACTAAATACATGTTTAACAGATAGTAGGCCGATCCGCATACAGGAACTTTTCTTAGAATTATATTTACCCTCTGTCTAACTCTTTTACCATGTTCACCTGGAAGTTTACCTGCACGGTTTTTTCGCCTTTGTTTTGTTTTTAAACAAAAAATCCCTCGACCCCGGATCTGTCCTCGACCTGACGATGCGGTACTTGTGTCTGGAGTGTTGTCCTCATCAGAGTCAACAATGCTTTCATTATGGAAACTCTTACATGCAGAACACCATATATGTTATGAATGTTACACGAAATTCATCTTCATCACAGTGTAAATGATGGCAATGGAAAAACGTGTATCATGCAACCCGTTTTTAGCTTTGCCTTATAGATATCTAGCTCGTTAGCGAATCAATAAATATATATTTTAATCTTTACCAATATCAATATGCTACTTGATAGTGAGTACTAAAATACATCTTATTTGTTTATCTTCATAATGATAAAGTTAGATTTTTTTATTACATGTGATTCTGACATGATGTCACTACATGCACTGCGCTCCTTCCTCTCCACTCGTCTCAGGTAAATAATGCGTCTTCAGCTCAGCGGTCGGAGTCGCGCGTTCATGTGTTTTGGAGGCGTGGCTTTGGAAGGAGCCCAGAAGGGAGGGGGTAGAGTGAATGGAAATAATGAGCTGTCTTTAAAACAGTCGTGAGAGGTCTACAGACACTCGATTTTTATACTTTCTTTTTCAGAGTACTTACATTTTAATTATGCATTGATAAATACAGAAAGTTTAAACAAATTTGGAAAAAAGTTTTTTTTATACAATTCCTACCTACAATACCTTTAATATTATTAATATTATTATTTTTATAAATTATTTATTAATATTGTTTTTTTTTAGCCCTCTATCTGCCTGGTCTTATATCTTGTTGCCTCTATTTGGGTTTTACATAAAAAAAAACCCAGCATGTTCTTGTTCATGTACTTGTATTTTTTATTGACATGGCAGATTGTAGCAAAAATGACAGTGCTCTAATAACAGTTGTTAGCTGAATAAATTAATAAATAACAATTGACATTGAACACGATATAGATGTAATGAAGAACAAGTTCCAGTGAAATATCTTCACAATCCCCTATGGTGTCTTTACGTCCTTTATTATGTGTGTATTCTGAGTGGCAGTTTCTCTCTGCAGATGATGAGGTTATGATACGTGACAGCATCTGAAATACACAATTGTTTAGAGTTACATTGTGTCTCTTCCATTTTATCATGTAAAAACAATTATGTTCATGAAGGCCAAAATGAGCAAAAATGGACAGCCCTTTACCATGTTAAAAGGAAAAAGTGATATAAAGTCATGGTATAGCTTTAATTATATGTTTATCTCTGTAAAGCTGCTTTGAAACAATCCATTGTTAAAAGCGCTATATAAATGAAGATGACTTGACTTGACTTGACTTTTTTTGTGACTGGATATGTTTAGGCATAAAGTCATAATAAAAAAAAAATCTAACAATATGGATCATAAATTCCATATCTCTGTTACTTACTTTGTCGAGAAGAGAAGATGAGTATCCTTAACTGAACAAAGCTGCTCACACTACATGTTCTGTTAAGCTAAAAGAGAAAAAGACATGATTGTTTGGAAATGATTGTAATCATATAATTTATAGACATTTTAAGAAAGAAATCATTTACCTGTTGAGAGTATGTTGACTGTCTGTGTAGTAACTGTAGTTGTATAGCTGAGCTCCAGAAAATCAGTAATGAGGCTTTGCCAGTTACAGATTTGAAAAACAAAAAGGCGGGAATAAAGAACCCTAAACTCTAACACAGAGAACCATTTCAGCATATAAAGGGTTCTTCAGGACGATACAGTACTAAATAGAACTGTTACTACGTGTAAAGAACCTTTAAAGAACCATATTTTTTTATAGTGCACTCGACTTTACTCATTGGTCATTGGAACGGAGAAAAAGGTCTAGAGAAACGTTTTTTAAAAGTTGAACTTAGAGACCCTGCAAAAGACCAACACCCGATCGCAACGGTTAAAGACGTCTGTCTAGCACGTATTTACATTGAAAGACAATGAAAAAGTAGCACAGTGGAATGGAAGAACGCGTTCTGTGTGAACTGCCCCTAACGGCAGCTGCAGTGACGCAATGACTTTACCAATCGGTGATTGGTATTTATTTAGAAGGCGGGACTTATTCCGCCACATTGCGCGTTGCACTTTCTCCCATTCATAGTAAAGGCTGATTTTCACTTCTGTGTCGGACCTGTGTCTAGTACGCCATAGGCTACCTCTGCATCGTTGTCCACGTCAATGTGCAATTACACATGCCGACCGCTAGTGGGCAGTATCCACGGGCATGTTGATGGTGCACCCCACAGTATCAAGGCAAAAGCCGAAGAAGAAGCTGCTTGTTGTGTACGTTGTCGGAAAAGCAGCAGTGATGGCGGCAAATAGACAGCGACTTTTGTTGCAGCTTGAGTTGTTAAATATCGAAGAACAACATTTATAATCTGCAAGTGGAAATGCGTATGAGGTTCTAGCAGACCAATCCCAGTGCTTGTGATCCACGTAGAATTGATAGATTTTTGCTTGCTACACACATCCTACTGCATAGGTTCAATGCAGAAGTATAAATCAGCCTTAATACGAGTGCACCACCTTTCTGTATATAAAGTCTTTGGTTTTGATTGCAGGTATTTTGGCAAATCTTGGCACAGTTTCAGACATTGTTGAGAACTTTTTCTTAAGATTGCACATGAGAGATTATTGGGTCTTTTTCTCAGGGTAAATATCTGAGAAGTAGATGCTTGAGCAAAAGCCTCAATTTGCTGTTTTTGCTGTAGGAGAAACAACAGATATCAACACTGAAACTTGCATATGAAAAATAAGATAATCTCCATTATAATCTCCATACTGTCTCTATGAGAGATGCATCTGTCCATGATTTGCTAAGGCTCAGTGAGCAGGGTAGGTAAATGCTTTTGAGTCTGAGCCAAGAACTGAGGCAGAGTAGGGGGATTGAAAGTGAAGGCAAACTGTACCAACTAATATCATTTCTGCCTCTGCTGGAGGAATAGATGAGCTCTTCGGCCTAACAGGGGAATCGAAGGCAGGAAGGAAAGGAAAGGATTTTTCTGTTTGTGTAATGCATAATTTTTCAGGCACATAAGCAAAACATGTTTAAATAAGGAAATAAGTGACTAATCACTTATTCAATAAAGTTTGAAGCTAAATATTGATCTAAAATTGAATAGAGCAAAGAGAGCATGAAAAGCGCTTCAAGTTTTCTGAAGTCTGAAATTATTTGTCAAAATTAACAACCTGATGATACTGTAAATGTTGTGGTTGATATCCATATCTTGAGGTTCTTCTGAAGACCTATGGAGTTAGGTGACAGTTCAAGGCACTGTGTGTGTTGTAGTGACCCGTTCCCCACCTTTCATGCACATTCACATGCTCATGCTCATGCTCACATGTGAATGTGGTTCCTATGTTGGCATAGAGGATAGAGGATTTCATTTTGATTAAAACAAAATGCAAACATTATGTTCAGACCATTTCTATCCATTTGAATAAATCATTAGCCTGTGGAGAATGTCATATTTGGTATTAGGTGACCTCCTTTTATTTACAAAGTTCAGGAGGAACACATTCAAATTGCCTAACCAATCTGCAAGAGATGAGGCCTATATACTGTATGCAGAGCCGACTCACCTATGTTCATTTACAGTTTTCCACATCCCACCACCACCTCGTCTCCTCACACTCGCCTGGTTACTATCCTAACCAGAGATACGGGTGGAGTACTCTGAGTTTGGACCAAAATTCCGAGCTCGGAGTCCTCCCCTCGGACAGCACGCCAAATACGCATACCTCTTGTTCCATCTGATTATTTAAGTGTAAACTTGTGAATAATGAATTATAACTATGTTATTAACCAGGTCAGATAACGGATCACTCTGACCACATTTGGATGTTGTCAAAGGAGAACTATTTTTTCATTGTATCCAGTATTTTCAGTCACTTATTTCCATTTGGGAATAAGTTTATGAGAATATGTTCTGAGACTCCTTGCCATGTTATAATTGGACAGTTTTTTAGCAGATTTGCAACCTCAGACAACTCACTTTAAAAGTTCCAGTTTACTTTGATTATTCCCAATTGGGTTGCAGTTCCAGCCAAACATTTCAGTTTGTTTTATTGCCAGCGCTAAACATAATGTCTTCATTCTAACAGAAGTGGAAAAAAGTGAGTTGAAGATGAAAACTTGGCGTGGTACCCCCGAGTGTGATTAGGAGGTCAAGGAGGGAACTTTATCAATCCAAGTCACTGGGAAATATTACCCATATGCTCTCAAGGATCAAAGCCTCTACGGGTGCCACTGCAGGTCTGTGACTGATCGCTTTCAACCGATCATCTTCCGCATGTGCCTTAAACAGAATTCCTGAATGTCTGGACAAAAAAAGGAAGAGTTTTAGGCTCGGGAGGCTAAAGGAAGCTTGTGCAGAAGTGAAGTTAGATGATAACAACAGTCCACGTTAGAGGACAATGGATATCTGGGGTGGTGTTTCATGGCCTGGAGGGCCCAGAGGACCAGTACCATGCTAAACAGAGGGCATTTTGTGTTTGTGAGAATTAGATGAAGGGGGTCGCTTCCAGACAATCTGGCTCCCCGGTGAAACCAGCCTGGAGGTATTGCCAGGAGAGGGACTGTGACGTGAGAGCCTGGGCTCTTTGCCCTCTGTTGTAAAGTACATTTCCTGGTGGAGGAATTCCGGAGAAGTTAGAAGAAATTCGGAAACAATGGCGGACAAGTTGCCTTGTTTGAATCCAGGGGAGGGTTGGCTAGTTCGGATTAACTTAGCCTGCTAAAAGGTTAATTAGTTCTTGGAGAGAAATTGTTCTTGAAAGCTGTTGTTGGGTTGATATTTAGTGTAAAATACCAGCTGCATCAACTGACAGTTACTTGGCATGCAACACAATTGTGTCTGGCTATCAGATTAGCCAAGAACAGTATCTGGCAATTCACATGAGACAGAGGAAGTCTCCTAAAAAATATCTTCAGAGATATCCGTAATATGGCTTATGTAATAGCTCGATATAGATCTGATAGTGGGAGGTTTCAGATAATCATGTTTATATTTGTTTACTGGAGGCTAAGAATGATGACCCTCTATAAGAAGTGCCTCACTGAGGGAAATAGAGCTTATTTCTATGCTCTTTTACTATATATTATGCCATTTGATCTTATGATATAGGTCACTCAATTGAAATGAGAACAAGGAAATAAGAAGTACAACTGACCAGCACGAGCCTGCATGGAGTACTTGTTGAGCGAATCTAACAGGAGTGAATAGGGGGAAAGCTTTCAAGTCCTACTTTAGTAGAAAAACAGAGCCATGTCTCTGCATAATGTGTTCTCTGGAGTCTAAGCTCTGGATTAAGTGGTCCCTCTGCAGCGTTTTCTTTTCGCAATACCTTGTGGGTTTATAGGAATTGACCACCCAATATACTTTTTTAAGGCTTAATAATAAAACTTCAAAAGGGATTTATGCACCACAAACTGCTACTACTTTTATTTTGCTTTTGGGGTAAACAAAAGTTTTTAAAGACCCTGTGGACATTTCTTAGTCTATTTAGAAATTTGATGTGGTACAGTTTTTGAAATGATTTGAAAATAAGGATTTATACTGTTTGACTGATTAGAATGAAATTGAAGTGCAGCTTACCAACAAACACAAATTAAACCTAGTGCTGTGTTGGCTTAAATAATTAAACAAATGCCTAATGGGGTATTTACGCTTGGTCACTCCATAGACTTTTAGTTTTACAGATTAGGACATGGCTAAGTATAAATGACACTTTTGAGATATATCCAGTCACTCAGAATGTGGTTTAAGATGCACCAAATTTGTCTCTGCCAAGTGTAAATGGGTCTTGTTGTTCAGACCACTTACATAAACTTTATTCTTTTCAAAAATATACAATTTTACCACATAGCATGCTAAAACATTTTCTAATACCTTAAGAATTGCGTAGCAATACCTTGGCAACCACTGCCTGGGTGAGTTATGCTTGAGGCAAGCATTGCATTCTTAAAACAATTAATATGTATTTTATTTTATTTTAACCTAAGACAATATAGGTATATGCTTAAATTGCTCTGTTTTCTTTTTTTCCCTTGTTATGTTTATTTACATTCGGATTGAGGCCTGTTGATTTGTTGGTGTCACATGGCCAGCACTAATACTAAAGGGAGGGTTTCATACCTTTTCCCAGCCAGGCAGTGAACCTTGCAACCCTGTCCCATGGGGTCACAGTTCTCCATCCTCAACCTCTTCCTCTTGGTATCCTGGTTTATCCATCTGTTGCTCTGGAGACTTGTGGGCTTGCCATCATCATGCCCTCTTCCCCCATTTTTCACTGATGAAAACTCAGTTTTGCTCTCAATATTTAGTTTGTTTTAGACACTTTTTATTGTTTAAATCGGTGTTTGGCTTTTTTTTTTTTTGTCCCAAACATTTGCTCTTAAGACTTTGCTTGACATCTTTAAATCTCAAACATTTTTACTCTCAACTTTGTTTTTGAAAATGAAAAGGTATGCTCAGAGTGCGGTCAACAGTCACCGATAAATTAAAAAATGAATGATAAATGAATGATTCCGATTGTTTCATTTTCAGTGGAATGACAGTCTTTCCAACTGTATGTAGTGTATGTTATTGACCCTTTCACCGCCATTGACAGATATTTCCGTCATTTATGAGACAACGCTTCCCTGCCATTGCATATTCCATATTTTCCGGCTTTCCGTGTTTTCACTGTTATATGGTAGGGGGCACTATTACATATCTTCTGAAAGAGTACAGAAACTTCAGATCAAAAGACATGTGAAGAAGAAACAGAATCAAGCAATAGCATATGTAAGCAGATGCATACAGTATGTAAAATAACCCGATCATCAACATTAAACATCATATAAATCAAAACTGCCTAATGTTACAGAATGAAATGTCACAGGAAGTGGACTGTAGGACTGTGCAAGCTTTGGGGGTGTTGATGGACTCGATCTTCTCCTTCTATATTTTTTGATCATCGTTCTGAATCCGTTTTGGATGTTGTCTTCGACAAAAAGGTGTTTTTCTCAGTTTTTTGCTCAAAATATTTTTATTTTATTTTATGAAACTTACCCACATTTAAGTGTTGATAAAAAAAATGTGTTTAGCTAAAATAAAAGCAGTTTTTTTGTTTAAAAGCAGAGGCTCCGTTCTTTCTTTTGACATATTGCATGTTCAGATACAACAAAATATTCTGGGGGCCATGAAAAGTTTGTGAAAATTATCAAAAATCACCAGCATTTTTGATAATTTTCACAAACTTTTCATGGCCCCCAGAATATTTTTTTTAGCTGGCAATTTAATAATAATAATAATGAAGCTCTGCCAGGAAAGAGTTAAGGTAGATAAAATAATTAATCCTCATTTAAGTATTTGAGACACTAAGTAAAAAAAAAAAGGTAAATGTTTGCAAAACTCCTTTTTGGAGTATCACTTTCTCACTCTCATGCTTTTTATCCCTGTCACTTGCCATTTTTTTTACAGCCTTTACCTCCTGCATATGTTCCATCCATTATGTCCCAATACTTTGTTTACAGGGAGTTGTATTTTCCCTTTGCTACATGGAGGATCATTAAGATTCCAATCTTACTAATGAGTTCGGCTTTCTTTTTCCACTGTATGGTCTGACGAGTTCTCATGCGCCGCAGACAGACCTTATAACCAGCAGAGGTTTTCCTTTATCTTATCCTGAGCTCTTTTTAAGCAGTGTGCTTAACTAGCTCCCTGAGGATCGGGACAGCTCGCCTCATTCCAAATGCACAGCATGAGCGCAAAATGTGTCAGCCATTTTTCTATTTCTGTGACAGTCCGATTCATGGAAGAGAACAGAGGCTTTTTGTGCCCCTGGGGGAATTTAGAGGTGAATATCGGCGTTCAGTCTGAATTTACATGATGGTGCTTAAGAACAAGGAAGTTGTCGCTGGTGGGGAGGAATTGTGCCCTTCCTGCTGTTGGGGTCTTTAGGTTGTTTGTTTCCGTGATTGAGCTGGAAGCGTCTAATCACCTGTGAAAGCCCTCCATCATTCGGCTGTGGCTAAGTCCCACACTGTTTAAAAAGACTGAAGTGATTTAGTTTTTGGCCCTCCGGGATTTCCTCTCAATTCACATCACCCAACAATTTTATGCTTCTGGGGAGCAATTGATTTGGTTCTCCTGGGACTAGCACAATAAAAAAATAGTACATATAGTGATGTTCAGGCTTGTCCCATAATTACCCTCTTGTGTGTTTTTGAAATTGTTTTACACTTGCATCCATCTGTGTCCCCTTGCGTTGGTGTGCAGTCTTGTGTGTCATGTTTGTGAGTGCACAGGGGACTACGAGGGACTCTGGCCGTTGAGTTCCTTTAGCTTTTGTGTCAGTGTGAGCAGGATTTCCTTCCTTCCTGCCCCTCCCCTCCTTTTACATTGTGCTCTGCTTCCCCTGCACATAGAGATGGCTGTGGAGGCACACGGGCCGCTCCACACGACTAGAGTCTATGCCAGGGCATCTGTCTTAGATCAGTCTCTGGAAGACAGCATCTGAATAAGAAACCAATGGTCAGATGTTTTTTTTCAAGAATATATCATCGGGTCATCGTGACATTTTTTGGGAGATATTTTGTCTCCTATGAGTTTTTAATGTGGGCTGATAGTCCAAGAGATGGTGAATGTCTTTGCATGGCCAGGTGGCATTTCAAATAGTAACACAGAAAGTTGCAGTTGCAATACCATATGATGAGTAATTCATCATTAAATCAAAATGAACTCTATTGTGAATCCAGAAATTGACTGTAAAAAAACAACAAATACCTAAAATAAGGTATTAAACTGTTAAACTATTAATCTTTTTTTTTTTTTTATCCAATCTAATGCATTCACAAGAACTTCTGGGAATGCCGTAAGTTAGAAAATTATATTTTTTACTAATTAATTTAAATCTATTTTTTTTACTACATTTTACTGTAAACATACATCTTTTGTTGAATATACACTGTAAGAAAAAAGTGGAAAAATACAGTTTTTTTTTTTTACAATACAGAAAATGGATTCTTAGTAACTCACATTGGGCCCCATATTTATAGACTTTTCGTATAAATTTAGTTAATTAATCTTTACTTACAAAATGCATATTTTTCAGTCTTATAGAGTAAAACGTTTATTCTATGTTTTGTCAAATTAATCTAAATGGTGAGGTATAGTGAATCAATTATGATTAGCATTTTTCAAAATATTTTCCATTATTATTTTTTTCATTACAGAAGAGTAAACTGGGTTTCAATTTGCAAATACTATTTCATGTTGACTTTAAAGTGTGCTATTTGAAATTTTCACTTTGTTGTTTTATTTATAATTTTTTTTATTGATTCGGTTTTCTGAGTTCTGTATACTCAAGACATTTTTTATATGTTGATCTCAAGGCATAGTTGTAGAAGATATTATTTACATGATTGTAGTGGCATGTTATTTGGGATTCCTTCTCAAATACTTCTCAGCCTTCTCATTTCTTGGAATTTCTTAAAATGTCTGAATCCCAAAGGAGAAATGTAGGTGAAAATCCAGTGTAAAGTGCACATGGAAGTTGAGGAACGTGAAGGGCTAGAAACAGTGAGCTGGCGGAAGTGATGAAGGAACCGACCAGCCATTATAAATCAAATCTGTCCTTGATACCCTTTGGCCTTTGTTATTTTGTTTTGTTGTTGTGGAAACAGTTCACATTCATTGTGTGAAAGTTGAAATAGTGTGTAGTACAGTGACTGAGTTCCACAATATCCTGTATAGCATATCAAAGTGCTTCCTTGTAACGGTCCCACAAAGCCTTCTCATTAGGGCTGTAACGATACACCAAACCCACGATTCGATTCGTATCACGATTTTTGACCCACGATTCGATTCGTATCGCGATTCTATCATGGGGGCGGGGCTTGTGGTGAAAAAAAGAGATTTTGAGAGAAGAAAAAAAATACCGGTATTTTTATTAAATAACATTAGGAAAAACCTGTATAATCTAAACACCAAAGAACAATAATAACTATGCAAATTATTAAACTATACTAGGCAGTGTAGGCTGCTGCTTTTGGGTTGTGTTCTGTGTTCCAACTAAATTGATTTCGGGATGGTGCCGTAGGATATGCATCTGCATGTTGGACGTGTTGCCGGTCAATTGAGGATTAATTTAATGCACTTTCTGAGAATTTATATTTCAAGTTTTGGCTGCAAATTTCACGTACATAATGCTGAAATTGCCAAATTTTAAATAATTTATCCTCAACTAGTTTTGTGGTGTAGGTCTACGTATTTTATAATGTTAACTTCTCATCGTGTGCTACCTCACACTTCTGGGGCCGGTTGCACTAGATGGACGTAAAATATGTAGATGTAAGCTCTACGCTGGGCTTAGCTACGTCCATCCTTCCGATAAATATTTACGTAAAAAAAAAAAAGAAACAAATTTTTTTATGATGTACGAAAGTTTTGGAGTCAGCGTGTAAACTTGATTGACACAACGTGAGTTTATATTTATTTTTTAACGTGCGAAAATTTCGGACGAGAATTTCGTCCGTCATAAAAAAATTCGGATCGGGTTTAATTTTTTTCATTTTTTCGCATCCGTTGCAAGCATTTTGAGAGATGTTTTGACAATTCAGAGCCACCGAACAAGGTAGCACCAAAATACAAGTCTGTTCAGGATCAATTGGTTCACTGAAATTGGTGGTCTTCTTTTTAATACGTAGCTCCAGTATCGCTGGCAAAGCATCATACTGAGCCACTGACATCCTGAAGTAAACTTTGAATCGCTCTGGATAATCCCACAGCTCCTTGATAATACTTCAGCTTCTTAATAAGGAGGTGGAACTCTCCCTCATCTCTACGCAATTTCAGGATTGGATGGACACAATATTTCCTCTTTTTTTCTCTTTTTAAGAAGTGAGAGGACAACAAAATCATCCTCACTACTGCTTGAAGACTTCATTTTGTATTCATTCGTTTTGCAATTTTGTTTGCAACTGATTAATTAAAGGTACAATATGTAGGATTTTTGCAGTAAAATATCCAAAAACCACTAGGCCAATGTTATATATTTTGTTTAGTTGATTACTTGCAATATCCCCAATGTTTCCAACTATTTGTAAATTGTGAGAAAATTGCGATTTTAACCAAGAAAACGGGATGTGTCAGCAGGGGTGAGGAGTCGCCAGTCAATGGCGTCATATCCGCGTTACCCTCGGTTTCCGCTCGTACTGCCATAGTAACCATGGCGACAGACGTGGACAACTGGGTTATGCTTAGCAGGACGCTCACGCGGTTGTTGTTTTGTTCAAACATCTTTGACCATGGCTAGCAGACTTTGAGACAAAAAGAGGACTAGAACGAAGATCAAAATCTTTCGAGATGCAGAGAGCTCCACGTCCGCGACTAACTTCGACTTGACAGAGACGCGAGTGTTCCATGTAACTACTTTATTAGACAGGCGAGCAAATGTACATAAAACTAATCGATGTTATTTAGTTCAATGTGAAGAAATGTTAGAATATGATCTGTATGTTATTCTAATGTTGATCTAGCTTACTAGTCTCATACAGCCAACCAACAACCTAACTAACAACATTCAACACACTCAAATGCCGTTTAGTGTGATAGTGTAACTGTTAGAGCAAGTAAAACAGCCCTGCGTTACCTCAAGTTTAATTTAACTGACCTGTGAGTATTAATTCAGCACTTGCGTGTAGTTCGGTAGAATAAAATGTCCTTATTCCTTTATATCCGCGGGACTCGTGTTGCGTGTGACGCTGGTATACGTCTCTCTCATTAGAAATCGCGCCCTGCTTCATACCGCAGTCATGTTAAGAACATCACTGTATTCACTCATCCATAAAAGATCCATCAGCTTGACGACAAGATCCATAATTCCGCTTAATGCTTTGCGTCATTGATATACGCCTTTGTTATTGTAAGAGGTTAGCGACCCCTGGTGGCGAAAAATCCTACATATTGTACCTTTAATAGCCTACCTACGCATCATACTCAGTGTGCAAGCCAGACACAAATTCACGGACTTTTAATTTTTTCAGGGGCACAAATGGGATCAACCTCATTGCATAATAACATTAATCGATTATGATACAATGATAATGATCGATAGAGCATAATATTATAGTATAATGTACTGACGCTAAAGGTTCTTGCACACTGAGTCCGAAATTCTCGTATATAAATACGACCTCACGTTGTGTCAATCACGTCATACATTTTTTTTTCTTAAATTGGGGGGAAAAAACATGTAGCAAGTATTTTGAGAGGTGTTTTTACAATTCACAGCAACCGAATGACCAATACGAAAAAATAGATACGAAAGTTTCAAACTCAGTGTGCAGTGACCTTACAAATGCAATGTTGACGCTCGTGCAGCCTCTCGAGCATAAATCGAAACAAATGAGCACAGCTCACAAAAAAAAAACTCAGTTAACATACTGCCGTAAAAGTTTTTATATGTATAATATGATACAGTTAAGCAACATCACACGACCAAGAGTGCTGAATACCATAACGATTGAAAATGTGACACTGATTTCATATGACTAATATTAAATCACTTACATTTTAGACAAAATATTGACTGTTTTTTTTTTATTTTAGCAGCGAAAATAGTTCCAATCCAAACAAAGATCACAGCAGAACCATAGCGCGTCTCACAGTAACACTCACGTTACAATCGTGTTTTCATCACTGAATGATTCAGCGTTTTGAACGAATCGGTTGAGTCAATGACCCATTCTTAAACAAGTGTAGCCTGGGTTTCCCCATGCTGCCTTTGCGCAGCGCGATTTTATTCACACTGCTAGGCAGCCTGGATTCCATAGACCAGATTTTCGCCCCAGCGAGGGGACCAATCACAGAACGGGGAGGGATCAGCAAGACGATGACGACGTCTATGCGACACACCGAAGCAGTTTGTCTATACCTATGGATCAAACATGGCAGCAGCATCGAAGTTACCTTTCGATGCAGCCTTAGATATTGTTCTAAGTAGTTTAGAACGCAAGTTTATTTTGAAAAAAGAGCAGCTTTTGGCGTTAAACCATTTCATAACCAAGAAACGATTGAAACTATGAGCTACGTAGCTCAATTGAAATTTTGAGCTACGTTGTAATTGAAACGATTGGCTATGAGCTACGTACAGGCGCATTTGATAGATATTCGTAGCACCCAATAAACGGCTCTGGGCATTCGTAAACCGCGCCTTAAATACGAGAAAATGAACATGTTAGCCAGGCTAAAACAACTGCCTCATTCTTGATAAATCAGCTGTTTGAACGAATCGTTTGAATGAATGACATAAAGACTCACTTAATAAGACTCATCTTATCATGCATTAAGGCTTAAGGCTTATCACATGCATTTCCGCGCCCACTATCGACAAACCAATCAAATCCGTTTACAATAAAAAAAATAAAAAAAATCAGACCAAACACATTTTGATTTTTATTCAGGAGTAATGTATATACAAAACGATAACTTTTGATAACTGTAGCCTATTGAAAAAAAAAAAAAATTGTGCAAACAAGCAAGGACTGGTGGGACTTGACGTGGAGTTGGTAAAGGGAGACAGACTCGTCCAGGGCGGGCACTAGTGACTCACAGGGCAGGCCAGGCCCCCCAATGCCCGGCCATGACCCCGGGACTGTGTGCAAGGTTTCTGTGTGTGATGAATTTTTAGGATGACGAATACGAAAAAACGCATACGAAAATTTCGGACTCAGTGTGCAAGGACCTTTATGGCGCTTTTCCGACTCGACTCGGCTCGGCTTGGCTCGCCTTTGTTTGGTTTTCCACTGTGTAAAAGTTGTACCTGTACTTGCTTTCGGGTACTTTTTTTTGTATCACCTCCGGCGAGGTTCTGAGCGAGCTAAGGCGAGCTAAGGTGATACTAAAATGTCACGTGAAAACAATGCTGACTGCTGATTGGTCAGAGTGAATCGTCACCATTCACTGCGTCATCATTACACGCGCCAGATGGAGTATCCAGAATAACCCCGCCATTTTTAAATAGTTTGGCCAGAGATAGTTACTAAACTTACTACTATTATTATGGCAACTCGGAAGAATACGCCGTGGTCAAACAAGGAGGTGCAGACTTTCCTTTTTTTGGTTGCCGAAGAGAGCATTCAGCGAGAGCTTGATAGGGCAACGAGGAACGAAAGCGTCGCTATGACGACCGGGTACTATTTGTGGCGGTACTGTCTGCAATGGAAAACGGAGCGAAAAGCGAGCTGAGTCGAGCCGAGCTGAGGCGAGCCGAGCCGAGCCGAGTCAAGCTGGTACTGGTAATGGAAAAGCGCCATTAGTCTCAGACGTGCACAATGCCTAGATGGTGCAACAGGTATTAATTCTTCGCAGGACTTAAAATGCATTTTACGTCCAGCCTAGTCTTACAACAGGGTTATATGTCCAGCTCGTGCAAAATACCCCAGTTGTTAATAGCTGAATGACAAGTTTGTATGAGATATGAAGTGGCAAAGCAACGTTATCATATAACAGATGTACATAAGTAAAGCCCATGCTAACAGTGATTTTATCGCTGGAGGTCGCCAAGTTGATGTACTGTTGGTTGCTCTTTCCTACTGCTGGTTGTCCTGACATTATTGGTGTGCCTGTCCTAAACTTTTGAAATTTTTAGAACAAACAAGGTGTAATATACTGTATATGTTAAATAAAATATTATCTGTAAAAAAAATATTATTCTATTTTTACTAGACTCAACAGCTTTTCGTTCAGGCCGCCAGTCTGGATTTACAATAATATGTTTTGAGGTGCACAATTTGTTATTTACAAACTAGCCAAGTCCACCTACTTTCTTGTTGCTCACGCTCATGATTCTGTCTGCTTGAAATATGCACCGTGAAACCACATTGAATCGGAGCCGTGTTTCTGTGGTGATGTTTGTGACATGATGTTTGAATTCTCGTTTTCTGAGTCAGCACTTGTAACTTGATCATTTTATTAGTCAGAGACCTTGATTTCAAGTCTGCCATGACATAGCAGTTAGTCAGTATCGGTTCCTTCAGCATGTGTGTGGATGTAGACATCAGGTGTAACAGCTGTTGTTTTTAGCATAATGCAAATTGTGCCACAAGTATAGTCCATCGTTGAGAGAAATATTCCAAATGCCAGAAGTAATGCCAAATGTATTGACCCTAAACTTTTGCATGGTAGCCTATATAGCATCAAAATACACACGTTAGCATGTGTTGCTCGGGTCTGTAAAGAGGCATGTAAAAGATCATGACTTACATCAAGAGACCTAATGTTTAAAACAGCTTGAGGATATTGTCAATTCTTTGCCAATCCTGGCTGCAGTGCTTCTTTATCTCTGATTTGTTATTCAATCTGCACATAGTCAAACATCCAACCCAGGGGACAAATTGAGTGAGCACTGTGTCATCGTACAGGTCAGTTAAAGGCTAGTGCCTGGAACTGGAAACCGCAAGTGCAGCTTTTAAAGCTAAGCCCAATTCTTATTCATTGACAGACTCCATGATGCCTTCCAAAGTCTGGTTCACCTCAAACCTTTGCAGGATTGTCCTTTGTGGCTCCACTGTGATCGGCGACAGACCGCTGGTGCCATCTTCCCTGTCTCTTGTACTCCGCTAACTAGTCCCGGCCTCTAGCGGAGTGACTGGCATGCTGAAGGGGTTAGTGAGGGCCACTGTTCATTCATACACAAAGATGGCATTGATCCCAGAACACTTGGAGGGGGCACTTTTGGCCGGTCCTTTTCATTGACATTCAAGCTGTCTTTAGGGATTTCCAAAAGGAAAGACAAAGTTGTTTTCTCTCTTTCCCTCCGCTGACAGCGTCCAATTGCAACCAATTCTGAGGTTGTAAGATCCCCAATAGCATCAGATCCAGTAAAAATTGGCTTTAATGGACAACCCTAGACAGAATTCAAATCAATAGCACAGTCGTGTGTGCCACCCATGCTGACTGAGCTTGATACGTGCAGTTTAAAATTCTGCTTGCTCTCCGACACCAGTCTGTAATGGGATTTTGGCCCCTTGATACATAGGCTTTGAAATGCACATGCAGTAACATTGAATTAGCTATTATGAATATAATAATAGGAGATGTGTAGAAGCATTTTGAAATGCTATTTACACTGCATATTTGTTTGTCATTGAGACAGTTGGACAATTTGTCATGGGAGCTGATACAACACAATCATGGCCCTCAAGCCATCGCTCCTCATGTCGTTTTCATGAGCTGCAGGATTAAAATGATTGGTGTCACATGGCAGTTCTTCTCAAACATAACAAAAAAATAACAATTCCAGTCTGGTTTTGTGCCTATTTAGCTGGAGGACCAGTATAGCCTTACTGTTCACCTGCAAAACTGGCTGGAGAAGATAATCAAGTGGGTCTAGGATTGACTTGATGTTTAGCTGGTTATGATAGTTAAGAAGCTTGGCGGAGAGACATACAATCTATTGGGATTGGTACAAATCAGATTTTCAGAATAATAACATTCTTCATTTAAAAGTCATTAAAATCATACAGTGTGACCAGTGTAGTCCAATTCACAAACAAATGACTCTTTTGAACCGTTCTTTTTAATTGATCAGAAACATACAGCCTGGCCAGTGTAATCCGATTCACAAACTAATGACTCTAATGAAGTGGTTCTTTTTACTCAATCAAAAACATACATCGTGACCAGTGTAGCATGACTCTTTTTGTCACACAGATACAAATTTGGCACATAGAGGACAGTCTGAACATTAACCACAGCAAATTTGGAGTCTCTCAAAGTCAAACCATCTAGCGCCACCAACAGCTGAAATTTGCTCTCATATTTATGCTAATAAATTTAATCCGATTTATGAACAAGACCTATAAGCCAGTTTCTAAAATGTGGTCCTGTTTGAATCAGTCTGAAACACTAATCACTGCCTTCCGTTAATGCTGTATAATTTACAGGGAATTTAATTTAATATTATTTTCTTTCTGCAAAATGGACCTTTTGTTTTTGAAATATAGAGAATCAGTCAATCTGTATCCATACGCAGTCCTATAAGTGTCTCAGGTTTTCTCCAAAAACCAATGCTAGTCTTCTCTGCAGGGTGTAGTGCTTTGTGGTGTCTGCCTGTCCGAGGTTTAAGACGCATGATAAATGCGGGTTACATGCACCTAGACAAGTGGGCGTTTGTGGAAAAAACATATATTGAAAAATGGCCTTGTCTTTGTTAATAAAAACAAAGGCAAGGCCATGCACACATGAGGTTTTAGCATGTCCCAAACCAGCATGTTAGCTCCTAGTGCACATATTTATAGTAAGTGTTTCCTGTGGATGTTTCCCATTGGGGTCTGCGGAGGCTCGGATGGATCCTAATGGTGTTATTAGCCACCATAAAACACAGGCTTGTTTTATACTCTTCTTTGGATCCTCCATGAAAAGCCTGTTTCGTTGCTTGTGTTGCCTTTCTCCAAATTTGGTATAAGGTCTCACACTGTCACAAAGCAAAAGCCTCTCATGGCATGCAGGCTTTGTTGATGTTGTGCAGAAATAGGCCCTGGTAAATTGAGTTTTTCCTCCACAGGAAGAAAAGCATAGGCCATTTCCTCAGACGCCCTGGTGTGGGTTTATGAAGGAGGAGGCTGGACTGTTCATCATCTGTCTGGAAAAAAGAATAAATGAATGACTATGGGAGAATGTCATTTAATGATGCATATACAGATAATACAGATAATTGTGCAGGATTAATAGATAAAATGATTATTAATAATAAATAAAAATAAATATAAAAAATAATTTATATTAAGTGTTAATAATAATAATAATAATGATTAATATCTGGTTCCAAAATGCATCTTATTAACATTATTATTAATTATGATGATGCTTTATTATTAATCAATTATTATTAATTGTTATAAAGATGCATTTTGTAACTTAACTAGATGATGTAGTTACATCATCATCTACCATCAGGGCTAACTCAGTTTGCCTTAAAACTAGCAGTATGAATGAGTGTAAACAAATATCTTTATTCGTTTTCTTCATCCAAATACCAAATATTTACTCAGACTTTAAAGGGTTAGTTCATCTAAAAATCACATTTCTATCATTAATCACTCACCCTCATGTCGTTCCAAACCCGTAAGACATTTGTTCATCTTTTATTTTGTAAATAAATTTTTTTTGCGCTAACAAAGCACTTGAGTCGCTTCTTAAAATTGAGGTTAAACCACTAGTCACGCTGATTAGTTTAATGATGCCTTTACTTTATTTCTGGGGCTTGAAAATGGTAGTTGCATCTGTCAATGGAGGGACAGAACTCTCTCAGATTTCATCAAAAATATCTTCATTTGTGTTCCAACAACGAATGTCTTACAGGTTTGGAATAACATGAGGGTGAGTAATTAATGACAGAATTTTCACTTTTGGATGAACTAACCCGTTTAAATTCTGTGCTGTAGACTTGGTGCAGACCTTGAAAGTTTTCTTTCACAGACTGAACTAAAGCCTGACCCAATTACCACAAAACAGAGAATCAGATCATCAGTGAACAAAGAAGCCATTCATAAAATTATGTTTTGAATGGAGAGCGTCTGCATTTCAGCAGACACGAATATTAGCGAAAGTTACCTGTGATTGACCGCAAACGTCCATTCTGGAACCGTGTAATATAGAGCTTTGGTTAACTCTATTTTTGTTCAGGTTTCCAGGATTAGTAAAAAGGCACTAAATTCAGAACGCGAGAAAAAGAGGGAGTCTTGCCATAAAATAGTCTTATGCGTGATACATCGTTTCCATATTAATTATATACATATTTTTATTTTGATATTTAATGTGCATGCTCATTTACCCTATATGTGTAAAAGATTAACTTAATAATAATAAAATAATATTAAATATTATTATTATTATATGGGCAGATGTTGGATATTTAATGCACGTGCTCAAATAGGTATACATGATTAATAAATAAAATAATAGTAAAATATTAAAAAATTTACCTTTATTTATTTAGACGAAATAGTATATTAGTAATTTATGAAAATAATTCTCAGATTATCTTTAATGTCCATAATTGTAATTTTCGTACATCCCTAGGTCTTGTGTTATGCTGTCTAGATATAGTTTGTCTCTGGATGGGATTGGGTTTGATTTCTTTATTTGTCATGTGTTATTGCAGGAGGAGAATATTTATCCGTCATGACTATTTTCTAAGCCTATCATACTTAAGTTGTGATCGGAAAGAACATGATATGTGTCAGAGATTGTTCATTGATTTTTCAGGTAGAGTGACAGACAGTTATTTTACATAATATGTAGAATGTATCCTGTACTCATAACATTTGGGGATTGGATGAGATAAAATGCTGGAATTTAGTATTATAGTACATAACCAGAGTGGTGTTACAAAGCCATGGCCTGTCATAAGGAAACAGGCAGGGCCACTGAATGGCGTCTAACTGTAACTGCAGAGTTATACAACGAATTTCCACCACATGCATGTATACAGTATACACATGAGCCGTAAACAGAGCATGAGCCCAGGCCACTGGATTTGGGGGTGGAATGTATCCTTAGCTGGACAAATGCGTAAACATATTCAAACCTATATACAAACATACACATGCCATTTATACATGTGTTGTTTCCTGGAGGCAGTAAGTAGAGGGAATGGCAATAATTGTTCATACATACATACATGCATACATGAATGCATACATGTACACTACCGTTCAAAAGTTTGGGGTCAGTAAGATTTTTGTTTTTAAAGACATTACTACTTTTATAACGCAATAGCAAATTAAATTGATCAAAAGTGAAAGTAAATACATGTATAGCCTAATGTTGAAAAAAAATCTCTATTTCAAATTAATTATATTATTGGGAACTTTCTATTCTTCAAAGAATCCTGAAAAAAAAAAATATTGATAATAATAAAAAAATATATTTTCTGAAGGTTAATGTGACACTGAAGACTGGAGTAATGGCTGCTAAATAAATTACATCACAGGAATAAATTGCATTTTAAATTAAAAACAGTTATTTTAAATGGTAATAATATTTCTCAATATTGCTGTTTTAATGTATTTTTGATCAAATAAATGCAGCCTTTGTGAGCATAAGAGACTCAAAAACATAATAATAATAATAAAAAAAAACTTTTCAACAGTAGTGTATATACATACATGGTTTAAATTATTTCAGGAGAGTTCAAGCCCCAAATTAGGGTGGACAGAGCACCCTCCATATTGCATTGCTGTCTAAATATTTTTTCTATGAAAACTTAACTTAAACCCTGCTGGCAATTAAGATATTAATATGAGAATGACTTTATGGCTCAGTGCAGGTTCAGAGCGCTCTCGTATTCGGTCACCTGGCTGTCTATTAAGGCTGGATTTACTGCAGCAAGCTTCTGTCTGAAGCTGAAGACGGCGAGACAGTGGCCATGTGTGTGAGTTTGTCTGCGTGTGGTGGTGCACATCCATGAATTTGTGAGTAAGTGCTTTGGACTGAATATTTGTTCTTTAAAAGGGACAAGTTGTTTTTTCCTGCAGTCTCCTTGGATCATATCCACCTTTTCACCTCGAAGTTCCTCACTGACCTTCCTCAAGTCTCATGCTCAGAACTGGCACTGGATTTAGTCTTTTTTCACTGTATGACTGTAGACAAAACAGAGAACTTTAAAGGGACAGTTCACCCAAAATTAAAATTCTGTCATTTACTCACCCTCATTTTGTCCCAGACCTGTTTTTGTTCCTCTCTTTTTAGTTTTTTTGTCCATACAGTGAAAATGTATGTTCTTTTTCAAATGTTCCCTTTAAAAGTCCATTGTGAGTCCACAAGGTTAATAAGACCAGCTTCTAATTGTGAAGTATAGTCAGATGTGTAACATTTCGTAAATATCCCATCTGGTCCTGGAAAACTGCTCTGAACAGGTTCTGCATGAACATCAAGTTTTTTTCACCTGCATTTTATTTCAGTTCACTGGTTCATCTGCTTAAAATCTACTTTGAGATCTTGACAAAACAAGTTTTTCTCCCTTTTTCAAAATTTCCCAAATAAATATATTTTATACAAAATTAATAATTGCATTTTATGATCAAACTCACCGACAGAGGGATATCAAGAAACAAAGCTAGACAAGGAACAAAGGAATATGAGGGCTATAAATAAACACATGGACTAATCACATAACACCTGAGAGTAATCAAACAATGAGCCAATGACCAAACAGAACAGAGAAACACATGGCTAGAATAAACCAATAGGCTTGTTCGACTTGAAGCGGCGCTGCACAGACCGATCGGTGTATGATATCAAAGTACCGCAAGAGCGATTAGAGAGCAGACGGTTCAGTATGCTTTTGCATCGCTCTCGTGGTACTTTGATGTCATACACCGATGGCCGATCGACCAATCGATCAACATTTAAATAGTCAGTTCATTGTTTGCTGTAAGCTAGTCCTGCAGCTCTGAAACCATACACCTCCCCCAGCTCCACCTGCCTAGATCCGCTATGTTTTATGCTATGCTATATTTATGTATGTTCTCTTTATACAGAAACAGCATATCTTACATGCTTACAACAGCGTGTCTGTGTATCTATTAGCAGTAGCACATCCATACTTCCATATTTAGCAGCAGCAGCTATAATCAATAGCAGCAGCATATCAGATCTAGTCTGTCAAGTCTAAAATAGGCCCAGATTAACATTGCCATATTCAACAACATACTACAACTATTCCGAGAATTGTCATTTTATATATATATATAGATTAGGGGTGGAACGGTACACAGAAGTCACGGTTCGGTTCATACCTCGGTTCAGACATCACGGTTCGGTAGCACCGTAGGGAAAGGGAAAAGCAAATGCAGAAGGCATTGTATTTTTTAAATAAGTTGTATTAATAAAGGCATAGAACCAGTTTATTTGTAGTGCACTGACAAAGGTTTATATAATTAGTTTATTAATTAAAGGGTTAGTTCACCCAAAAATGAAAATTAAGTCATTAATTACTCACCCCCATGCTGTACCAACCCCGTAAGGCCTTCGTTCGTCTTCGGAACACAAATGAAGATATTTATGATTAAATCTGAGAGGTTGATCACTCCTCCATAGGCTCCCTAAGGGAATGACACCGGACGGCCCAGAAAGTCATTAAAGAAAATGTTTAAATATTCCATGTCGCAACAGTGGCTCAACTAAAAGTTTATCAAGCGACGAGAATACTTTTTGTGCGAAAAAACAAACAAAAAATATAGCTGCGAGCAGCGATTGCGGGCCCAAGCCGGTGGCACCGCAACCCCGGTGCCTTTAGGTAACTAAAGGCACCGGGGTGGCGGTTCCGGCGGCTTTGGCCCTTCATCGCTGCTCGCAGCTATTATATATATATATATATATATATATATATATATATATATATATATATAAGCCGGTGGCACTGCCACCCCGGTGCCTTTACGGTTACTGTGCACGACGTGCAAAAACGTAACCCCGCTTTCAATGTCGCCCTACGGTCCCATGGATTTAACGGACACATGAAATAAGTACACAAGACCGAAAATTCATATGAAGTGTACCATTTTGGACAGGGCCTATGATCGTGAATCACAATAGCCACATATATGAGATCATTTAAATTTAGAATCATTTTTAATGTCATTGGACATACATGGGCAATATACGGCCCGGGGGCCGGATCTGGCCCGCATAGTGCTTTAATCCGGCCCCCGCGATGCGATCGCAATTTGGATGAAACACACGCCGAAATAAACATGCGTGACAAAAAACAATCTTTAACTTAGGTGGCAAATATGTTTTAGTAATTCTGTGAATTACACTGCACAAACCAAAATTAATACTACCCACCGGATGAAGGGTTGTCTCTGTCTCCACATAACATAAAATATTCATTTTATTTTATTTTACGTGTTCGCATTTATGAGGAAAAACAATGTTACGGACGTGTTCTCCGTTACAGACGTGAGCACTCTTAAAGCGGCACTAAAAGAAGCTTTAAAAATTCACAAAGACATCAAACAGAAAGCACAAAACCTTTCTTTAAAGTGAATTTCGTTTTGTATTAATTGTATCTTAATTTTAATCAATGTTTCATCAACCAATTGCCTGTATTTAATAAATAAGAAGTAAATATAGCAGACAATATAGAGATAATCACGAAACATTAATAACGAGATAATCACGCCGGCGCGTGAACTGGAGCATATAAAGTAGCCTACTTGCTGTTACGGGTGTGGTGCAGGCAGATGAAGAGGCAGCAGTCAAAAGATCAAATTCAATAATCTTTACTAAATAACTCAGACCAGGAATCCAGAAAACACTAACACACCATGTACATACGAACGAGAACCGACCAGGAGTGAGGGGAGAACACAGGGTTTACATACACAGAGAACGGATCATGGGAACAAGACACAGCTGGGGCAAATTAACTAGAAACAGGTGAAGGAACTGAACACAAACGAGGAGCGGGAAAACTGAGATACAGGACTGAACCAAATACACAATGACGGGGGGAAACTCAGGACACACATGTAACACTTGCCTCACATGTCTACTTTTAAACTGAACAATTCAAAACGAAAGAAAACAGACTACAGACTGCTCTCTGCTTATGTAATCCTTATGAAATGTGCATTTCTCTCTGGCGCGTTCACTAGGCTACTGAAGATCGCGAGTCAGCATCGTCAACTTCATCTTAGCCGACAATGACAAAGAAAACACTTATTTATTAATAAACAATTAAAATATCTCCTTGCTATATTTTACATATTCATAATCATTACTTTTGCTGGTTTTGCCAGTCATGTATTCTGCAACGAAATATGTTTTGAAAGTATCCTTCCCAACACTGGAAGTCTGTATGTTAATTAGGGATGGGCATTTTTAAAAAATATTGCATTCGAATATTTGGGCTCATAAAAATCGAATATTCGAATATTCGTTTATTTAAATGACATTTAACGAAAAAGATGTTATTTTTTAAGTTTTTTTTTTTTTTTTAACGTTTTTGTCACCATTTCTTTTAGTTGAAAACATTAGGCCTATGTGTAAACAAATAATATAATATTTATAATATAATATCATGGGAACAAGACACAGCTGGGGCAAATTAACTAGAAACAGGTGAAGGAACTGAACACAAACGAGGAGCGGGAAAACAGATACAGGACTGAACCAAATACACAATGACGGGGGAAACTCAGGACACACATGTAACATAACGCCCCCTCCAAAAAGGCGCGTCCTAGCGCCGTATAACTTCAAAAGGGGTGGGGGGGCGGGCGCCCTGGAGGCTGACGAGGGCGTGGCCTACCCTGAGCAGGAAGCCTCCAGGGCGGAGCAGGCTGGTCAGGGGGCCATGGCGGAGTAGGAGACCACCCCTCGGGCGGTCCTGGCGGAGAATCCCCTTCGGGCGGTCCTGGCGGAGAATCCCCTTCGGGCGGCCATGGCGGAGAATCCCCTTCGGGCGGCCATGGCGGAGAATCCCCTTCGGGCGGCCATGGCGGAGAATCCCCTTCGGGCGGCCATGGCGGAGAATCCCCTTCGGGCGGCCATGGCGGAGAATCCCCTTCGGGCGGCCATGGCGGAGAATCCCCTTCGGGCGGCCATGGCGGAGACGCACCTTCGGGCGGCCATGGCGGAGACGCACCTTCGGGCGGCCATGGCGGAGACGCACCTTCGGGCGGCCATGGCGGAGACGCACCTTCGGGCGGCCATGGCGGAGACGCACCTTCGGGCGGCCATGGCGGAGACGCACCTTCGGGCGGCCATGGCGGAGACGCACCTTCGGGCGGCCATGGCGGAGACGCACCTTCGGGCGGCCATGGCGGAGACGCACCTTCGGGTGGCCTATATCCCCCCCCCCAAAACTTTCTTGGGGGGAATCACCGGCTCAGGGACAGTCTCTGGGTGGGCAGAAGGGACATGGAAAGTCTCTGGCTGGGCTAGCGGTGAAGGCCCGGCTATGCTGGATGGAACCAGTGGTGAAGGCTTAGAAGGGCTGGACGGGACCAGCGGAGAGGGCTCTGAAGGGCTGGACGGGACCAGCGGAGAGGGCTCTGAAGGGCTGGACGGGACCAGCGGAGAGGGCTCTGAAGGGCTGGACGGGACCAGCGGAGAGGGCTCTGAAGGGCTGGACGGGACCAGCGGAGAAGGCTCTGGCTCGGCCGGCGTGACGCGAAGCTCCGGCCCGGCCGGCGTGCAGGGAAGCTCAGGCCCGGCCGGCGTGCAGGGAAGCTCAGGCCCGGCAGGCGTGCAGGGAAGCTCAGGCCCGGCAGGCGTGCAGGGAAGCTCAGGCCCGGCAGGCGTGCAGGGAAGCTCAGGCCCGGCAGGCGTGCAGGGAAGCTCAGGCCCGGCAGGCGTGCAGGGAAGCTCAGGCCCGGCAGGCGTGCAGGGAAGCTCAGGCCCGGCAGGCGTGCAGGGAAGCTCAGGCCCGGCAGGCGTGCAGGGAAGCTCAGGCCCGGCAGGCGTGCAGGGAAGCTCAGGCCCGGCAGGCGTGCAGGGAAGCTCAGGCCCGGCAGGCGTGCAGGGAAGCTCAGGCCCGGCAGGCGTGCAGGGAAGCTCAGGCCCGGCAGGCGTGCAGGGAAGCTCAGGCCCGGCAGGCGTGCAGGGAAGCTCAGGCCCGGCAGGCGTGCAGGGAAGCTCAGGCCCGGCAGGCGTGCAGGGAAGCTCAGGCCCGGCAGGCGTGCAGGGAAGCTCAGGCCCGGCAGGCGTGCAGGGAAGCTCAGGCCCGGCAGGCGTGCAGGGAAGCTCAGGCCCGGCAGGCGTGCAGGGAAGCTCAGGCCCGGCAGGCGTGCAGGGAAGCTCAGGCCCGGCAGGCGTGCAGGGAAGCTCAGGCCCGGCAGGCGTGCAGGGAAGCTCAGGCCCGGCAGGCGTGCAGGGAAGCTCAGGCCCGGCAGGCGTGCAGGGAAGCTCAGGCCCGGCAGGCGTGCAGGGAAGCTCAGGCTCGGCAGGCGTGCAGGGAAGCTCAGGCTCGGCAGGCGTGCAGGGAAGCTCAGGCTCGGCAGGCGTGCAGGGAAGCTCAGGCTCGGCAGGCGTGCAGGGAAGCTCAGGCTCGGCAGGCGTGCAGGGAACCATCGGTGCGGGCTTGGCTGGGCTGGACGGAACCAGCGGTGCGGGCTTGGCTGGACGGAACCAGCGGTGCGGGCTTGGCTCAGTGGCGATAGCTCTGTGTCCCAGTCAATAAGCCAGTCTTCCTCTTTTAGCTCCACCAAAATTCCAACTGGCACGGTGGGCATGACGTGATGCATCGGCATGACGGTCTCGGCAGAACGAGACACTGGACACAGTGGAGAGACAGGAACAGAAGGGAGATCTGGGGTTACATCAACGGTGTAGGACGATCCACTCACCCACAGGATGTTGTCGATATATTCCCTAAGGGAACATGTGGTGGCAGTAGCTGGAAATTGCCCAAAGAGTGGATCGTCCAGACCCATCCAGAAGGAGTGCTTGAGGGCTGCCTCTTTCCAGGACACCTGATGGGCGAGGTGGAGGAATTCCTCGACGTAGGTCTCGATCGGATGGTGATTCTGGGAGAGGCTGAGGAGAAGGTCGGTGGAATCTTGAGGGTAGAGGAAGATGCCCATAATGCTGCTGTAAAGGTCGGTTCTTCTGTTACGGGTGTGGTACAGGCAGATGAAGAGGCAGCAGTCAAAAGATCAAATTCAATAATCTTTACTAAATAACTCAGACCAGGAATCCAGAAAACACTAACACACCATATACAAACGTACATACGAACGAGAACCGACCAGGAGTGAGGGAGAAGACAGGGTTTACATACACAGAGAACGGATCATGGGAACAAGACACAGCTGGGGCAAATTAACTAGAAACAGGTGAAGGAACTGAACACAAACGAGGAGCGGGAAAACTGAGATACAGGACTGAACCAAATACACAATGACGGGGGAAACTCAGGACACACATGTAACACTTGCCTCACATGTCTACTTTTAAACTGAACAATTCAAAACGAAAGAAAACAGACTACAGACTGCTCTCTGCTTATGTAATCCTTATGAAATGTGCATTTCTCTCTGGCGCGTTCACTAGGCTACTGAAGATCGCGAGTCAGCATCGTCAACTTCATCTTAGCCGACAATGACAAAGAAAACACTTATTTATTAATAAACAATTAAAATATCTCCTTGCTATATTTTACATATTCATAATCATTACTTTTGCTGGTTTTGCCAGTCATGTATTCTGCAACGAAATATGTTTTGAAAGTATCCTTCCCAACACTGGAAGTCTGTATGTTAATTAGGGATGGGCATTTTTAAAAAATATTGCATTCGAATATTTGGGCTCATAAAAATCGAATATTCGAATATTCGTTTATTTAAATGACATTTAACGAAAAAGATGTTATTTTTTAAGTTTTTTTTTTTTTAACGTTTTTGTCACCATTTCTTTTAGTTGAAAACATTAAACATTAGGCCTATGTGTAAACAAATAATATAAAAAACAAAAGCATTAATAAAAGAATGCTCAAGCAGCGCGAACGGGAAAAAAACGCCTAATAAAGCGGTTGCGCCAGATATCGTACAGAACGTACACACACTCGAGTCAGCATATGATTATCGTGTTTATATTGTTTCACGTTTATATAGAGAAAAACAATATCCACATGCAGGGGCGCCGCCAGCAATTTATGATCGAGTGAGAAAAGGTGCTGCGCTGACAGACGTTTCAGAGACACAAAGATAACGGTGTTCTAAGTTTCTAACAGCACTTTGCGTTTTCTGTTCTTAAACCGGTCTCCCTCAACGAAACTTAAAGGAAGTATATATGTCTCAAAATAATTTTGCTATAAGATAAGTTATCATAAGCTCGGATCACGCGGGGTCCAGCTGCGCTTACCTGCAGTCGTGAATGCAGTGTTGGTCAGCTGTCTTTCCTCAGTCGACTGTTTGGATTTCATGTAATTTCTCATTGTGGTGATGATGATATTATAACAGATTAATTAATTAATTTGATCAAAAGTAATTCCATTTAGTAAGATCATTTTCAAGTAATTCCAAACTTCGCGAGGCAGACGACAACATTATTTGATCAAATACACACAACTTGTTAACACACTCCACAGCGCCACCCAGTGCATTTAATTATAATTGCGAGTTAGTGCTTGGGATTTATCATGGATTCACTGCATTTACGGCCAGCAAAGCAATGTAGTAAAATTCGAATAGTATTTTATTTTGCTAATAATAATTACAGATCGAAAATTCGAATATTCGTGCACATCCCTAATGTTAATGTAACCTGCACACATACATTTGCAGTTTTGTTAATAGCTTTCCATCTTGAATAGTTACAGCTGGTATGAATGACATGAACAATGTGCAGGGTAGTGTAGGAAAGTAAATCAAGTTATTGTAACCTTAGAGTGGCCTAGGTCAGACTGGCCTATAGTAAAAATAAATATCAGGCCTTGAAATAGGCTGGCAAAGTCAAAGTAACTGTAGAGTAGCCTTATACATATTTGCATTGAATTAATTTGTACCATTTAATCATGTAACTGTTTAATTGCAATTGTCCAAAGTGTGGCCCTCCGTTTACTTTGCCAAAGTAACTGTGGCCCTCAGACTAAAACTGTTGCCCACCCCTGTCATAGGATGTCATAAGTCAATCTGTTTTGCAGCACTTAAATGTGTAAATCCAGAAGCCCAGTATTTATCTGGAGGTCTTTGCCCTTTGCCTGTCAACCTGGTTTGTCTCTGCCTTTTCTTTTCTGCCCTGTTTGCCATTGCTCACCCTGCCTGTCTTGACCTTTCTTAATAAAAAGCTGCAAATGGACCCCCCTGGCCTGACCCTGCCTCGTTACAACACCTATGCTGCATCTGCTCGCTATCTGCCGAACGGCTCTGGTAGTTCCGCTTCAGCACTGATGATGTTGTAGGAATAGTGCGCTCTGGTTGGTCTGGATTATTCGGGATTTTTTATTTTATACAGAAATAAGTTATTTATAATTTAGATGAGAATAAAATTAGTGTTGATTAAAATGATGGAAAACAAATATATTGATCTGAAATATAGTGCATAAATTTTAAATTAATTTAGATTAAATTACCAAACATACAATCTTAATTTAATTTAAAGCAAACAATACATTTAAAATATATGGGTCGTATGCATATTTTGTAATTAAAAAAATATATATCCAAAAAGACAAGGCCTTAAACTTGAACAAGGGTTAAACTCTTGTCACTGTAACAGACACAATGATTCAGCATTTTGAACGAATCGGTTGACTCAAAGATTCAATGACCAATCCATAAGCTGCGTCCCAATTCGCATACTATCCGTCCTAAATAGTATTCGAAAATTGAATTAGTACGTCCCAAATCGTAGTATGTTGAAATGAGTGTTCCAAAGAGACCTGGATGGTCTACTATATCCGGTCAGAATCCGAAGTGCAGATTGATGCACACTCTAACGGCTGTTATTGCCCACAACCCATCGCGCGTTGGACGAGGATTCGGTTAGAACTACAAACATGAATGAAAAGTGTTAAAAAAAAATACAGACATGGACCACTCTACATAACCGCGCGAGTCCGGCGGTTATGTAGAGTGGTTTAGATAATGGGGTTTGAGTGATTAATTATCAGTATCTAACCTGACGAAAATGTATTTATTCAATGTTGGCTACATTATATTGCATCTGCAGTAGCATTGTCAACGTTTGTAAAGCGTTTAGCCATTAACTTTTAAATGCATCATTATATTCAAATTGCAAACACATGAGGAGAGTCTCCACATGAAAGACTCACGACTGGCAGATGAACGTGCGACAACATTTCTCTCCGAAACGGTAATAAATGAAATTAGATTGAATGGAGGATTTTAAATGTGACAAGATCAGATGATTGACAGGGCGGCAGTTTACGGTGACAGATGCTCGCGACTGAGCTGTCTGTTAAAGATGACGAAGTAGTATGTCCCAAAGCTTGCCTATACTCTTTTGCTACACACTCAAAAGTATGTACTTTTTCTTCTCAAAAAAGAGTACATACTTTTAGGGCGTAGTATAAGTAGGCGAATTGGGACGCAGCACCTGTCTTATTCATGAATGACGCCGTCGTTCGAACGAATCGTTTGAACGAATGAATCAATGACTCGCTCATTAAGACGGTCGCCTGGCGACACCTAATGACGGTTTAGTGTTGTTTAAAAGTATCATTCTTTCCAACGATTGTTAATTAACTCATAATTAAAACAATCTCATAACATTATTTAATGCATTGTTATTTTTCAGTGTAAACGATTTAATTTGATCACCCCTACCTGTAACAGCCATTTAGTGTCTTATTATTCTAAATAATTGAATTTGTTGATCAAATTTACAAATTAAAAATGAAAGATGAAGCATACATTTAATAAGACTAGACTAGGGGTGCCCTGCAGATATTACAATATGCAGATTTAAATATACCATGGCCCCCCACCGTCAATTTGATGTGTGTGTGTGTATAATAAAATCATTTAGTCACTACAATTAAAACTTGAACGTGTTTGCTTACTAAATTATGAGCAAAACGGAAGTTGCAGCAAAGATCAGCAACAGGAGTCAAAATTCATTCATCACTAGAGTGAAGGGCTGACTGAAAAAAATGATGACGGAATATTTTGTGTAAAAGCGCCTATTTAAGCGAATCTGTCATTTACTCTTTTGTTGTTGTGTTTTCCCTGAAAACCGGAAGCAATCGGCCCCCCGATATGGCGCTAATTTTAAAGTGACACTAAAAAGTATGCGGCTGCACTGGCATTCATAACGCGTCCATGGCGACGAGCGAGCAAAACAGAGCGAACGTTTTTTCATTTCTACTTCCATAGAAATTCATTCGAGCGCACTGCGAGCGCCACCACTATAAATGGCCGTGCGGACGTCCTTTACTTTTATATTAGCGATTTAAAAGCCCTCGCTGGTGTCACACGTCGATCAACCGGTGGGAAAAGATCCTCACAGCCACATACCTAATATATTTATATTTAATTACAATAGCCATACCTAATAAAAAGTTTTATGTAGGCTACTGAGTTGATATCATTTTGGACACAAGAGGGCAGTATAGCCCTATGTATTACTTGATGTATTTATTTTTTAACTGAATAGCGCATTCTGGCTGTTTTTAAACTTGTACATTATTCTTAAATTGAAAACAAGAATAAAATGGGTTTAGTTCTGATATTTGTATAAATTTATCTAGAAATAAATAGTGTATAATTATTTTTTTAGAAGATATGAGGTTTTTAGTGTTTACTTTTTTGACATGACTTTAATCCCTCGCAATAGCAAAACAATTTGAGATATTCAATAGCCATTCACAATTTAGCTTCTTTAATGTATTTTCATCATGTTGAAAAAGTTTGGTTGGAATTAAATAAACCACTTAAGAGGAGTGGGTAAAAAATCAGAGGCTGATTTTGCCAAAAATCCACATTCAGACCAAAATATCTGACTTCTTTTCGGTCGTAGCTAATTACGGTAAATTAGAAAGTTGTTGAAGAGTACAATATACATATCGAGTTTTGTTACTATAGATAAAACTAACCCCCCCACTTTTGTCAAAAGCATTTCGAAAGTGACACACTTCCTACTGCCAGTTGGTGGCGCTATAACCGGGGTTGCGGTGCCACCAACTTGGGCCTGTAATCGCTGCTCGTAGCTATAAATATATATAAACACACACATATATATATATATAACTTTGACTCACAATAGTCACATCCATGTGATCGTTCTCTTACAGCGAACACACTGCTGAAGTTTCATCAAGATCAGTTAATGTATGCAGAAGTTATAACACACTTCCTGTTTCACGTTTCTCGCCATAATTTCGTTTCCTCGCCACGGCCAAACCGTTCGAGATATCAAAAATCCCCTGGCAATTTTTCATCCTCAGTGTCTTGACTTCACGCTGACCGAGTTTCGTGCCGTGTGTTTGAATTCTCTAGGAGGAGTATAGATATACGTAGGATAAATAATCATGAACACAATGACAGGGTGAAATGGGCTGTGATGCATGGGGCACCAGGTAAAATCTTGCCTAGGGTAGCAAATTGGCCAGGGCCGGCCCTGCACACACACACACACACACACACACACTCCAGCATTGCAATCTTGACATCGCAGCCTGTTCACTATGCGGTCACACCAAACGCGAATAGAGCGTCAAATTCGCGTCTATCGCGTCTAGTTCGACGCTAGTCCAAAGCGAATAGGACGTGCGTATAAAGCCAATGATTGAAGTGAACGTGCGTTCAGAGCCAAGCCGATGGTGTCCCTAAAGAACCCGCGTCTCTAACAGTAGTTCCGCATTACATTAATTAATTTGCATGCGAGTTTTATTTATTTTTATACCGTGTATTCTCCGTGTAAATTCGTGCACCGAACCGTGACGCCCGTACCGTTTCGGTTCAATACGAATACATGTACCGTTCCACCCCACTAATATATATATATATGAGGCAAATGGTGGTCACACCAGATACCCCCCCCCAATACAGTAAAACTGCACATAGAGTGGCCTTTTACTGTGGCCAGCCTAAGGCACACCTGTGCAATATTCATGCTGTCTAATTAGCATCTTGTAATGCTACATTTGTGAGGTGGATGGATTATCTCGGCAAAGGAGAAGTGGTCACTAACACAGATTTAGACAGATTAGTGAACAATATTTGAGAGAAATAGGCCTTTTGTGTACATAGAAAAAGTCTTAGATCTTTGAGTTCAGCTGATGAAAAATGGGGTTTGCAAAAACAAAAGTGTTGCATTTATAATTTTGTTCAGTGTATATATATATATAGCAATTGCTGTGGAAATTGGGCTAGGATTGAAATGTAAGAATTGTGCAAGCTGCCTAACCTCAGTTCTCTTACGAGAGGTTCTCTCGTATTGCGTAAGTTTAGCTTACGCTACGGGTAAAGTTAATCTTTGCTCGAGATATTGAAGCCAAAATTATCCTTAATTTTGTATATATTGTCAACGCAGTGCAGCAGCTGCAGACCTAGAGTAGGCTATCTAGCGTGCTCATTGGCTCCCTTGCGGCAACTGCAGCAGCCTACCAGTGAGCCTGGCGTGACGTCACGCCCAATGGTGGCGCTTCGCGCCCAATACGCGTCACAGCCCGCGCAAAGGGGTGTGGCTTAGCGTATAAAAGCGGGGCTCAGAGGCTGCTTCCCTGATTTTCATCTCTTCAGCGAAGCTCTTCATTCTGCTGGATCCGAGAGAAGCCGCCGCCGTTGAAACCAGCGACTGCCAGCAGAGGAAAATGCCTGAGGAAGCCGGTCGGCTTCTCACCGCCTTCAGCCTTCCGTGCCAGCAACGCTATCCGGCGACATATATCCTTTTCTGCTCTTATCACTGTTTTTACTGTGTCTGTGTGTGCTCGCCGCTGCGACACACACTTTTACTAAAAGAGCGCGAGCGTTCTTTTAAGAATGCCTCGCACGTCCTGTGGCTCGTGCCGAGCCCCTCTCAGTGCCGGAGACCGCCACGTGATTTGCGCTCTCTGCCTGGGCCAGGACCACGCAGCCCTCGCACTTTCGTTGGGAGGCTGCATCCACTGCGAAGAGCTGTCTGTGGCGACCCTGCGGGCTCGTCTGGAGCTCTTCAGCGCTGAAGCTGTCACTCCGCCCTCCATTTCACCGCGCAAAAAGAAGCGCCATGCTCAGAGGATGCCAGAGCCCAACGCGGAGGACAAACACTCGCCGGACCGGCTCCCTCGAGTGTCTCTCTCGCCTTCCCCACCCCCCCTCACCGACTCACTGCCGTTGGCTCAGAGGACGAGGCGGACAGGGGTGCCGCGGGCGACAGCTGTTCTAGCCTGGCTTCGGATAGTGAGGAATGGCCTGGATCTCTCCACTCCTCCTCTGCTTCCATCCAGGAGTCCAGACGGACACGTTCGGGTGTGGATGCCGAGCTGATGCGTCTCCTGGTGAAGGCCGTCGACCGCCTCGGCCTCGAGTGGTCACCGCCCAAGGAGCAGGCTTAACCCTCTGGGGACCAGAAACGCGCCGGCGCGTTTTGCTCGTTTTTTTCACATAGCAGAAAAATAGACTTAAAGTACTACCATCATTTCTGTTCATATAGAGTTAAGAAATATGAGAAAATAATCTGTTAAATGTCTACTTTTTTATGTGCCCACATACAATCGAAATAAAATATTGTGCTTTTGTAAAATAAAGAATATAAACAGGGTGTGCGTTCTGCCTCTCAGTCACCGTGAACTTTTTTCCTGGAGCACGTCTCTAATCTTCAACAAAACTCAGCAAATACTATTCACCCAGACATGACCAATATATCTTTTAAATCATTTGAGTTTGTACTTTTAAATGATCCGATTCAAAACTAAAATAAATATTCTCCGTTTATGTAATCTATATAAAAAGAGAGACGTGTCAGCCATTCTCATTATCTTTCTCTCAGCTCATTATCTCCGGTAATGTGACACGCCCACGGAGAGCACGCGCTATTCAAACGCAAATACGTGAAGCACCACATTGAGACGCGTTAACGCCCATAAACTCTGAAAACACACTATATTTTTTAGTCAGATTAATCTACTGTCATCTTGAGCGGCTATGAGGAACAATCCTGGGACATTTACCTACCTCAGAACAAGTGCTGGTTTATTTTCACCACGAGGAGGAGCAACAGATTCAGCTGAGAAGTGTGTAAGTGTTTTATGCTTGTGCTTTGTTCTAATCGCGATATAGAATAACGTTAGTGTCTGTAAACGGAAAAATAGCATACTGTTTAAATGTGAATCATGTTTCTGTGTGTGTGTGTGTGTGTGTGTGTGTGAATGAATGAATGAATGAATGAACGCACAGATACGCACTGTTATAGACTAAATAAAAGACATTTTGTTGACTGGTTTTGGATAGAGTATAAAGTTTTTACTCTAAAATAGACATCAAATAAGCTTTGTTAGGAGTTTCTGCTCATATGTTAAATATATAGTATGTTGTTATAGTCTAGTGTTTGTTCCAATCCAAGCTAAATCAAAATAATGAATCCTCAACTTTGAAATATGTATGATCAAACTAAGACATTTATGGAAAAGACAATTTTCTTTTCAAGATTTTTCCAACTCTAACTTTGAACTGAAATAAAACCTTGTCTATATGGTGAAGGGTGTGTGATAGATGTGTCCAGACGTATGCACCCTGTATTTTAAAGAAGAACATTTAATTATTTGTGATAAATTTTTCATTCACAAAGAATTCAAGGACATTATTCATGTCCCTAAAGGTTGGAGTTTTCCTCATTTTTTTAATTAAGGCATTACGATTTTTTATTCCTCTTTTTAGTCAACTTTAGCATGGGTGTGTTCACTTATTCTAAGCAGTGTGTGTGTGTGTGTTGTAAATAAATCCAAACAATCTAAAAGCCATTCTTTTTTAAATCTCCTCATTCTTTCTGCAAGGCTCTTCATAATGATATGGTCTGATAGCACCTAATAGGGCCATTATGGGAGGGTCTTTGTCTTTCTCAGGTGTGAAATGGATACATACTAATGAGAGATCAAGCCTCCTCGCATAAAGCTTTCTCAAACAAAACACGTCCTACACATTCTAAAAGACTTTATTGACTTATCTGAATGAGTAGTCAGGATGTTTCTCACATAGTTTTGGAGCAAATATTCTAGACTATGTGATACAATTTTCAAAAGCCTTGTGAAGAAATAATCAATATGTGTTTTGTGGCCTTATTTCAGAAACTTTTAGTTTTAGTTTTTTCAATAACCACGCATAAATAATATTCTCTCAAAAATACAAACATGTACATGCATGTTGCTAACATATTATGGTAGCCCCGTGTGTGCTATATAGAGTGAATTTACACCTTTGCCATTAACATGTTTATAAATAACTGAAAAAAGCACAAATGTCAGTGCATGTCAAAACATCCCAAGGGCCCCAAAAATCCTTTGGTCCCCAGAGGGTTAACCTCCTGGACGGCTGTTTTCTTCAGCGCCGCCATCAGCCACCGGCTGCAAGGCCTGCTACTTTTCTGCCGTAGCTCCACGGCGAACTCTCTAAATCGTGGAATGCACCTTTCTCCGCGAGGCTCCACACCAGTATCTCCGCGATGCTCTCCCACGTGGACGGCGCCGCCGAGAGGGGGTATGTCTCCATCCCTCAAGTGGAAGAAGCGGTAGCAGCGCACCTTTGCCCGCCCTCCTCTGGATGGCGCTCAAAGTCTGCGCTCCCCTCTAAAGCCTGCAGGACCACGTCAGCTCTCGTCGGCCACGCCTTCTCCGCCGCCGGACAGGCTGCTTCCGCCCTGCACTCTATGGCCGTTCTGCGAATCCTGCAAGCCGACCTCCTCCGCGAATGGGACGAGAAGGGCTCCGATCCAGCTGCGATCGCTGATCTAAGGAGCGCGACGGACCTTTCCCTCCGCGCTACAAAGACCGCAGCTCAGGCCATCGGCAGATCCATGGCTGCGCTAACCGTCACAGAGAGGCACCTCTGGTTGACGCTCGCAGACATGAGGGAGTCTGAGCGCGCCACTTTCCTCAACGCGCCGCTCTCCCCCACCGGTCTCTTCGGCCCAGCGGTCAACGGCATCGTGGATCGCTTCTCCGAAGTACAGAAGATCTCACAGGCCATGAATTTGTTTCTGCCACGACGCTCTAGCTCAGCCACAGGCCTCCAAGGGAGAAGAGACGGTTAAGTCCCGCTGCGGCCGGACCACCGTCGAAACGCCACGCCTTGTCAGTCCCCCCACAGAGGGCTACTGCAGGAGACTATTTAGCAGCCAACGAGCCGCTATAATGCCCTCTCGCATGCACACAAACGCCGTTTTTACGGCGAACCACAGGAATCTCATAAAGAGTGTATTGTCTGTGTATCCGGCTCACGCCGATGGTGTTTTACGTGTAGAAAATGTGCCCACGTCCCAGTGTTCACCCCTACACACAAGCACTTGAAAAACATGTGTCCCTCAGGCCCACAGACCCCACTCTCATAAAGCTGGCAAATGCTGCTCGAGTGTTAGATGTAGACATCGCACCCGCAAACTGGCGCTCGCGTCCATCTCATGCCCGCTCTGTCACATGACCATTTCAACCTCAAGTAAGTCAGGTTATGAGTGTAAGTCACGTGCTCGCTCACAAGCGCTCACTCTTACTAACAGACACACTGTCTCCGGCGCTGCCCGCGAGTCACAGAATGTTCATGGCACGCTCCCCGTTCACAGTAACCGGGTCGCCTCATTTAAAACAGCCAGCTGTTGCTGTCAGCGAGCCGCCGCATATAGACACCCATATGAGTCAGGCTGCGATTGTAAGTCACGTGCCCGCCCCAGTGCGCTCACGCTTACTAATAAACACCTCGCCTCCGGCGCCGCTCACTCGCTACAAAGCTCTCAGAAAACGTTCCCCGTTCAAAGTAACCGGGACGTCACATATGAAACAGCGTGCCATCGCTGTCAGCGAGCCGCCGTGTTTAAGCACTCATACCGGTCAGACTGCGAATGTATGCTATGAGCTCGCTCACGAGCGCTCGCATGTACTATCAGTCGCTCCACCTCAAGTGCCGCTCGCGCTTCAGAAAGCCATTGTAAAACGCTCCCCATTCAATGTAATTGGGTCGTTACGTACGAACCAGCCCAAAGCGCCTGTCAGCGAGCCGCTTCATCCAAGCACCGAGGAAGCGCGCGCCGCGCCCACATCTCCGTTTCAGTTCCTGAACCCACAGTGTGCGGCGACCGGAACCCGGAGGCCATTCTCCCCCTGGCCACACATGCACAAGCATGGGAAGCCATTCCCGGGGTTTCAGAGTGGGTCCTAAGCACAATAAGACAGGGCTATGCACTACAGTTCGCTCGCTCGAGTCGACAGTGAGCGCGAAAGTAGCACATCTACTTCGCGCAGAAATAGCCAAACTGCTGTGCAAAGGAGCTGTAGAACCGGTGCCGCCTTCTCTGAGCGAGTCAGGCTTTTACAGCTGTTATTTCCTCGTACCGAAGAAGGACGGAGGCCTGAGGCCTATATTAGATCTGAGATTTTTGAACAAAGCTCTCATGAGGAGACCGTTCAAAATTATTACAACCAGGCAGATCCTCGCGCAAATTCGCCCGAAGGACTGGTTTAAATCTCTCGATCTGAAATACGCGTATTTTCAGATAAAGATTATACCCCGTCACAGGCCATTCTTGAGATTCGCCTTCGACGGCCAGGTATATCAGTACACCGTCCTCCCGTTCGGCCTGTCCCTGGCACCCCGTACATTTACGAAGTGCATGGACGAGGCGCTCGCCCCCCTCAGATGTCAGGGTGTGCGAATTCTGAACTGCTTGGACGACTGGCTGATTCTAGCACAGTCAGAGATAGAGCTCTAGTGGAGCGGCTAAGTGCTTATGTTTGGCAGAATCGTTCAGTTTATGATACAAGCGTGAAAATTGGCATGAGCAGTCTCCATGGGTCACTTGACAAAAAAATTGTCCGAGCCACTTGAAATTTCAAGATGGCGGCCATTTTTCAAGATGGCCGACACCTTAGTGGAGCAGTTAAGTGATATAGTGGTTTATTTGGTGATACAAGCATGAAAATTGGCATGAGCAGTCTCTGATGGTCACTAGACAATAAGCCACCCACAGCTACTTGAAATTTCAAGATGGCGGCCATTTTTCAAGATGGCCGTGGTGGAGCAATTAGTGGAGCAATTAGACTTAAGAAATCATTTAGTTGGTGATACAAGCATGAAAATTGCCATGAGCTGTCTCAAAGGGTCATTTGACAAGAAACTGCCCACAGCTACTTGAAATTTCAAGATGGCGGCCTTTTTTTTCAAGATTACCACCACCTAAATGGAGCAATTAAGCGATATAATTGTTTAGTTAGTGACATAAGCATGCAAATTGGTATGAGCGGTCTCTAAGGGTTGCTTGACAAGAAAACACTCTCAGCCACTTGAAATTTCTATTTTCAAGATGGTCGACCCCTGGATCCTCAAAACAATTTTCCGATAGAAGTGTTTTTTTTTTTGTCATTAAGGGCGATTTGGTGTCATTTTATTTGATATGTTTTAGATTATTCTAAAGAACAACTTTTAACTCATCAAAATACAGTTGTGTTGATTTGTTGATTATAGATAGATTAGACAAGAGTGAATATCTGCACTACCAGGGCACACTGGTGATATATCACTGCGTCAATGTGTTTTCTATGCCATCACCTTCATCTAGTCGGGTTGGACTAGGTAAGATAGAAGTAAGATAGCCAGAGCATTGATCTTATGAAATAATGGAACATTTCTTGCAATGGTATCATAACCAGTACGATCGTGCTCTCTGTTGAATAAACTCGGATGAATGAGTTTTTCCTTGGTGTCCTGCTGACAAATGAAACCTCTGTCCCTGTTAGTTTTCTCAACTGTAATGATGGCTTCTGCCATGTCTACAGCAAATGTATAGGCAGAGGCAGAGGGTTTATACTTTTACCACCTTTTACCAAGCACTTTGATGTATGGGATACAACTAAGTTCATGCCTTAACCCTACACTTAGTCCGATGGTTCATCCAATGCCATTTATATCCCGTGCGATCTGTACACCATCCGGTTAAAGGGGTCATGACATGGTTTTTTGTTTTGTTTTATTATGTTCCCTTAGGTGCAATTATAGTATTACCATAGTTTTTGGACAAAAAAATTAAAAAATGTAGTGATTTATGTCCTTTTCCCACCCTATTTCTCATCCTCTGATTCAAACAGTCTGTTTTGGAGTTGTTTCCCCTTTAAGAGTTCAGTTGTAACGCCCACTGTTATGATTGGCTAACGTCAGTGCTTATGCACGAATTATTATCGCCCCCTAGTCAGAACATGTACGGATTCCGTGGAACTCTTTATAGTAGCGGGTGCTGCCGATTGGTGCGAGCGAGGCGATGCCTCTTGAAATTATACAACCCTATATGTTGGAGCCAGAATCAGATGAGGAATCAGAAGAAAATGAACCATCACGACAACTAAGAATGGATCAGTCCGTGTCCACATGTAAAGTGTGAAACTATTTTGAATTATAATTTGTAACCCGAGGGCCGAGACACTTGAAAATGGGTTATTGTTGCGTAATTATCCTATAATTTGCTAACACATTATTTAACTAATTTCAATGAAATCATAGGGTGTACCACGGACAAAATGCATGCACAGGCCATATTTGAAGATGCAGCATTGATATGGCAAAAATGTTAATTGCTTCGCACAATGCTCCGCTACATGAAACTTCGGTCTTCCGGTCTTTTACCATCGTGTCAATTCTCAATTGATTTTGATTCAGATGCTTTTGATTCATATTCACAGTTTGAAGGCGCACGCGCGGCCGGGGCTCTCTGTTCGTTCTTTCAGTAACATGCGCCCTGTCACACTCATCTACATCACTCACCTATCAAATAAGGCTTTTGGCTGCATATGCTGCAAATACACTGCATCCAACTGCTTTCCCTGACGTCTGGATCGTTCGGCAGCATATTCCAACATGTTGTTTGTCCAATGCCAGGAACAGCACATCTACGTCTTCTTGTAAACAGACCCACTCGCTGCACGTCGACTGAACACTTGTGGGCATGACAACGATGCGATTATGCGAAATGAGGCGTAGTTGTCCTGCGCTGGAGGCGGTCATATGCAAACGACTGGTAGGCTACGTCACTTCGTACCGTGACTTCACTTCATACCATGGATCCACAACGAGCTGTATTTAGAGCTTGATTGAATAAATGCTTCGTTTATAATGGGGAAGATTATAAAGACAGCATTTGCGATACTAACTTTACAATTAGCTGACATTGAACCCCACTCTGAGTTTAACAGCAGTGATATATCACCAGTGTGCCCTGGTAGTGCAGATATTCACTCTTGTCTAATCTATCTATAATCAACAAATCAACACTACTGTATTTTGATGCGTTAAAAGTTGTTCTTTAGAATAATCTAAAACATATCAAATAAAATGACACCAAATCGTCCTTAATGAAAAAACAACAACATTTCTATCGGAAAATTGATTTGAGGATCCAGGGGTCGACCATCTTGAAAATAGACATTTCAAGTGGCTGAGAGTGTTTTCTAGTCAAGCAACCCTTAGAGACAGCTCATACCAATGTGCATGCTTATGTCACTAACTAAACAATTATATCGCTTAACTGCTCCATTTAGGTGGTGGTAATCTTGAAAAAAAAAAATTTTTTTGAGTTGAAATTGAAATTTCAAGTAGCTGTGGGCAGTTTCTTGTCAAATGACCTTTGAGACAGCTCATGGCAATTTTCATGCTTGTATCAACAACTAAATGATTTCTTAAGTCTAACTGCTCCACTTAGGTGGTGGTCATCTTTAAAAATGGCCGCCATCTTGACATTTCAAGTAGCTGTGGGTGGCTTATTTTCTAGTGACCATCATAGACTGCTCATGCCAATTTTCATGCTTGTATCACCAAATAAACCACTATATCACTTAACTGCTCCACTAAGGTGTCGGCCATCTTGAAAAATGGCCGCCATCTTGAAAGATGGCCGCCATCTTGAAATTTCAAGTGGCTCGGACAATTTTCTTGTCAAGTGACCCATAGAGACTGCTCATGCCAATTTTCATGCTTGTATCATAAACTGAACGATTATATTACTTAGCCGCTCCACTACTCGTATCTCACAGAACTATGCTTCTCAGTCACTTGGAAAGATTGGGCTTCACGGTCAACTGGACCAAAAGCTCATTACGGCCCAGCCAGTCAATCTCCTTTTTAGGGATGGAACTGGACTCCGTGGCTATGTGTTCGACACCTAGCCGCATCTTTCCAGAAGGGCAGAACCGCCTCCCTGAAATAATTTTAGAGGATGCTGGGCTGTATGGCCTCAGCTGCAGCAGTGCATCAGCTGGGCTTACTGCGCATGCGCCCACTACAACGCTGGTTGAACGCCCGCGTACCCCGTCAGGGGTGGACGCGTTGCTACAAGAGAATCAGGATATCTCAGAGCTGCATTTCAGCTCTGCAGCCCTGGTTAGCGGCCATTTGGTACCAGCAGGGCGTGACAATGGGAGCGATTTCCCACCGGAAAATCATCTCGACAGACGCCTCCAACTCAGGTTGGGGCGGCCTTTTCGAGGGCAGACCGGTCTTTGGCCTGTGGTCAGACCGAGAGAAACGCCTTCACATAAACTGTCTGGAGATGCTGGCGGTCGAGAACGTGCTGAAGCGCTTCCTCCCGTTCATACAGGACCAACACGTTCTAGTCCGCTTGGACAACATGTCGGTTGTGTCCTACGTGAACCGCCAGGGTGGTGTCAGATCCAGGAGCCTCTGCGATCTGGCAGAACGCCTCCTCGTTTGGACCCAGTGCAGCCTGCACTTGCTGAGGGCGATGCACGTGCCAGGGATCCTGAACGAAGGACCGGACAGATTGTCCAGGGACAATATTCCACCCGGGGAGTGGTCTTTACACCCCCAAACAGTCCAGCTGTTATGGCGCCTCTTTGGCAGAGCGGAAGTCGACCTATTCGCGTCAAAGGACAACGCTCATTGCCCAGTGTTCTTTTCAAGGAACGAGGATGCGCTATCCCAGCTCTGGCCCAGCCGCCCGTTATATGCCTTCCCTCCAATCTCTATGTTCCCACAGGTAATCAAGAGAATCAGGGAATCGCACAGCCCGGTGCTCCTCATAGCCCCGCGATGGGAGAACCAAACCTGGTTCCCGGAACTAACACGGCTGTCACGTTCAGCCCCGTGGCCGATTCCAGTGAGGAGGGACCTCCTCTCTCAAGCCTGCGGCTCGATCTGGCATCCCCACCCAGAGCGCTGGTCTCTGCACGTGTGGTTGATCAACGGATACCCGTTATCATACCATAAGGAGTTATAAACACGATCACGCAATCTAGAGCCCCCTCTACGAGACGGCTATATGCGTCTAAATGGTCTGTGTTCTCCAAATGGTGCACCGACAAAAATCTGGACCCCAGAACGGGTGAGGTTTCGCAGGTGCTCGATTTCCTTCAAGAGCTACTGGATAAGGGCAGGTCCCCATCCACGCTCAAAGTATACCTAGCGGCCGTTGCAGCCTTCGCTGAGTCGAAGCAAGGCCGGTTTCTAGGAAGGAACGAGCTGGTCATCCGCTTCTTAAGAGGAGCCAGAAGGATGAACCCTCCGCGCCCTCCTTCGGTTCCTATTTGGGATCTCTCCGTGGTCCTAGAGGCCCTAAAGATGTATCCCTTCGAACCATTAGATTCAACGAATCTAAAATACCTCTCGCTCAAAACCGTTTTTCTTTTGGCTCTGTCATCAGTTAAACGTGTGGGGGACTTACAAGCGCTATCTGTTAGCGCAGCATGCCTTGAGTTTGGCCCGAATGACTCTAAAGTCATCCTCAAACCGAGACATGGCTATGTCCCGAAGATGATTGGCACTCCCTTCAGAGCGCAGGTCATTTCTCTGTCGGCTCTGCCAGCATCCGACAGCGTGAGCAGCGACAGCCTCCTCTGCCCTGTTAGGGCACTGAGAGCTTACGTCACGCGCTCCGCCCCCTTCAGACGCTCGAGCAGCTCTTCTTTTCGTTTGGCGGACGCACCAAAGGTCTCGCCGCCTCGAAACAGTCCCTATCCAGATGGATAGTGGACGCGATTTCTGCTGCCTACGCGTCAAAAGGTCTGCAATGCCCTCTGGGCATCAGGGCTCATTCCACAAGAGGCATGGCCTCGTCGTGGGCATGGTCCAGTGGAATTTCCATTCACGACATCTGTATGGCGGCGGGCTGGGCCTCCCCGTCTACATTTGTGAGATTCTATAATCTGGAAGTTCCCGCCTTGCAGGCCAGACTTCTATCAGTCTAATGTGTGTATGATCTGCCCACATGACAGTTGCACAGGCTACCTCAACGTTAGCTCTCCTGGTTGAGCTGCACTAATATGGTTGGTTATACATGTACATGCAGCCCGGTGCCGCCGCTCTACATGTGTCGGCCCGCTTGCTGGCCGCCTGAATTTCCCACTTTCAATGTTCCCCGGGTTGGGACTCATAGAGTGGATGCTAGGCGCGCACGCCGTTGACAAAGTGTTCCCGTAGCGTAAGCTAAACTTACGCAATACGAGAGAACCTCTCGTAAGAGAACGTACTCGGTTACCTAACGTAACCTCGGTTCTCTCTAGAGAGGGAACGAGTATTGCGTAACCGGCCGTGCTAGCGCCTTGAGCGATTTTCGCTTCAGATCATGAAAACCAGGGAAGCAGCCTCTGAGCCCCGCTTTTATAAGCTAAACCACACCCCTTTGCGCGGGCTCTGACGCGTATTGGGCACAAAGCGCCACCATTGGGCATGACGTCACGCCAGGCTCACTGGTAGGCTGCTGCAGTTGCCGCAAGGCAGCCAATGAGCACGCTAGATAGCCTGCTCTAGGTCTGCAGCTGCTGCACTGCGTTGACAATATATACAAAATTAAGGATAATTTTGGCTTCAATATCTCGAGCAAAGAAGAACTTTACCCGTAGCGTAAGCTAAACTTACGCAATTCTCGTTCCCTCTCTAGAGAGAACCAAGGTTACGTTAGGTAACTGAGTACGTTATACCAGGCACTCATCCCAGTGGGACGAAATTCTGTTCTAAAGCTCAGATGACATGAAACCGTATGCACATGTAAACTGAAGTTACATGCAATTAGCACAGCCCAGCAGCCCCATCAAGCCAATACAAGGTGCTGTTCGCTGACACTCCACACGCATGTTCATTTCACTTGCTAATCATAGCATGGAGCACAACTCCAGAAACATAATCAGCACCAAGACTTTAGCTGCGCAGCCGAGCCGCAATCAAGAGCCCGGTTTGATTACTTCCTTCCGTATTCCTTTGGATTTTCATTTGGAGTTCTGGAACTGTTTAATTTCATTTGATGAAATATATAAGTGGTTAGTTCTCGGCCTTGTAATCAGCACATTCAGTTTGCATGTGATTATCATGCCGGTTGAGAGCCTCTCTTTGGATATTTGACCCATTTACTCTGCAGTGTGGACTTGCTGTTTATAGCAGTCATTTAGACCGATATCATAACAGGAAATGCCCTTATTAAATCTCTTCATCCATATTTTGGCCTGGTTTCACAGACAGGGCTTAGATTAAGCCAGGAATAGGCCTTAGTTAAATTAATTTGTTTTTATAAACATGCCTTAGAAAAAAACATTACTGGTGTTAATCTTCAGACAAAACAATGGCAGTGACATATTTTAAGATATGTCAGTGCAAGTTGCTTTCAGTTAAAACAGCTCAAACAAGCATTTTGGTCTAAGACTATAGGCTTAAGCCTTGTCCGTGAAACCAGGGGTATAACTTATAAATTAAAAACTTTAAAAAATAGACTTATTTAACCTATACTTCATTTAACTTATTAGCACCAACTAGATGCTTCACTAATTTTTTCCTGCCTATAAAAAATACATCACAGCCAGGAAAGGGTTTGCTTTTATTCTGGCAGTGCTATGGTACAGTGTGAGAACCAGACAGTAATATCATGGTACTTTCATATTATTATAGCATTATAGGCAAGGCAAGGCAAGGCAAGTTTATTTATATAGCACATTTCATACACAATGGTAATTCAAAGTGCTTTACATAGAAGAAATAAAAAATAAAAAAAAAATAAAAAATAAAATAAAATAAATAACAATAATTAAAACAGTTTAGAATAAAGAAATTAAAATAATCAAAACAAATAAGAATAATTAAAACAGTTTAGATTAAAAAATAAAATAAAGTACAGTAAAAACAGTCGGACGAACAGTGGCACAGTGCTCATTCAGTAAATGCATAGCTAAACAGATGTGTTTTGAGTCTGGATTTGAATGTGACTACTGTAGGAGCACATCTGATCTCCTCTGGAAGCTGGTTCCAGCTGCGGCTAGAACCAGCTTATAGTATTTTGACAATATATATTTTGATTTATGTATGTTTTTGCTTTGAAATTACGTAAAAAAACAAACAATTGCATATTATATTGCTACGTATTCAAAATGTTTAATGCAAGAAAAAAAGGTATAACACATATTTGGTTAAAACAATTTAGTTTTTCATCAAATGAACTCAAGAATGTATGAAATATAATATTTTTAATTTCCACTATCATTTGGAATCAGTAAGTTAAAAAAAAAATCTTATACTTTTATTCAGCAGGTATGTATATAAATTGATCAAAAGTAAAGATGAAAGTGTAAAAAAAAAGAAGTGAAAATGAGATGTTATGGTAACTCGGAATTTTTCCTCTGCATTTAACCCATGCAAGTTAGTGCACACAAATTAGGAGTAGTGAATAGTAAACACACACACTGTAAACCATGAACACACACCCGGAGCAGTGGGCAGCCATTTTTTCTGTGGTGCCCGGGGAGCGATTGGGGATTAGGTGTCTTGCTCAAGGGCACCTCAGTTGTGGGTAAAGAGAGTGGAAGAGAGATCTGTTCATTCACTCCCCCACCTACATTTCCTTCCGGTACTGAGACTCAAATGTTTTTGGTTTTTTTTTAATAGCAAAATAGCTTTTTTAAATAAATGCTGTTCTTTTGACTTTATTCATCAAAGAATTCTGAAAAAAAATTATGACGGTTTCCTTATTTTAAATTGTAATACTATTTCACAATATTACTGCTTTTATTGTATTTTTGATCAAATAAATGCAGCCTTAGTGAGCATAAGAGTCTACCCTTAAAAACTGTACCAAACTCAAACTTTTGATTGATAATGTATGTGTACCAATTCAATAAACAGAAATATTTACCTATTTACCTGTATTTTTATTTGGGAAAGCACAGGAACAGTGCCGCCTGGACGTTTGTGAACACTTTTGAGTAATGACTCAGATCAGAATTTGAAATCAATTCAATTAAACAGTTTAAACTGATTCACAAAAATCAATCTCTTAAATCAATCTTACCAACTCAGCACAATTTTCTTATAGCTCTCATACTTGTAATTTGTCAAATAAAGAAATGCTGTGAGAATAGTCTAATCACATTCTTTTGAAAAATTATTGGCAATGTTTCTTCATTTTATATCACCAGCAAAAATCATTAATATTAAAGCTGCAAGCAGCATTTAGCGGTGTTCAAGCAGTTAAGGCCTTTAAGGCCGTTAAGCACAAAAGCATCAAAAGACATTAAGTTTTATTTAGCATACATTTAAACACTGACATAATAGATGGAAAAGACCATTTACAGCCAATACAGGCAATTTACCATAGGAAATAAATGGTTTTAAAGCTTTTCAACAGTTATAGCGCCACCTATTGTCCGATCTCCAAAAACTTTGCATGCTTGTTCATGATGTTATGTCACATATGCTCACCAATTTTTGTGAAGTTCTGAGTTTTTATTTATGATTTATAGGCTTTTGAGTGTGTTTTGACACGCCCCTTTTTATAAATGACCCTGTTATAGCAAACCCAAGGGCAAAGTTCAACTTTTTTTTGATAATTATTGATCTAGAGAGTCCAGAGAATTGTCCTAGACTGGTCTGGTCTTGATTCTAAGTCAAACGGTCTAGGAGTTATGAGCAATTTAGTACTTTTGGTTGCTGTAGCGCCACCTATGGGCCAATCAGGGTCATACTCTGATAGGTTCTCCCCAAACTGAGGCCCTACCACCTGGCCAGGTTTCAAGTCTCTAGGCCTTACGGTTTGGGCTGCACGATGCGTTTTAGTTTTTTTTTTTTTTTAAATAGCAATTACAATATATCTGAATTGTCTTCAAAAACATTGAGAAGTGTTTTATCAGAAACCTTTAGAGTCTAAGCAATTCAACAGTGTTGAATCCATGATGCAAGATGTTCTTTCAGTCTTTGTTTGAACACGTACCATAGCATGCATATTAAACAAACCAAATATTTCTGAATGAGTTTCTGAAAGCCTTTGCCTCGCTCATATTAACAAATCAACAAGATGTACAACCATGAAGATACCACGCTTCATTTAGCTAGCTTTGAGATGTTTATAATCCAGACATGACAGCCCAATTATCTCAGGTTGTTTTATAATTGAAAAATCAAGTGTGTCAGTGTGTATGATTCAGATAAGATGCGAATTGTGTCGTTTTTATCGAAACGATTCTCCCCATCAGCATTCCAAATAGAGATCTTACTGTGTGATAGGATTTATTTGTGTTTACTGAAATTTCCGTCATGCAAAATGACTTGTGGACACAGCTATTCATCAAACCTCAGTGCCTGATATTTACTGTATTCATTATTTCTGTCTCTTGGCAAATGCAGTCACTCTTCCTTCCTGTTGTTTTTATCTCAAGTCCTGTTTTGTCAGACCCCCAGTATTGTGGCATCTTTTCCCTTCTCCTTGGGAAGGTTGTAAATTGCTTTTGTTATGTATTCCCTGCTGTCCGTGATCCGGAGGAGAAATTGGATTTCATGTTGGATCGTTAGTGTTGGCTGTGGTTTTCTGTAGTTTGAGTTGGTCAAGGTCCCTCAATCCAGCTTGCTGCAATTGGATATTCAACTCAGTCTTTCTCAGATGGATGAGCATGTAAAGGAATAAGACATTTTGCTGACTATTTACATTCTCCTCTTTCCTGTGTTCCCAACAGGTACTTCTTCATCGCCTCAATCAGTATGCTGTGTCTAAAATTGATAAGAATATAACAGAGGAGACTGTTAAGGTGAGTTTTGGACACACGATTGGGTTTTAGGGGCACATTCAAGCCTCAAAATGAATATTTATTACACAAATAATGAAAATGGTTGTAATTTACCTACTTATATGTCATTCCATGACATGCCAGTTGACTTTTTTTTTATTCCATGAAATACAAAAAGAGATATTTTGTAATATGCCCAGGCTGCAATTTTCCATTCCATGAACTCAAATGAGCTTCAAAAATGACAAACAAGCAGTGTTGTTATTTTTCACTAAGTTTTTGGGAATTGAAATAAAAGTAAAATATAAATATTAGATAAGATTAGATGTCACATTGTCCCCTCTGTTTATGTTCCTGGACTCCTATTTTGAAATGTATTTCTATTCCATTGTTTATGGTTTCATTTCTCTTGCGTTCATTCTATGCCATGGTCCCTAATTTGTTTTCTCCCTAGTTACTAATTACCCTCACCTGTGCCTTTGCTATCCCTTTACCCCTGTGTTTCAGTTGTCATTTGTTGGTCATTGTCTTCACATGTCTTTTTATGTCTGTGAAGCTGTTGTGTTTGGTGTTCCTCTTCGTTTTTGGATCATCTTCTTTGTTTATTTAATAAAATTACTAGATCCTTGCCTATTCTAACTCTCCTCTGGACCGAACCGTGGCAATATATGTGTAGAGTGCTCATTCAATAAATAAAAGCTATGATTCAATAAAAGCTCATTCAAATTATTAATTAAAACTAAAATATTATACAAGAAGGCTGATTGTAAATAACACTGCATAAAACGTTTGCACTATATTGGAAGTCATACGATAGTTTTGTGTGAGGAACAGACCATAGTTTGAGTTGTAGGTTGCCGTAGTTCTGAGGTACGACATCAGTGTTAAACGTCATTGTTCTCTCATCTCTTGTGATGAGTCATGATGTGCCAGACATGAGGGTGAGTAAACTGACAAAATTAGCATATTTATGATTTGCAAAATTTGAACTATTTCTTTAGACAATTCATTTTCAGCCTGGTTGGTGGTGCGCGACAGTAAACACTCTGCATTCTCAGATGGGAATTCTGCTGAGTGAAAGTGAGTGCTTGAATACTCAGTCATGTAAACAGGCTCAGCCTGCTGTTTGCATGTTTTAGAGCATGTCTGAACATGCAGTACCTGTTTGAGGATGTGTGTGCGGGATACTCACTGAACAGGGGTCATTCAGAGGTCAGTTATTGAATATATGAACTATACAGCAACACACGACTGGCTCATCTTTATATACCGTGGTTTATAAATACTTAAGAGACATTTAAAGTTGTCTTAATGTGATTAGTTATAATTAGGTATAAAATATCAAGAAAAAATGTTTTGTGCTGCATTTCTTAGTTTGATATCTAATATATATATATATATATATATATTATATATATTTAAAGAGAGTACCATGCACTGTTACAGTCACTTCCAGACCTTCCCCTTTTTTAAGTGCATTGTTGGTTGTCCAGATCCAGACAATGTCCCTTTGACTCCCTCAGTCAAAGTCAATGTTTCCATGCGTTCACCCCGCAGGTGCTGTTTTCTAACCTGGAAGAGATCCTGTCTGTGCACAGGGACTTCCTGTCCATGGTCGAAGAGCTTCTGCAGCCTGACCCCAACGCGTATCATGAAGTGGGCCGCTGCTTCCTGCACCTTGTGAGTCTATGTCTACCACTCTCTCTTTTTCTCACCGTATTACACGCATCCCTGCAGAAAAAAAACTCCCACTTGGTTTAAGCTTGTCTTAGCTGGTTTAAGCTGGTCTCCAAGTCTGACCAGCTGGAAAGTGCCCAAAACTCATTTAAAACCAGCCAAAAACAGACAATCAAACCAGCCTAGGCTGCTTAAAGAGATTGTTTTCTACTATAGGATACTGTCTATATATAGGGGTTTATATCGTTTGGGGTCATTCATAATTTTTTATTAAATTAATATTTGTATTCAGCAAGGATTCCTGAAAAAATAATAATTTGATTAAGACAAACGTAGCCTTGGTGGTGAGCATAAGAAACCCCTTCACAAAAATATTAAAATCTTATATATATAAGACACCCAGCATATTTATATTATATAATAGATAAACTGAAATTGAAAACGCTTAATATTTTTACTATATATATATATATAGATAGACAGATAGATAGATAGATAGATAGATAGATAGATAGATAGATAGATAGATAGATAGATAGATAGATAGATAGATAGATAGATATAACTTTTTTTATGAACAACGAAAGTATAAATAACTGGGACTTCACCTTTGCCTTCCTTTGCATATTTGAGTTAAAACGTTGGATTTATAGGTTTATAGTAGGAAGAGCACTGCAGGGTTTTTGTTTGAGTGAGATGCTGTTTTGTGGTTTTGGGATGGAGGCATTATTTGTTGCGCTAGTATTCAATCCATCAGTCTTCCGTCTGCCCCTAGGCAAAACCTCAGAGACGCTGGATTTCTGACGGGCATGAGAAGTGAAATCTCAGAATAAGCTCTTAGTTTGTGTGTTTTTGTGTCTGTGTATCTCCTCAGAGAGGAAGGTTTCAGATTTACGACGAGTACTGTGGGAACCACGAGAAAGCCCAGAGGCTTCTTCTGGAGCTCAATAAGATCAGGACAGTACGCACACTTCTGCTGGTAAGACACTTGTTTATATATATATATATATATATATATATATATATATATATATATATATATATATATATATATATATATATATATATATATTAAATATGGTTACACTTTATTTCGATTGTCCACTTTAGACATTATTCTAACTATAAGTAACCTGTTAACTCTCATTAGAATATTAGTAGACTGTAGTGGACTGTTAGGGTTCAGATAAAAGTATTTTAGAATAATATGGAATGTTTGTTTGGGGAGCATCAAAATAAAGTGTTAGCAGATATTAAGTAGACAGTATAATTCAGTACTAATACTCTAATGACAGTTAGTTGACAGTTGCAAAGTTACTTGTAGTTAGTAGAATGTCTAAAGTTGACCATCGAAATAAACTGTTACCAAAATGTGTATAAATGTGTTGCCATAGTTCTCACTCTGGAACGTTAGACTAGGTTTTTCAGTACTTGATTTATAATGTTTAAAGATTATTTAATTTTTTTTACCACCATTGTTTAATTTTTTATCCTGAGTGCATGTAACTGTGCATGCCAAGTGTGCAAACCCTGTTTGGAAGTCTCTCTCTTTCACACACAAACACATTCACACTAGAAATGCTCATGATCCTAACCACTGTCAAACCTTTCTTCGTTTGCATTAATACACATGACAAAAATTCATGTTTTTGTTGGACACATTCCTATGGCTGTCCCAGGACGGTGAGCTCATTAATAGTCTTTGTAATGGGCAGGACCGGGCTAAGGTCAGGTCTAACACTGAGGGGGCCAGTGGCATGTGTGTGTAATACTATATCTTATGACCTCCTGCGATACATGGGAGCTCCTTGGAGAGTCTGACACAAATTAATTTCCTCTGGCCGAGCTGACAGGACTGTCCTTCAACTCTCTGTCTTTGTAATGTAATGCAAGAAAGCACTGACCCCTCTATAACACTAAAATACATACATTAAAAGAAAAGCTGCTTACTTGAATTTTTTAAGCTTTATGTTATTTGTTACATCTTGTGGATTTATTTAAGAAATGTAAAAAACGTGTGTATATTTTAACATTTATTCCAGTACAATTGATAGGCCTATATAGGCTTCTGTTGTAAGTGCATTACTGTAAACATGGATGATTTTATTAAGGTAATTAAATTGTATTTAAAGTTCTTTATGCTCTTAATGGTTGTTTGCTATGTTTTAAAACATAAGATAAATGTAGGTGTTAAGATAAAAAACAAAACATATAAACTGATGATCTCAGGAATAAAGGATATTGTTGGTAATCTATATGGTGGAGCGCTCTTAGATTTACTGCTCCCTAAGTCTTTGAACTCGTGCTGTGGTAGCTATACGGTCGTAATTGAATTTGATTTAATGGCAGTTTTATAGCCGTGACCTTGAGGGAAACGTGCCGTTCTATCATCCCTCTGAGACTCAAGTTCAAGTTTAGAGTGTTAGTAAAGACTGCACAGAGGATTTTCTTTTATTTTCTGACTTCTTTTGCTTTTTTGTCTTTTAAGAACTGCATGTTGTTGGGCGGCAGGAAGAACACAGAGGTTCCTTTGGAGGGCTACTTGGTTGCACCCATCCAGAGGATCTGTAAATACCCATTACTCCTGAGAGTGAGTACAAATTATGTAACTACAGACATGTCAAACAATAGTATACTACACTGTAACATGACCTCATCATTTTGCATTAAATAATCAGTAATGAATTATCAGTTATATATATATATATATATATGTTAAAAGTTCTGATAATTTGTCACACTTGAAATGAAAGGTCAACTTGAGCACATTGCATAGTGGGATACTGTATTCCATAAAAGTCAATAATTTGGGTTATTCTTTGTATGCAGAAAATTGCATATTGTGTGCTGCTGACTGCTGAAATAGTATGTGTAGTATGCTGTTTCAAACATGCCAGCATGTTCTACTGTGATATTGTGACCTTTTTACCTTTAATGTTACACCCAATTGCTTGAAAGTTTAATTTAACCAGTTTAATCAGTGTCTGAAACGATAAAGGATTCGGTGTCTAAACCCTTCCTTTCCTCGGGCCTACTCTGCTCTGATTGGTCAGATGGCCCAGTCTGTTGTGATTGGTTTACAGCTTACAGCGTGTGTTGGAAACAAAACACCCATTACCAAATCTGAATTTCAGCTCTGGAGGCTTCCTTAGCAAGTCTATATACAGTGATACGAACAGTAATAATGCCATCGGTTTTACCGTATCGATTCGAGCCTGATTCCTCATCCTTTTGAAGTGCATGGAAAGTGGATTTGCTTTCGCAGCACAAAAAAAGTGTCTTCTCGACTACATGTTGACTACACAAACCAAACTCGTCCAGTCCTCAGCTACAACTAGTGTTTAAGGCTGGCATTATGCAAATTAGTTACTAACCTACATAAGTTTGTCCAGGGAGTAAGACTGGAATTACCGATGACTAATTTCATGCAGTTCATAGACATATACGATGAACACCGGTCACCATAGACAATAACTCTATTTATAAAACTTTGCAGAACCTTTACATTCACTAAGAACTGTATTACACACTGCATTCATGAAAGGGTATATCCGAAAAAGCATAATAGTGGCACAAGCCAGAGTGTTACAAATTGTATTGTACATTTACATGGAAAATCAACAACAATTTTAAAAGCCATTATTTAGACTCTGAGTTTCATCTATTGCCAGGCTCATTGCTAATGTTTCATAGCTGTTCTTGAACCCAAAACACTGACATTTAAATGGTTTACTGTAAACACCCACAAGCACTCGTTCACATAATAAGACCGTAATTTCTAGCATAATTTCTTCACTGAGCTTCTCACAGTCAGAGTCACCCCGGCCCCTCTCGGTAAATACCAGTGATTGGCATCTGTGGTTACTTCGATATCTTAGACATGTAAATGTGAGCGACAGAATTAAACTGATGAGGCAGAACCCTTGTGTTTAGACTTGGTTTAGAGATTAGCATCTTCCCCAGCAGATCCTGTCTTGCAGTAGCAACATTATTGAACATACTACAAACACAATTTTAGCCAGAATTATTCAGAAAACATAACCACTAGCTTTGATAATTCCATCAGTGTTAAGCTTGGTTTCAAAGTTAAGTTCACTTCATAATGTTCCATGATATGGTTGTGTTTTGTTGTAATTATACCACTTTACATTTTATGTAATGCTTAATGTTTGTGTTTTCTGTGGATGCTTAGGAGTTGATGAAAAGAACCCCAAAGAAACACAATGACTACTTGATGGTGCAAGAGTCGCTGCAGGTGATGAAGGCCGTTTGCTCCAGTATCAATGAGGCCAAAAGGCAGATGGAGAAACTGGAGGTGCTGGAAGAGTGGCAGTCTCATATTGAGGGCTGGGAGGTACACGAACACACACACACACACACACACAGACAGTCATGCAGTGGCGGCTGGTGCGTTTTAAAATAGAGGAGGCACACAAAATTTTAGAGGTCGATTTTTTTAACTGAAAAGACAGAATATTTATAGAAAACAACACACACATCAACACAATATAAATATAAGTTCACACACCTAGTTATATAGCCTATCACTTGATGTCCGTGTTAATAGAGCGCTTTCTGGCGTTTAGTGAAGCCAGCCTTCCTCCATTTTTTATTTGTAGTGTTGTTTGAATGGTACTTTAGTAAATTTGTTTGATCAAATATTCAATATCTCTACTCTCCATAGTTACATCAGCGGTAGCAGTTCAAACTAATATCTCGTAATTTACGTCTTGTCGATGATTGGTTGATATACCAAGGGAGGTTAGCCTCCTCTGCCATGTTACTTTTCTCAACACTCCTAATCGCTGAAAATGAAATACTCTATAGTGATTGGCTTTTGTTTTGTTTTTTACCAACAGAGGCACAAGTCTCCGGCTATGGAATTGCATCCCCCTCCCTTTCTCTATCCCCTCAAACTCGCGTTTCACACATTCGGCACATTCGGGACATTCAGGGAAGCGGTAGTTACACTCACAGTGGTGAAATTACAAAAAAGAAATACACATTCTGAGACATAAAATGAATAACTTGGAATTTTATTAATTTTATTATCTGCCATTTTCACCTCAAAATGTTGGGCAAGCTGTGTCTCCCTTGACTCCCCTGACGTGCCACTGCACTCATGTTGGGTTTCCATGTTTTATGGGGTCTTTCCATAGACGTAGTAGTTTTTATATTCAATCCCCCCTACACTAACCCTACCCCTAAACCTACCCATCACACAAAACCTTCTGCTATTTTAGATTTTCAAAAAAGATAATTCTGTATGATTTATAAGCTTGTTTCCTTAATGGGGACCAAAAAAAAAAAATCCCCACAATGTCAAAATTTGGACATTTTGTCTCCCTTTAAACTCTATTGGTGCTTACTAAGACAAATTAGGGATTTGAACAAACCCTTAACCTTAAAGTATTAGGGTTCGGCATGTAACATCCTGCAAGGTTTGAGTTTCAGACAAGAAAGATACATGCGGTTTAAATTTTAACTTATGATTTCCCTTGATGGACACTGAAATGTTCAAAAATCCCATTGATTTGCTCTGTACTTTTAAACAGTAGTGTAAACTCCTTCACCTGAGTTAGTTTGACGTCAGAAGATACAGTGAGAGGCGCCATCACTAACCCCCAAAACTCCATTCTTGTCAGTGATTTTGATGTAAACGATTGAAACCCTAAAATCTTAAGTCCTAATTGAACTTCATGCTTTTGTTCGTCTTTTCTTTCAGCCTCTGTACAACCTCTCCCTCCACCGACCAGCTCAGATGAGTGCTCTTTAGACCATGCCAGCACTGTCTCCTTGCATCAATGCCTTTAATTAGACCCACTTTATACGGTAGCGGCCGCTTGACCATAGCACGAGATTAACTCTGCCATTATTCATATTCAGATGGCTGATAAGAGCTGAAATACTTTCACAAGTGCTCTATAAACTAACCTCAAACTACATCCAACATGCAGACTTGTTCTACCCCCCCCATCACATCATTTTGCATGCAACACGTGACCCATCAAATAACCAGCAGGTATCGTCGAATGCAGTTCGAAACTCATTTATCCTCCAGACTTCCCCCTTAATAACGTGTGACTGGGCATGCAGCTGCCGGCCAAGGGTAACAATAGCAGTGATTGTGTGGGCAGTGTGGGTTCTGTGCTTGGGCTTTATGTAACAGACCCGTCCAGTGAGGTTTTAAGTGAACGGAGAGCTTGGTGTTTTTGGAGAAAGATAGAAAGAGGTGAAATAAAAGACACAGACATGGTGAACTCACACTGATTAGGATGTACAAGTTGACATGAATTAATTCAGACAATAGAATGACTACAGGGATAAAATGAAAAATTAAAACACCTGTATTACTTTTCTCTTCCGTAGAAGACAAAATGAGAAGTTTAGCAGAATGTTTACATTAATAATTTATATTATTAATATATATTTAAATGTACTCTACAATTTATTCAGAAAGAATGCATAAAATTGATGTGACAGACTTAAAAATTAAGATTTTTACACTGTTACAAAAGGTTTCTGAACTTTTTAATCAAAGAATCCTAAAAAAAAGTATTAGGGTTTCTACAAAAATATTTAGCAGCGCAACTGTTTTCATCATTGATAATAATTAAAAAAAAGTTTCTTGAGGACCAAATCTGCATATTAGAATGATTTCTGAAGGATCATGTGAAAATTCAGCTTTGGCCTCATAGGAATAGCTTGAATTTTAAATATAATGAAAACAGCTTCAAATATTTTAAATCGTAATAATATTTCACAGCATTAAGCTGTGTTCACACTACACGCGACTTTGTCGCTGCAGGTCGCCAGTGGCTGCGCTGGAGGGCGTTCCCACTAACTGGTTGCCTAGTAATGTTTGTGAGTGACATTCACGGATGTTACTCTATTCTAGACAACAAACACGTTTTACTGCCGCTACAAACAAATATTTTGGAAGGAAAAGTCTAAATATAAATGGAATCAGTACATAAAATGCATAATATTAAAGATGAACGATAAACAATGAGTGCTCTTTGCCATCGCGGCTATTTAACTGCAGCAAACGGGCAAATACCGGTCTATCTGGGTTCCCGAAACCATTCTGTCATGGAGTCAGTACAGCGAACACCACTGTTTGTACACGGAGATATATCATAAGTTATAGGACAGTTTCTGACGGCTAAAATGAGCTTCTCGTTCAACTTGCCTCGGTCAGACTCAGCACTGAAGAGTGACGGACTCCACTGACTTCACTCCTATTGGTTGTCGCTCGCGAAAATCGCTCTTCATTTGCATAAATTTAAAATTTCTCAACTTTGTCGTGCCACTGGACACGCCCCACCGGTCGCCAACGGTCGCCAACGGTCGCTGTTGCGCTTGTCGCCGGAAGTCGCCCGCTCACCATTGATAATGAATGGTATCGTGTCGCTTGGTCGCGTGTAGTGTGAACGCAGCTTTACTGTTTTTAATTCATTTTTGATCAAATATATGTATCCTGGGTACGCCTAAGATATTTCTTACAAAAAAGTAAAAAATCTTACTGACCCAAAACTTTTGAATTTTTGCTTATTAGTCTGTTTTGCATATGCACATATTCAAATGTATCATGTAGAGCTCAGTTACGAGACACATGGACATTTTTACTTTTGGCATCATGGATGTCAAACCTGGTGACATATTTGAATGAGATTTGAGAATTGCGGCATTTTAATAGACTTAAATGCGTATTGTTTTTTTTTTTTTTTTACTAGTGTATAAACACTTGGAATAAAGTCGGATGGACTACTTTAACAGTACTTTTAGGGTGTTTTCTTTGTCATTTTTGGAGCTTGACAGGCACTGGGCACCATTCACTTTCATTGTATGCTTAATTTATATTTTTGAATATTTTGGGTGAACAATCCCTTATTTTTTTATTTGGGGTGAATTCATGTTGATTGGGACACTTTTTGCCATTGAGACGAGATGATGTGTCTCAATCAATCTGAATTCACCCTATTTACTTTTAAGACTTCAACAGAGTCTAAAAGTCTGGGTTTTGTGAGTGTGTGTGGTGTTGCTAATGCCGTTTTTGTGTTGATGTGATGCTGCGGTAGATGTGAGTCATTTTATCACGGTGGCACTAGACTGAGTTAACGGTTGTGGTCAGTGTGTTAACCACGAAGGACTCTCTGCTGAGTGTTCGGTTGAACTGCCTCACGTACAACTTCCTGTGTCACTGGGATACGGTATGAATACTTCACAACATGCTTTAGATCTATTTTTGAGCATATTTTGCAGATGGCGATACAGAAGACTGTGTTTATGCTTACATCCTTTGAGTCTGTTTACCCATCTGCTCCATGAGTCACTGAGCCGTCACGAATTCAAGAATTCATGTTATGTATTTGTAAGCAATCATAAGAAGTTCAAGTCTCACATGTTTAGAGATTAAACCGCAATGACCGCAACTGCTTTTAAACGAATAAGTGGACTTTTGCATTTGATCCCGACAGCCTTGCATATGTAGTTGTGTTTTAAGAAGAAATTTTGCAAAACAAAGACCATGTTGTTTTAGCATCCAGGGTGCGTGTTGAAATGATCTTAGCCAGGTTTCTCTGTCCACATCAACCATTGTAAAAACATACCGCAGAATGAAAAACAGGCGGCCAGATTTTTATGAGGGAAATATAGTGGAATGTTTTAAAAAGACAGACATGGGTTTTGAAACTGAAATTTGTTTTAAGATCTGCAATTTCTGCAAGATTGTTTCTGTCTGCAACACATATCTGAGCAGTCACACCCTTCTGGTAGGCGAGAAATTATATACATTTGGTCTGTGTGGCCAGAGCTGTCACCATAAGTTTCACAGAGGATGGCAATGAATATTATGGGGAAATTTCTGTGCACCATTTAGTGGTACACACTGTTCTGAGTGCAGTGACTCTTCCAAAACCGCTTTTATGAACTACACAATGACCTCTTGGAAGCAGTTCCCAAATCTGTTTTAGCCTTTTGTGCTTCATTACTGGCCTTTTGCCTTCCTGTTACTTCATATCCAGGAAACAAAGCCTTTGATGGGACGCACACGCACAAAGAAAGCAAAGAATCTATGATTTGCTTCGGAATCGTGAACTTCACCTCCCATTAAATGTGAAATACATCACTGCATTAATATGTGTTCTTGAATTGGAGGGAGAGGAAGAGTGTGTCTGTTCTCACAGGCTGTGGGTGGAGATGGGATGAGAAGGTGCTGTTTCTACAGTAGTGTCCAGAAGTGGCCGATTGTTGGTTATTGCTGACCTCCCGCGCATGCAGATGTGTGTCCTTCACAGCAGGTCTTGTGAAGCAGTGATGATGCAGTGTTCATGAGACTCTACTGGCCAGGAGCACTCTGGGAAATTAGATAAAGTGTGGGACTGAGACAGTAGGGAGGAGATGGACCAGAAATTATGGGAGGAATTATAACACTTAGGGAAAGCTGGCAGCTATAGGAAATTAAAGAATATTTGTAGACATTAATATAGTTTTGGAAGCATAATTATTTTCAGCTACTATTATACCCAAAAAAATATTTTTTTAATTTATATTTAGTTTTAACAAAAAATAAATCTGTTTCATTTTTTTTTTAACTTGTATGCTCTAATGTCTTTACTCAGGGCTCCAACATTACAGAAAGCTTAAAAGAGATTAAACAAAACATAACATTATATATATATATACTGTGTATATACAGTATATATATATACACACACACACATATAAACAAACTTTTATGTTAGATGCAGTTAATTGTGATTAATCGATTTGACAGCAACTTGAAGTACTAAAATAACTAAAATGAAATAAACTAATAACATAAAATTTATTAAAACTAGACATATTTTTTTTAAAAACTAATAAAAAACAAAAACAAAATGAAATGGCAAAACAAAGTGACATGACAAAAACACACAATAAAATGACCTTAACTTTTGAAATAAAAGTTAAATGTAAAAATGAAATAATTAAAAATATTTACAAAATATATTATTATATTTACAAAAAATATAATAGTAAATTATAAATTATAAAAATTATAAATTATAAAATTATATTTACAAAAAATATAATAGTATATCAATGATACTAAAATAATACTGACTCTAACATCACAGATAGCGGGGCTGATAATTAATTATTTTTGTTTTGTTTTTTATATTTTATTTAATTTAATTTAAATAAAATCTTACAAATTTTTATTTCTGACAGAAAAATTTGTGAACAATAGTTTTTTTTTTTATGATATATTTTTAACTTAGTTTGTTCTGTTTTCCTCACTCAGGGCTCCAACATCACAGACAGCTGTACAGAGATGCTCATACAGGGAGTTCTGCTGAAGATCTCTGCGGGGAACATCCAGGAACGCATCTTCTTCCTCTTTGACAACTTGCTAGTGTACTGCAAGAAGAAGAACAGGTGAGCTTTCACTATCCCCTGTCAGCTGCCAGCTGTGTTGGGTTTTAATGAGAGAACAGAGAAGCTCAAAGTAATGGTTCTGCGCTGCGCTCTGTTACAGGCGTTTGAAAAACAGTAAGACGGCCACTGAGGCTCCTCGATACCTGTTCCGAGGCAGAATCAACACTGAGGTCATGGAGGTGGAGAATGTGGATGATGGAACAGGTGTGTTTTATTCTGTCAAATAACTAATTACATCACTGCTTATTTGTCAATGCATCACAAATACATAGTTTAAAGGAATAGTTCACTTAAAAATGAAAATTCTGTCATCATTTACTCACCCTAAAGTTGTTCCAAACGTAACACACGTGTAACCAAACAGTTGCCCATTGACTTCCATAGTATTTTATTTCCCACTATGTGTCACATTCACCTCCCACCAAACCCTCTTCACCGCTGGTTCCGTCCAGCACCAAGCCCTCTTCTCCGCTGGTTCCGTCCAGCACCAAGCCCTCTTCTCCGCTGGTTCCGTCCAGCACCAAGCCCTCTTCGCCGCTGGTTCCGTCCAGCACCAAGCCCTCTTCGCCGCTGGTTCCGTCCAGCACCAAGCCCTCTTCACCGCTGGTGTACGTCAGGCACGCAGAGACTGTTAACATCACGCCTGCCCAACCAGAGACTCAGTATGTACCGGAGCCCATTGTTGTTTCTGTGTTTGTGTCAGTCTTTGTAGCTGTTACTACACTAGTAGGCACTGAGAGTGCGTCTCTGTCAAAGAAACCTTTGGATTTTGGAGATGAGAATTGTCCAGTCCCAGTTCGGTTACCCAAGCCTGTCAAGCTAGATCCTGTCATTCATCTGCCTGTCGTGTTAGCCCCGCCCAACCTCCCTCTCCCACCACCTCTTCAAGACATCTCGAACTCTGTTCTTTTTGGGTATCTGCATAGGACTTCAGTCTCTTCTCCAGTCTCCAGCCATCTGTACCACCCAGTCATCTCTGTCACCCTCCAGTCCATCGGTACCACCTTGGACCTGTCGGGAGCCATCTTCTCCTGCGCAAGATGAGCCCTTAGCTCCGTCTAAAGCCTCGGTGCGCTCCGATCTGCTTCGACCTGTTGCCCTGGCTCCCGAACCTATGCTCCCTCCACCCCCGACCTCGGCGTGGACCATCGGCCATTCGGTCTTGCCGGACTCCCTCGGCACGTTGACTCCACCGAGGTCAGACGTCGCTTCACTTCCGCTGCGGACTTGCGAACCGTCCACTGCGCTCTGGTTCTCCACCCCTTCTGCTGCGGTTTGCTCCACCCTTCCTCAGGCTCCATCTCCGCCCTCGTTCGTTCCAGCTCGCCCTCAGACCTCCGGATCCCCACCTCGCTCTCAGGAGGTCGTCGCTGCGGCTCCATCGCGGTCACCTGGGTCTTCATCATCTCTTCACTACCTCGGCTCATCGACTACGCGGTGGGCTTCATCCTCGTCGTCGCCGCCTCCGGTCATCTCCATGGCGGCCTTCACTGCTTCTCCATGGCTCCTCCCTCCGTCGACGCCGCCGTGGGGTACCTTTTTGGCTTTTGCCTGGGCATCTTCCATCACCCATCTGCCCAAGGCCCTTCGCTGGCTCTCACCACGACCTTCACCACCCTGGACCTTCCTGTTCTGTCTCCTTCCTGTCATCCGTCCTCCGCCCGAACCTCCTCCTGCTTCTTCTGCCTACCCTTGGTCATCTTCTGGATCCGCGCCTGCGGTAGTGCCTCGCCCGCCTTCAAGACCCCCTGCCCCCCTCCCTTCTGTCATCTGTTACGGCGCGAGGTCGCGCCTTCCGAGAGGGGGTGTTATGTCACATTCACCTCCTTCATCTGTGTCTTCACTACACTTCCCAACATTCCCTGTCATCACCTGCACCTGCACCTCATCATCCTGATCATCATCACCGCCACCTGTGTCCCATCACCCACATGCACTATAAACCACTCACCTTCAATGCAGTCACTTGTCTGGTCTCGTCGAGACATGACTCACAGACTCTCCTTCAACCAACCTGCTACTTACCAGCTTCCCGATCCTTCTGAATCCATCCATCTCCAGTGTGACTGCTTCCTACCCATCTGCAAGAGAGAAAAGGACATTATCATTCAGCTAAGCCTGTTTAATGTTTCCAAGTCATTTGATCCTTACCTGTTATCTCCGACTGAGTATCCATCTGCACAAATAAACGTTAATAACTTACCATCCAGTCTGTTCCTTCTGTGAGCCCTGACAGGAAGTCAATGGGGTCCATCATTTGTCTGGTAACTGACATTCTTCAAAATATCTTCCTTTGTGTTTCCTTTGTCTAGAATTTTCATTTTTAAGTGAACTATTCCTTTAAGGAAATAATTCAACTTAAAATAAAATCCGTTCATCAATCACTCACTCTCATGTCATTCTGAATTCAGTGTTATTTCAGTATCATTGAGATACTATTATAGTTCTTATTATAATTTTAAATGATTTTATTTGTATATTTTCCATTTTCATTTTAGTTAAAGGTTTAGTAATTTAGTTGTGTGTTTTTGGCATTTTATTTAAATATGCAGTATGTTTATAGTTTATTAAATTTTTTTATTTCAGTTTTAATTTTCGTTATTTTAGTACAAGTTAAACTGAATGAAAATGGGAAATGTTGCCTTAGGACCTATCTGAAAGAATTTTTTTTTTTTTTTTTTTTTTCAGTTAAAGTTTAATTTATTTCAAGTAACAAAAATATTTTTTTATTATTCAGTAGTTATTTTTATTTTTATATAACTATAATAATGATTTTATTTCTTCCGTAGAACACAAAAGAAGGATTTTAGCAGAATGTCCTGGCTGCTCTTTTCCGTATAAGGAAAGTTAATTGGGAAAGTGAATATCAAGCCCCAAATGTGACAAAATAACACTATAAGAGTAGCTCAAATAAGTCGTGTGACATACATCAATTTCTTTTAAAATGACTGAACAATCTTTGCACCGTCATGGGGAAACTAACAAGCCATATAGCTTTAATTTTTACAGATATGCTATGCTGTTTCAAAGGGTGTGGGGTAAGCGTTTAACTACTTTAACGGCTAAAGGTTAGAAAAGTGGCATTTTCTGGGCAGGATGACAAGCTCTTGGAGCTATGACTGGATGAACTCTTGAGTGGAGTGTGTCTTGGCGAAGGAGAAGCCCTGATTATCAGTTATATTTGTAGAAGCAATGATTTGCTCCCTGGCGGACCTAATATCTGGCTGCTCTGGAGATGGATGGGTTTCAGTCCACAGAATCTAAACAAAGCCAACACCGCCGCATTTGCTTGTGGGTGTTCTCCCATTCTCCCCAATGGCTCCGTGTAAAATCCAGACATAGACTATTATTCGCCTGTAATGAAAGCTGTTATGCTGATGGAGACGTCCTGTCCATGGCTGTAAAAGTGCACTCTAAGTCATAGATGGAGTGTTTCTCTTTGATTTGGGTTTTGAATTGTTTAAATTAAAGAAAGAACACTCAGGTAAAAGCTTGTAGCATTATGTTATGAATTAAAAAAACTGCATGGGGCTAATGAAGCGTTTTTAAACGGATGAGACTTCAAATAAAAGTTGAGAGCAATTTGGAAATTGGTTCAATTGAATCAAAGGAAGATGCTGCCTGTGGGGGTGTTAAACCACCAGTGGACGTACAGATGGAGGCTTGTAATTTGTCCAGTTCCTGTGCTGAACTGAGAGGCGTAATCATTGTAACACACAAGCCATTCATAGGGGAAGGAAACGCAGGCGCACGTATTGACTGATTATGATGCGAAAGAACGGCCTAATTCTAATGCATGAGAAAAGAAACTGATGAATACATCTCAGCTTATTTTTTTTTTTTGTTGAGGTGTTTATTCGCATATGGGTTTCAGAGTTCTACTCTGTCAGACCTTGCTTGAAGGGCTGTGATTATTATTGCGTATTCATCATCCAAATAAGGGAAGGTTAAGCAAATATAGATTATTTATTAAAAAGACACATTTTTATGTTTATGAAGCAGCATGCAGTCTTCAGTGCACTATTCAAATGAACTCAGTCGTGTGATTGTATTAAGATTATTGTAATGTGTATTATTTCACTTTGTTAAACTATTGGTATAATTGCACATATTTGCATTGATAGCATTTCAGGTCGGACCACTTTAATCATGCATATAAATGTGTATATATATTATACATTATATATACATTTAATCAATAATTTCATAAATTATTATATACAAGTATTATATGTTGAATATATGTTTTATTTTTATTTTTTTATAAAATTATATGACTTTAATAACTGATTTATTTATAATGAATCATCAACTCAAAATTCATGATCATTACAACCCAACTTGGTCGCAAAGCATAGAGTTACATTTTAAAGAATGTAGCGAAGAACTTATACCCAAAACAATGCATGAAAATGATCAAGAAATTTTGAAGAATGTAGCGAAGAACTTATACCCAAAACAATGCATGAAAATGATCAAGAAACCACCACACACAGTATTGTTTGAAAGTTGCAACAAAAAAAAGTTCTAAAGGATCTTGTTCCTCCGAGACATTGGTGCAATCAGTGCTTCAAGATGGGTTTTAATTCCTGCCTGTTCTTCAGGACTGTTCAAATAGCATGTCGATTCTTCACGGCCTTGTAATTAGAGCAATTGATTCGTCGTCTGCCTGTGATCCATTTCATTCATGGGCTCTTTTGTTTGTTGCCTGTTTCATGTGGGAATGTTTCATTTGCTCTGAACTTTAGTGCTCTCATGGGCTGTTCACACTGCTTTGTTTATGGCCAAGAACATCTATTTTGTCATCTGGGCCGCTTTGATAGATAGCCTGGCATACAAATGTGGAAGGAAGGCAAGAATGCGAAACGGAGACCATCGCTGGTTGTGCCACATGTAGACAAACAGGCCACAAAGAAAGGAAAATATGTGTTGGAAAATCCAAGGAAGTGGCCTGAGAGCTATAAAAGGCATCTCTGACAGGCAGACATTGATTACTTGTCGGTGTTTTTCCTCAGCGGATTACCACAGCAGCGGGAACATCGTGAACAACGGCTGGAAGATCCACAACACAGCGAAGAACAAGTGGTTCGTCTGCATGGCAAAGACACCGGAGGAAAAGCAGGAATGGCTGGAGGCCATTTTGAAAGAGAGAGAAAGACGGAAAAGTGAGTAGTGATGTGATTATACCTGCAGAGGCGCAAACATGTTTCATTAGGGCTCATTAAGTGTAAGTTAACAAATAAGTCTTTAAATAAGATTTAATAGTCACATTTTGCTGTAAAGAATTACAATATAATGTATTTTTTTAATATATTATATTATAAACAAATTAAACATAAAGAATTCAATGCAATAATAATGCAATTATTGCAGCATCAACACAAAGAAACTATAATATTTGTGGAACGGCATCTTTTTTTTAAACCAAGTATTAAGGTAAGTATGGCCAATACCAACACCAATACCTCAATTAAATGTTCTTTTTTTCTTTTCAAATGATAAATGAGTAATTATATTCATTCAACATTAAAATCTTCAATTTAATTTAATTTATCATCTTATAATTAAAAACGATAAAAAGATTATAGTTATAATCTAATTTATTACATTATGTGCCGATTAATTAATGTAATTAATTGCAATTTAATCCCACATCAAATTCGTCTGAGAATTCCAAAAGATACTTTAAAGTTATTAATGTGTTAAATGAGAAAAGCATCAAATAGACATTACAAAAAGTATCTTTAGAAAGAAGTATTTTATTTGATTCAACATAGAATTTATTACACATGAACATAGAGGCTACAACGGTCATGATTTTTTTTTTTCAGAAGCTGCATCTAAATTAGTATTTAGATATATTTACAGACCAAAACAGTTTGGTTACCAACATTCTTCAAAATGTATTTTATGTTCTGCAAAAGAAAGAAAGTATTTCCAAAACTACATGAGGGTGATTAAACAGAAATAAACAGAACACATTTTTGGGCAAACTATCCCAACATTTAAAAAAAAAATTGTTTTAAATAAATAATACTCTAAAGAAGAAACTAAAACTTCCAGTAGGTGGAGGTAAATGTCTAAATGAGTACGACAGTACGTTATTGATCATTCATTCATTCGATTAATTCAAACGGCTGATTCTTTCAGGAATTAAGTAAATGTCTCTCTTTTTGAATGGGCCATTGACTTGTTGGTTCAATTGATTAATTCGTTCAAAATGCTGATTGATTCAGGAATTAAGTAAATGGCTCTCTTTATGAATGATTCATTGAATCGTTGGTTCACCCGATTGATTTGTTTAAAATGCGGATTCATTCAGAAATTAAGCACCACTGTGTGTTGTTCAGAGACGCAAAGTTCTGCTCTGGCTTTACAGGTAATATTTTCATTAGCAAAACTGAGCAAAAACAGACAACGTGTCTAAAATAACAATATTAACTTATTGAACTGTTGTATAAAATCAATGTCACATTTGCACTCATTCTATTCGGGACAAAAACAGCACTTGTGTGATATTGTTTACGTTACTCGAGTTAAATTGCTTATCTTTATCATATGATATAAATATGAGACTAAAACTCATACATCGGCATTTTTGCTCTGATATTTTGAATTTTAGGAGCATTCTAACAGCATTCTATAGGCTACATCACGCAGTGAGTTTTTGCCCTGCATCATGTTATATACATACAATGTATACACTGCACTATACAAACAACACATGAGCAATCCGTGTAGTTCTGGGTTCAGAAAGTGAAATCTTTCCTCTCTTATTTGCTTTTCCAGCATTAAGACTGGGCATGGAGCAGGACACCTGGGTGATGATATCTGAGAAAGGCGAGAAGCTTTATAACCTCATGAGTAGACAGGGCAACCTCATTAAGGACCGCAAGCGCAAACTCACCACCTTCCCAAAGTGCTTCCTCGGAAGGTAGGTCAGCGAGAGCCATCTTCCTGTGCTCTGTCTGTGCAGATAATGGCTATGATAGACTCCAGGAGAGATTACAATAGGGGTCATGGCCTGTAGTATCATGTGAGAGCGAGTGACACGCTGAGGACGAGAGTGTGTAGCTTTAGGAGTGACTGCAGTGACAAGAGCACATAACATTTCATTTTGGTCACTCATAAATAACAGAGTAGTGCAGTATAATGGAACTACGGATGGGCAGCATGCGGGTGAACAGATCTCAGTCTACTGTTCATGATGAATGGATCTCAAAATCGTCCATTTCTGTGCTTTTAAATCTGTCTTTTCCTGTTCCATTTTGACTTATGTGATGAAGAAATCGTATCCTTTTTTTGGTTGTGACTCTTCTTTTAAGAACAGTTTTTATACACGCTTCTATTTAGCAATGTAGCTACATTAAATCTGGTCTGTTTTGAATGGTACACAGAGTTCCCTGCTTGTTTTTAATCTATTTAGAGACACCACAGGGGTAACTACTTGGAGACCTGCAGTTTTTTTTTTTGGAATGATCTGGTATGATTTGAGAGAAATGATGAGGAATTAATTAAAATGGTCACAAGTTAAAGGGAACAGAGTATTACAGTTTTATAGTGTTGTTGGCAGCTGAAATCCTAATTGCAAGAAGTTCTGGGGCCACAAACTGTATGGGCCAGACTATGAGACATAATGTACTGTACATGTTGAATGAGACAGTGGAGGAGAAGTAACGCTCTGCCACTCTTCCAAATGGCCAGATGTATTGAACTGCCTCATAAATTTGATGACCTGATTAACCTATTTGCTTTTCATACTAATGATGTACAATGGAGATATTTTGAGGCAGCATTGCTATAGTCACAAACATTTAAGGTACACTACCTTTCAAAATTTCTATTTGTTTTATTATCTAATGCTTACCAAGGCTGCATTTATTTAATTGAAAAAAAAAAAAACTGTAATATAACTGTATAACTGTTAACTGTAATATTGTGAAATTTCATCACAATTAAAAAGGTTTTTGAATATTTTTTTAAAAAGTAATTTATTCCTGTGATGGCAAAGCTGAATTTTCAGCAGCCATTACGCCAGTCTTCAGTGTCACATGATCCTTCAGACATCATTTTTTGATTTGGTGTTTAAGAAACATTTCTTATTATTTTTAGTGTTGAAAACAGTTGTGCTGCTTAACATTTTTGTGGAAACTGTGAAACATTTTTTCCCTGTATTCTTTGATGAATAGAAAGCTTTGTTTATTTGAAACAGACATTTTGTAACATTATTAATGTCTTTACAGTCACTTTTGATCAATTTAATGAGTACTTGCTGAAGTCATTTTTAAAATCTTACCCCAAGCTTTTGAACAATGTTAGCAACCTAATTCACTTAACCCTGGGTTAATGTCTTTTTAAACTCCAGGTTAAAGGTAGCCTGGTTCTACCAGACTCTCGTACATTTCATTTGTGCAGAGAGTGTGCCACCGCTCCATTGACAATCGTTAACTTCCTTGTAGGCGGGTACTCTATTGAAGTCTAAAACTATTGGATCTGCCCAGAGTCACTCTAGATCTGCCACCAATCGCTTGCTCGTGATGTGTGTCGAACCCCGTGGGGAGGAGGGCCACAACATCATGGCCAAAACAAAACTAAGCAAAGATTGTTCTTGCTCCGGCTTTAACTTCTTGATATTCGGCAGCGTTGCTACAACGGACCGAATGGCTTCGCTCGCATCTTTCTCCGCTGCCATTACTGAACTACAACTCAAAATAACGCACGACGTCATCGTTCTCAGCCACTCCCTCTGTTCGCTGATTGGCCCTACAAAAAATTGATCGGAGAAAACCAAAGTCTACAGCAGAATCCCAGACGTGGTACTAAAGGAAAATGAAATTGAGCAGAATTGCGTAGAAGGGCGCAGCCAAGCTAGGTTAAAGGTACTTTTAACCCACTTTTTAAAGCAACATCACTTTTTTTTTGCAATGTTTCACGTATGTAGTTGTTTGATTACGGTTTATTTGGTGTTCTTGTTACAGTGTAATTATACATTTAAAGGTACAGTTAGCGATTTCTTAAAAACACTGTTGAAAGTGGATCGGACGGAGCTCCACAACACACTTGTAGCCAATCAGCAGTTGGGGGCATGTCCACTCATGATGGGAGAGGAGAGAGAGTGAGCAAGAGAGAGATTTAAAGAAAGACTGTAGAAAGAGAGATGGCTGAGAGACAATGCAAAAGAGAAAATCTCACTAGAGGAATATCACTAGACTGTGATTCAATTCAAATTCAATAAAAATGTATTTGTATAGCGCTTTTCACAAAACATATTGTTTCAACCAAGATATGCTGTTGTTTTAATGTTAGCTATAGTAACAGGACAGTTTTGAGTGTCATTGAAACATTATTTTGCTTTGCTTCAGCTAGGATAAAGAGACATGCACTCTTGCATTGAGAATTTGTGTATTTCAGAGGCAGAGCAATGAAAGGAGGGGTGTGTTTGTTTGGGATTTAAAATTTCAACTGTTTCTCAGAAATCACTTACTGCACCTTTAAGTAGTAATATTAATTAACTACATGTACTTACTGGAGGATTAGGGCTTATATTAGTTGCATGTAATTATGTATAATTTATAATTATTACTATAGTAACTACGTATATGTAACATATATAACAAGGACACTGTATAATTAAGAATTACCGCAGTTTTTTGCACCACTTTTGCATTGTTAACCTAAAAATTGCAGTGCAGAGGTAGGTATGCAGTGTGAAATGATGCAGTGCTAGAATGTAACCGCAAGTTATTTAACATCAACTAACCAATCATAAACTGCCTCAGTGCTTGCCTCATTAAATATTCATGCTGTGAGTTTAATTTAAGCATTTTAAGGAAACAGTAACAAAGCTGAGACTTAAATCAGATACTGTAGACAAGCAGGTATTGAAACAAATCAACATTTTTAACCTCATAAATATGCAAATAAGAATGTAAACCCAGAGTTCTCGTATAAAACTTCAAAACCACACAGGATTAAGGACTAAACCATGGAAACATGAACAAGATAACCCAGGATAATGTCAACCTAAGGTTTAGAATACACTTTCAAATGTTTCTCAACAACTTAGAGAGGAACCACAAGGTAGTTTTCTACACAAGTTATCGTCGTTTCAGTAAGTTTGAACTAATAGAAATGTTGACGCCTTTGAAGTTGCAAGTGTGAACATCTGCAGTCTGCGTTATGCTCTGATCTCTTTTGTTTTAAGCGTGGTTGGGAAATCCTCGGGCTGAACTCAGATTAACTGAGCTCGCCTGGCAATCCTGAAGTTTCTGCAGCTGGCATTCATAATTTAAACCCTCTGAAATGTCAATACGACAACCTCACCATACTCTATACTAAAATAAGACACTCAAAACCCTACAACACTCAACCACTTCCAAGACTCTCACTTTTTATAATGCCATTCTTGGTTGGGATTTGTCTGTTCTAAAGAAAAATAAACCCTCAAAGAACAACTGCTCGTACTTGTGGCCAGATTATATTGTAAATTAAATTAGGGGCACAATTTATTTCTCCTAGTGTTTCCTGACAACACACAGATAGAGAGGTCTGGAGCGGGAATGGATTCATTAAGGATAGAGATCACAGACAGCAGATAATGTTCATGAGTGGGTGGTTTGTGCGTCTCAGAAAGCCAGATGGACTGAAGAAACATATGACAGCAGAACCTGTGAAAATATATCTCTGTCTGGGTGAGCGTGCTGAAACACTGTGGTGATTGGGCCATCGGTTTGTGTTACTTATTTAATGTGTGATTCGCAGCCAGTAGTATTTTTGATCAATCTCATCTCTGTTTGATGTCTTAGTCTCCACTATATTAATATCATTTCAATCTGCTCTGCTTTCATATAGTTCTCCCCTTGCTATAAGTGTCTCTCTCTTTGCTATTTCTGCTAAATTTGATATAGTAAATTTGCTGCAAATGTTAGCTCTTAAATAACAATCGCGGTTATTAAAACACTTGCTTTAACAATAGTCATCACTATATTTAGTTAAACCACTTTTTTGTTGTTGTTTTGAACAAGCTCAAAATGTTTTATGTAGTACTTGTTTTGCCTCAGGACTGGCATTTGGCAGATGCTTTTATCAAAAGCGACTTACAATGCATTCACATTTATCAATATACTGTATGTGTTGGATGGATTATTATTCATGACCATATTGGACCATATTATTTCAAATATTGCAAGTTAATCATAGGATGTTTGAGACCAGATTCACCTGCTTTTATGAACTCTCCAACCATAATCCCACCCCCATAAGAATACCATCCCTAGAAATCCTACTTTTGTATAATGAGGATTTATTTTTTGTCATCAAAAAAAAAAAATTCCCCACTTTTGAATGAATGAATGAATGAATGAGGCATTTATATAGCACTTTCATATGTACTACTGTACACCCAAAGCGCTTTACAATCATATCAGGGAATCTCTCCTCAACAACCACCATTCTGTCCATTCTTTCATTTTAGCATATAAAACTTCAGATTTTACAGACTATTTTATTATATAAATATTCTCTTCGTCCAAAAATTTATTAGAGTTTTTTGATAAAATGGTATAGACCAGCATTCTTTGTGATCCGAACCTGGAGGAATTAATCTCAGTAATGTAGTCAGGAGGACAGAGGACCCTGCATTATTTCCTGTCTTTTCAATCTTTCTTTTCTAATCGTTGAATTTCATTCTGTCATGGACACTGCACTGATTTTATGCTTTATATGCGCACAGTCTCTTTCTGTCTCCATCTCTCTGTTTTCTTTAGTCATTTTGTTCACTGTCATTTTTGCTTTCTGTTTCTATTTCTCCATATCCATCATTTATTCAATCACCTAAAACCTCAGAGGTCTGCTGGAGTCTGGGATGTTTCTCATGCTGTATCACCATGGGTTCCATAAACTCTGGGAAGAGCCGCAGGATTACACTGGTGGAACTTGGCATGTTAGTTTTGGTTTTGCGGAGAGGTGGATGGGAAGGAGAGCCGGGGAGGTAGTGGTGGGAGTAGAATCAGATATCCTCCACTGAGACAGTGGCTTTACCCAGCAAAATTACTAAATTATACATGGCAGTCAGTTAAACTTCATCAGGAGAAAAAGACCAGAGAAAGACTGGAAAAAAAAAAACCAGGGGAGAAATAGAAAAAGGTTTTTCAAGACATGAAGTTGAAGTATATAAGCCTTAGTTTGAATACTTGAATACTACTGTAGTTTGAAAATCTATGCAGTGATAGATAGATAGATAGATAGATAGATAGATAGATAGATAGATAGATAGATAGATAGATAGATAGATAGATAGATAGATGGATGGACAGACTGAAAAGTTACCATATTGCATGGGAAGACTATTAATTATTGAGCTCATCTCTGTGGTGTGATCACTCAGTTTTAATGGATTTTGTTGACGGTCATTCATATAATTTATGGGTCCCTCTTTGTTTGTCCTCACATTATTTTACTGTCCTCTGTCTGTCTTTTCTTAGTGAGTTTGTGTCGTGGCTGATGGAGATCGGAGAGACCAATAACCCTGAAGAGGGGGTTCATTTGGGTCAAGCCCTCCTGGAAAATGGCATCATTCACCACGGTTCGTTCCATTTCCACTCTATACTGTATCCCATCAAATTATATCTTTGACTACATATTCTGACTTTCAACATGCCACTACTGGCTGAAAATGTATGCTGTATACCAAAAAAACTGGGATTCGCGAGGGAATAAAAACAATCAAAATAACATTTACTAAAATAATTGTATTTGTTTACCTGCATATCTTGTGTGACCATTAACATGCAAATGTATTGTTAAAATATTAAAATATAAACTTAAAGTGTTATAAATAACCTTTTCAACAAAATTTATTTTCATTACTATTATAGTATATTATCTTCATATTATTAATATTAATAATATTATATTTGATAAATTATGTATTAATATTGTTTTGTTTTTTTAGCCCTCTATCTGCCCGGTCTTATATCTTGTTGCCTCTATTTGGCTTTTACATTTTTTTTAAAAAACCAGCATGTTCTTGTTCATGTACTTTTATTTTTTATTGACATGGCAGATTGTAGCAAAAATGACAGTGCTCTAATAACAGTTGTTTGCTGAATACATTAATGAAAAACAATTGACATTGAACACGATATAGATGTAATGAAGACCAAGTTCCAGTGAAATATTTTCACAATCCCCTATGATGTCTTTACGTCCTTCATTATGTGTGTATTCTGAGTGGCAGTTTCTCTCTGCAGATGATGAGGTTATGATACGTGATAGCATCTGAAATACACAATTGTTTAGAGTTACATTGTGTAAAAATGTAGTAGGCCTACTTCATATTGAAAGGCAATTGGAGTTTTTTTTCCATTCATAACCAGTGGGCATGACTATTGTCTTATTTATTTCATAATCTGCTTAGCTCAAATAGTCAGTTGATGAGTTTCATCATCACCATTTGGGCTCTATTAATTCGTTAATGCAGATGGCTGATTGGACAAATAGCCCTCTTAATATTTCAAGAGCCCTGACATCATTGTTTTCAGGCCAGGAGGAACTCTGGGAGCGTCCAAGAGCAGATGGCTTTTTGTAACTTTGTCTATGTTTATGTGAAGAGTCACAAATATTCATTGCTTCACACCATGCTGTTTGTTAATACTGAGGGAAATTTCTGGTCTTTTGCATATACTATTTATTTTGTCATTTTTTGGGGGCGGTGGGGTCCAGTTCTGGGACTGTTTTTTTTTTTTTAAAGAAGACTGGCTGGCTTTGAGCCAGGACTTCATGCTAAATCACTTTTCACTTCATCGCTTCCTAACACGGAGAAATAAATTCAAGCATTAGGGCTCTCTATCCACTCGCTCGCATTTACGGCTTTGGTGAGAAAGATCTTTAAGCCTTTACTATTCGCTGAGAAGGATGAATTCATTTGGCAGAAAGAGCAGGATTACTTTTCATAAGCATGTTGGTGTTACTTGCATTTGTGCTTACATGGAGCTGAAAGCCTCTAAATTCAGATTATGAAGGTCCTTAAGAGTTTTTGTTGCCTTTTGTGTTATTTTTGTAAAACCTTTTAATACCAACAAAGATATTTAATCAGCCTCATTGTAAATAGTATTTCTATCGCCATGCACATGTTAAATTAATCAAAATAGAATATAAGCTATACGTTTTAAACTATTACATTGCAGTGTTGATGAATTTATTTGAAAAATATGTGCTAATAAACAATGCAAAAGTTTTACACCTAAAGAAATCAATACTTTTACTGTTGGCAAATATGTTTAAATTCACGATATGTGTCCAATCTTATCAGTAGACTTTATTCTTTATTGAGTCACCACATATACCAAAATGCTTCTATGCTACACAGTGCTATCTTATAGTGCCAGTTATTGGACACTCTTGATAGTGGAATTAACTACAGCTTAACAACTATTTGAATCGCAAATTAAAATATAAATCGTAGATATCATATACATTGTGTGCAAAAAAGGGTTTAAAAAATGGTTTAAAAAATCTTTTCACAAAAATGTTCTCTTCTACTATTGCTAATTATTTTGTGGGATGGCTTGTAAATTAACTTTATTAGTATTATTGCTATTATAGTTGGTAAAATTTGCATTTATTTATGTACACTAAGATGTTTTAATGTTTTTGAAAGAAGCCTCTTCTGCTCAACAAGGCTGTATTTATTTAATAAAAAAAGTAAAAATAGTATTATTGTGAAATATAATAATTATTTTTTTTAAACAACTTTTCTTATTTGATATATCTTAAAGGCTGAATTTTCAGTGTTGCATCCAATAATTATAAAATGCTGATTTGGTGCTCAAGAAACATATCTTATTATTATCAATATTGAAAACGTACTCGGTTATTAACGTAACCTCGGTTCTCTCTAGAGAGGGAATGAGTACTGCATAATATCTTACGCTATGGGGAAACCTCTTTTCCACGAGATATTGAAGCCAAAAAATTATCCTTAATTTTGTATTAATGTAAAACGCTGTGCAGCAGCATGCAGACATAGGCAAGGCGGCTTGCGCGCCTATTGGCTGCCCTGCGGCAACAGCAGCAGCCTATCGAGAGAGGCGGTGCGTGACACCACATCCAATGGGGGCAATTCGCGCCCATTTCGTCACGTCCCGCCAGAAAGGGCGTGGTCTCGCCCTATAAATATAGCTCGATTAGGCTGGTACAACTGGTTTTCATCGCCGAAGCGAACCGGAGCTGTGTATGCACGGCAAGATACGCAGTACTTGTTCCCTCTCTAGAGAGAACCGAGGTTACGTTAGTAACCGAGTACGTTCTCCTACGAGAGTATCTCTCATACTGCATAATATCTTACGCTATGGGGAACACTATGCAAAACGCCGTGCGTACTGGGATCCAACACCAAAGTCCCAAGGGCAGTAGCCCGGGGCTCATGTAGTGCATAATCACCATGGACTCACAGAGATTCGGAGAAGAGAGGCTGCAAGCATCATTCCCCATGAAATAGAATCCCACAGAAGCTAGTTATGTAACAGTGTTTCACGCAGACAGGGTGAACGTGTTTAGCCTGAACTGGGCAATAGAAAGGGTTATTCAACACCCATGGGGCTGTTCTATTGCTCAGTGAGCGATGCAGAGGCAAAACTCAGCATCTGGGCCGGCACCGCTGGGCAGATAGCACTGAATTCTATACCGACAGAAGCTTGGCTTGTAAGGCGGGAACCTCTAGGTTATAAAACCTTATAATTGTAGACGGCGAGGCCCAGCCCGCGGCCGTACAGATATCTTGCAAGGTAACCCCACTATACCACGCCCACGATGAGGCCACGCCTCTCGTGGAGTGCGCTCTGACACCCAAAGGACACTGCAGGCCCTTAGAAGTGTAAGCCAGTGCTATGGCGTCGACTATCCATCTGGATAAGCTCTGTTTTGATGCGGCCAGTCCCTTGGAGCGTCCGCCAAACAAAACGAAGAGCTGCTCGGTCTGTCTGAAGACAGACGAGCGGGACACATAAGCTCTCAGTGCCCAGACAGGGCAAAGGAAACTCGCATCCTCCTCCTCAGCATGAACAGGGAGGGCGCACAGGTAAATAACCGGGGCCCTGAACGGTGTGTTGAGGGATTTGGGCATGTACCAGTGCCTTGGTTTGAGTATGACTTTTTGAGTCATTAGGCCCAAACTCCATACATGACACGCTTACTGAAAGCGCTTGTAAGTCCCCTATGTGCTTCACTGAAGCGAGAGCCAAGACAGATGCTTCATGTCTGACAAATGGATTGGCTCGAACGGGGCACCTTTCATGGCTTCCAAAACCGTAGAAAGGTCCCACACCGGGACTGAAGGAGGTCTGGGAGGGTTCAGCCTCCGAGCTCCCTTGAAGAATCGCACGACCAGGTCGTTTTTCCCCAGTGACTGGCCAGACACAGGTTGTGCAAATGCTGCTATGGCCGCCACGTACACTTTGAGCGTGGATAGGGTCCTGCCCTTATCCAGCAGCTCTTGAAGGAAGGAGAGTACTTCCGTGACCCCGCAGTCTACGGGTGAAAAGCCCTGAGCTTGACACCAGGTAGAGAACACAGACCATTTCGAGGAATAAAGCCGTCTAGTAGACAGGGCCCTCGCCTGCGTGATCGTGTTTAACACTCCCTCCGGGAGGTTAGCGGGTACCCGTTAATGGCCCATGCATGTAGGGACCATAGTTGCGGGCGAGGATGCCAAATCGAGCCCTTGGCCTGAGAGAGGAGGTCTTTCCTCAACGGTATTGGCCACGGGGCAGTGCTGGTCAGCCGCATCAGGACTGGGAACCAAGTCTGGTTCTGCTAGAGCGGAGCCACAAGCAGCACTGGGCATCTGTTTTCCCTGATTCGTTCCAGTACTTGAGGCAGGAGCGAGACGGGGGGAAAAGCATAGAGGGGACAGCGGGGCCAGACGTGGGCCAGGGTGTCCTCGCTCTTGGAGAAATATTTAGGACAGTAAGCATTCTCGTGAGACGCGAACAGGTCCACCTGCGCTTTGCCGAATGTCTCCCACAGCAGTTGGATCGTCTGCGGGTGCAGCGACCATTCCCCACCTGGGACATTGTTTCTGGACAGTCTGTCTGGTCCCAGATTCAGGTGACCAGGCACATGCTCTGCTCTCAGTGAAAGCAGGTTGTGCTGAGCCCAGACCAGGAGGCGTTCCGTTAGCCTGTAAAGGTTTCGGGACTTGATGCCGCCCTGGCGATTTATGTATGCCACCACTGACATGTTGTCCGAACGGACCAAGACATGGTGGCTTTTTATCTGGGAACAGAAGCGCTGTCTTCTTCTTATGCTGTCCATCGATTTCGAAGATGGCGTCACTTCTAGGATGCATTATTGGAGTGTTGGTGCAACCGCTGCTGACGGCGGTGCCATTGAAGGTGACTGTGAAGCCCAATCCGAGGGCCACATGTCCTACTGCAGTAAGGACAAGTGAATGCTGAGTCTGGGTGTGTATATAGTTGTGGCTGTGCGCGTTGAAGTCTGCGCTGATGTAGCTCGGTTCTATGCTGAGCGCGCTTTAATTCGATCTGTTGGTCCCCCAGATCACATGCAGAACTCCATGCCTGACGGTTGGCTTTTGTTTCCAGAACTCCAGTGCTGATGCCACAGCTTTTCAGGGTCTCCTTGAGATTATCCTTGTATCGACGCTTCTGACCCCCAGGTCTCCTGTTGGCTGCATGTATCTGTCCATAGAGGACTTGCCGGGGAAGGCGGTGGGAGGGCATGCGGATAACGTGTCCAATCCATCGCAGTTGCCGCTTAGCAAGGATTGCCTCCATGCAGCTGGAGTTGGTGCGCTGGAGGATGTCCGTGTGGGAGATTTTGTCTTTCCATGTGACACCTAGTATACGTTGCAAACATCTGATATGAAAACCCTCAAGACACCGAATATGCCTGCGGTAGGGGATCCATGCTTCTGCACCAAACAGCAGGGTGGAAACGCAGACTGCCTGGTAAACGGCCGCTTTGGTGAAAGTACGGCGATCTTTGTTACCAAAGACTCGAGCTCGAAGTCTCCCAAAGGCATAGGAGGCGAGATTAATGCGTGCCTGGATCTCTCTGTCTATGAGGCAGGTGGGTGTTAGAATGCTTCCAAGGTAGCTGAAGTGCTGAACAATCTTTACTGGTGAACCATGAATATAGAATTCAGGGGGTGTGTGGGTAGGGACCATGGTCTGTACAATGATCTCTGTCTTTTGAATGTTAACTTGTAGGCCACAAGCTTGATAGACTGTGCATACAACATCCAGTGTGTGCTGCATTGCGGTAGGGCTGTGGGCTAGGAGGGCACAGTCATCGGCATATTGCAGTTCATGAATTGTGAGAGTAGTGCACTTGGTAATGGCTTGCAGGCGGCGAAGGTCAAAGAGGTTCCTGTCCAGACGAAACTGCAGGCAAACACCCTCATCGGGGCTGAGGGAATTGCAGGAGAGGAGAGTGACTGCTGCCAGGAAGAGGTTGAAGATCACTGGAGCCAGTACACACCCCTGTTTCACTCCTACCTGCACAGGAAAGTTGGGAGATTGAGATATACCCACAGTCACACAAGCCTGCATGCCAAAATGAAACTGTTGTAGAATGTACAGAAATCTTGGTGGCACCCAAAACTTCTCCAGAATGACCCAAAGGACTTGACGGTCAATGGTGTCAAAAGCCTTTGCCAGGTCGATGAAGGCAATGAACAGGTCTTTGTTCTGTTCTCTGGCCTTCCTTTGCATTTGGCGCAGGACAAAGATCATGTCGGAGGTGGAGCGATCCTTCCTGAAGCCGCACTGTGACTCAGGAAGGATCCTTTCTGTGATGCTCTTGGTAAGACGGGACAGCATGACCCTCGTTAATACTTTACCTGCCACAGAGAGCAGGGATATGCCACAACTGTTACCACAGATGGACTTGTCACCTTTTTTCTTGTGAATGGTAACAATGTGTGAGTCTTTCCAGCCTTGAGGAACAGTTTTTTTTGCCCATACTAACTGGATAAGTTGGTGGAGGGTTTTGATGAGCAGGTACCCGCCTTTCTTTAGAGCTTCTGCAGGGATTCCATCAGGACCAGCAGACTTATTGTCCTTGAGGCTTCGTACTGCTGTGAGGACTTCTGAGAACTCGGGTGGGTCATCAAGCTCGTGTACGAGTGGAAGCATTGGGAGGCGCTGCAGGACAGTGGGGTCAGTCGGATTATTTTGATTGAGAAGGGTGTTAAAATGCTCAGCCCAACGCACAAGAATTTCTTGTTTGTCCTTGTGCAGAATTGTACCATCTGCAGATCTGATAGGGGTGATTCTACGTTTTTGGGGTCCATATAGTGATTTTATTGCATCGTAGAAGGCTTGAGAGTTGTTGGTGTCCGCATAGCCTTGGATTTCATGGGCTTTCCTAAGCCACCAATCATTCTCCATTATGCGAAGCCGGCGTTGCACCTCAGCACGGTTATTACTCCAGTGTGAGCGCAAAGAGGGAGATTGTGGATTGGAGAGGTGAGCAGTGAAGGCTTTACGCTTCTCCTCCAGAAGGACCAATATTTCGGGGCAGCTATCGTCAAACCAGTCCTGGTGACGCTTAGAAGTGAAACCAATTGTGTCAGTAGCGGCTTGTTGTATGGCTGAGCTAAAATTAGCCCATACGCTTTCCGCTGTATTGTGTAGGGGATGAATGAAAACAGAGAAAAGGTTATTAGCCAAGCAGCGACGGTACGTAGCAGTGACGTCAGGGGATTTTAGGGCTCAGAAGTTGAGCCGCCTTGAGGGTTGATGCCTAGTCTGTTGGGGTCGGACCTTTAGGTGTATCTTGGATCTGATCAGCCGATGATCTGTCCAGCACTCCGCACCACGCATTGCTCGGATAATGGAGATTTCATGTAGATCTTGTTGCCGGGTAATAATGTAGTCGAGTAGGTGCCAGTGTTTGGATCTGGGGTGCATCCATGATGCTTTGTTTGTTTTTCATTTGGAAAATTGTGTTGGTTATGACCAGTTTGTGCTCAGAGCAGAGTGAAAGGAGTCGCAGACCATTCCTGTTTATGTTGCCTAATCCATGTTTCCCAATTACCCAAGACCAGAGCATGTTGTTGGAGCCTACTCTGGCATTGAAGTCTCCCATAAGCACAAGTTTATCAATGTGAGGAACTTTGAGGAGAGCTGCGTCGAGAGACTCGTAGAAAACGTCTTTGATGCTTTCTTCAGCATTCCTTTGCAAGAGGAATGCGCCAAGTCATCAGCCGCTCACTGATTCCCACAGGAGACTCTGGAATGTTCTGGAGCAGTCTGCTCTTCATAGCAAAACCTACTCCATGTAGACGGCGGGTATCTTCTGGAAGACCCTTCCAGAAGAAGGTGTATCCTTGCCCGACTTCTATTAGGGAGTCCTCTCCTGCGAGCCGGGTCTCACTCAAAGCTGCAATGTCAATATTGTACTTGTTAAGCCCGCTCGCAACCAGGGCAGTGCGTCTGCGGGGTCTGTCAGTTCCATTCTTTACATCAAGAAGTGTGCGTACGTTCCATGTAGCCAGGTTTAGTAGTTTAGAATTATATTTATATTTTTGACCGCGTAATGGGATGCCTTGGCGACTGCGGTGGGCCGCCCAGGAGTGTAGGGAACAGGCAATGTTTGGGTCACCTTTTCTAGACCCTCCCTCCGGCAGGGGGTGAGCAGTGCGGACCCTAAAGAGGGCTGCTCAGTCGCACAAGAAGCTGCCGAAGGTGGACGCTGTTCTAACCCGTCCACACAGCGACCATCACGTTTGTGCCGCATCCGTGCAGGGCTCAGGCTAGAGGCTCCCAGTCTGATCCAAGACCTGCCCCCGTCGCATTTTCCCTGTCGGCGAAGGACTTGTACAGTGAAGTGACAGCATGCGCAAAGAATGGATTTAATGTGAAGAGAGGGGTGCGCAGACCCTATCTCCACGGCTTCACTCCAAAATCCATTTTCCAGTGGCAGGAGATGAACTCTAGACAACCGGATGGACGGTGGAATTGCAGGGGGGTGCCAGGTCTTTGTCCTTTGTTGAGCCTGCCTCTTGCGTGTCCCCAATGCGGCCTTGTCTTGAGGAGATGAAATGCTCACGGAAGACAACCCACAGGGCAGTGGGGGCAGTAGTCTTAGATAATGGCGGACTGAACTCGCCATGTCGAGGAGTATCATTGGCATAAATGGAGTTTTAACAGCGGATCTAGTGATGCCACTCGACTAGTCCCTCCATACCTGATAGACCTCCGCTGTTGGTCCACAGCTACTTATTCGACTGGGGACCACCGCACGGAGCCCCCAGCTTATTTCGTAGCTTACCTTCATATCTGAAGGGTTGTCCATTATCCGCCACCTATGGACGTGGTTGGTAGCAGTCAGCTCTGCCCCAACTGCAGTCAGCTCTGCCCCAACTATCCATCAACCATCATTTCCAGACAGTTTATTTGTAGGAGCTTTTCCCGTTTTGACCACTGGCCAAAGAACGGTCTGCCCTCGAGCAGCGCTCCCCATCCCGAGGTGGAGGCGTCCGTGGACACCACCTTCACACTCGAGGGAGTCCCCAGACTTACACCTGACTGATACCAGTCGGTTACTTTCCAAGGTTCCAGAGCTGAAACGCATTCTAGATCGACCCGGAGGCGAAACCGGCCAGCGGTCCATGCCCCGGGCGGAACTCGCGCTTTCAGCCACAGCTGCAGTGGGCGCATGCGAAGCAGACCCAGCTGGAGTTCTGAAGCTGCTGAGGCCATGAGGCCCAGCATTTTCTGAAACCTTTTGAGCTGGACTATCGAGCCGCGGCAGAAGGATTTCACAGCACGCTGAATGTCCAGCTCGCTCTCTGGCGACAGACGCGCTGTCATGGATAGCGAGTCCAGCACTGTTCCCAGGAAAGAAATTTTCTGGCTGGGAGACAGCGAACTTTTCGCCCAATTGACTGTGAGACCCAGATTCTCGAGAGGGTCGAGTAATGTGGTCCTGTGTTCTATGAGCTCTGATCGTGATCGAGCTAGAATCAGCCAATCGTCCAAGTAGTTCAAAATTTGCATGCCCTGGAGTCTCATGCACTTCGTAAATGTACGGGGTGCCAGGGACAGGCCGAACGGCATGGCTTTGTATTGGTATGCCTGGCCCTCAAGAATCGCCTGTGACGCAACGCTATTTGTATTTGAAAATAGGCGTCTTTCAGATCTATTGACATAAACCAGTCCCCCTGGTGAACTTGCGCAAGGATTTTCCTGGTTGTAATCATTCTGAACTGGCGCTTCGTGAGCGCTCTGTTCAGTTGTCGCAGATCTAGAATGGGTCTGAGACCCCCGTCTTTTTTCGGTACCAGAAAATACCTGCTGTAAAGACCCCCTTTGCTCTGAGCCTGAGATAAAGGTTCTATAGCCCCTTTGCTCAGTAGTTTCGCTATCTCAGCTCGAAGTAGATGATATACTTCGTTTTTTACCGTCGTTTCGACTCGCGCCGCGCAACGGCGGGGGCGTCAAGCGAACTGCAGCGAATAGCCTCTTTTTATAGTCTTCAGCACCCATTCTGATACCCCGGGAAGCTTCGCCCACGCATCTGTGTGAATAGCTAGAGGTAGAATGAAATCTGGGCTCTGGCCGCGGCATAACGGCGGCCGGAGAGCTCCGGTGTGCTGGGAAATAAACACTGTGTTTGCGGCGGGGGGTGCGCTGATCACAGCGGGCAGCCCGGCCGCGCTCAGCTTCTCTCTGACGGGTTGTGGAGAGAATGCGAGCGGGACGAGCCCCATAGGGTTCGGCGTGTCTGTGAGGGAATGTGGGCGCGGGATAGCGGGCACACTCACTGCACTGGGAACACTGTCGGCTCGCGCCGACTGAGAATGTGTTGGTTTCGTTTTTACAGAAACCGTGGGACATGCTTCGTGTAGTGTTTGTGGGCACTGTGTTGTGGGCACGTGCACTACATTCATTGCACAATCGACATGAGTCGATTTTATTTGTGCTAGCCCTGTATTGTGGCAGGCTGTGTCTGTGTGTGGGAATGGGCACTGAGACGTGGGCATTCTTACAACACTCATAACACCATCGGCCGTGGCCGGAACACCAGAAAATACACTCTTTATTGGATTTATCTGGATAGCCGTAAAAACGGCTTTTGTGTGCAGGCAAGCGGGCAAGTGAACCGGCTTGTTATCTGCTAAAAACACTTGAACAGTCACATCGCATGGAACTGGACGAGCGAAACGTTTTGGTGAAAATCCGGCCGCAGCGGGATTTGAACACCGTCGCTTTCCTAGGAAGGCTAGGAAGGCTTTGGGACCTCGGGCTTGATCTCGATCCTCGGCCGGGGCCTGCGCTGAGGAGGGAGGCGTCCGGCAGAGCGAGAGCGCGGTCTCTGTTCTCGGGCCTGGCGGCGCTGAGAAGTGGCGGCAGGTGGTGCAGGCTGTGGCTGGGAGCTCCGGGCAGACGGCTGTTTCGAGCGACCTGCTGCGGAGCTAGAGCGCTTCGGGAGGAAGTGCTTCATCGCCTGTGATGTCGTTTGAACCTCTGGGAATCTGTCCGCGAAGTCTTTGACGGCAGATCCGAACAGGCCAGCTGACGAAATGGGCGTGTCGAGAAACACCGCGCGCTCCGAATCTGTCATCTCAGACAACGTTAGCCACAAGTGTCTCTCAGCCACGGTGAGAGAGGCCATATTCCGCCCAATAGCCTGTGCAGCAGATTTTGAAGCGCGTAGAGCCAGGTCCGTAGTGCTCCTTAAATCCGCGATGCTGATCGATTCCGCGCCTTCCTCGTCCCATCTACGGAGAAGGTCAGCCGGGAAGATCTGCAGGATGGCCATTGTGTGCAGTGCTGACACAGCTTGCCCGGCGGCGGTGTAAGCGCGACCGTGCATGGCTGACGTCACTCGGCAGGCTTTTGATGGCAACGCCGTCTGAGCCCGCCGTCCAGCAGAGGGCGGGCAAAGATGGGACGCTACCGCTGCTTCCACCAGAGGAAGAGAAAGGTACCCTCTATCTTTCGCTCCGTCCACAGTGGAGAATGCAGCCGAGACAGAGGTACGCATCCTGGCCGAGAAGGGGGCATTCCAAGACCTCGCGACTTCTTCGTGAAGCTCAGGAAGAAAAAGCGCGGGTCTGGATGTTGACGGCGCATGGTCCTTCTGGAGGAAGCATCCGTCCAACGGTTGCACCCGGGCTGCGCGGGCGCCTCCCAGTCGAGGCTGAGGTTGTCGACGACTTGAGAGAGCAGACGCATCAACTCAGACTCAATGCCAGCCCGTTTCCCAGAAGACACGCGGATAGTGGGGGGGAGGTCCACGGAGCTCGCCCAATCCTCACTATCTGACGCCAGGATGGAACAAACCTCAGATGTTTCGTCGACCTCAATGGCGGAAGCGGCGGTGGATGGCGGCGTCCGTCGGTGAGTGACTCGAGCGATGCCGGCGAAGCTGGCGGGCGAACCGGCGAGCTTTGGCGGGCAGGGGAAGGCTCGGGGCCGCGCTGAGCACCGCGCTTTTTACGGCGCGGCGCTACAGCGGGCTGAAGTGCAGGCTCTGAAAAGGATGCCAGGTGAGTCCTCAGAGTCACCATAGGCATCAGCTCACAGTGAGGGCATCCACCGTCGACGAGAGCGAGAGCCGCGTGATCCTCACCCAGGCAGGAAACGCAGATGACATGACGATCCCCGTCGCTGAGTGTGGCTCGGCACGAGCCGCAGGATCTTTGCATCTTGAAAAAGACGCAGCTCTTTTAGGAGAGTAAACAGAGAGAGTGTGAGTCGCAGCGGCGAACACACACTCTTAGCAGTGAAAAAGGATATAACGCCGGAAAGCGTAGCAGGTACGGCGGCTGAAGGCGGCGAGGTGAAGGCCAGCGACTTCAGGCTCGAAGGCTCGTCCCGCAGAAGGCTTTCAGTCAGATGGTGCGGCTTCTCACTCCGGATCCAGCGATGCGTGAGCTTCGCTGAAGAGATGAAAAATCAGTTGTACCAGCCTAATCGAGCTATATTTATAGGGCTGGACCACGCCCTTTCTGGCGGGACGTGACGAAATGGCTCGATAGGCTGCTGCTGTTGCCGCAGGGCAGCCAATAGGCGCGCAAGCCGCCTTGCCTATGTCTGCATGCTGCTGCACAGCGTTTTACATTAATCCAAAATTAAGGATAATTTTTTGGCTTCAATATCTCGTCGAAAAGAGGTTTTCCCCGTAGCGTAAGATATTACGCAGTACGAGAGATACTCTCGTAAGAGAACAGTTGTTTGCTTAATATCTTTTTATAAACCATGATGCATTCAATGCATAGCAAGTTCAAAAGAACATCTTGTAACATTGTAAATGTCTTTACTGTCACTTTTTTAACAAATGTAATGCATCTTTGGCTAAATAAAACAAATTTCTTTAAAAAAACTATGAAATTTATTCAACTTATTCAAATTTATTCAAAAAAAACTATTCAAAATTATGTAGAATGACAAAACACATTAATTGGATGCATTTTGTTGTAGTCTCAATTAAATCTCCACCCTTTTAAACTCATTCTAGTTACAGACAAGCACCAGTTTAAACCGGAGCCGGTGCTCTATAGGTTCCGCTATGATGACGGCACATACCACCCTCGCAGTGACATGCAGGATGTCATCTCCAAGGTAACTCAACCGGCTGTGCTCCGCTAAACGATCGGTTTCACTCTGTCTCTTTTTGCCCCTTGGAAAAGTTGGACATACAATAACGAATGTCCTTCTTCCCTCAGGGTGTGAGGCTGTTCTGCCGACTCCATAGTTTATTCACACCAGTGATCAGGTAAGGAGCCAGTATCTTAGTTCCACCTCATTACAGCTGTCTCCAGTCACACCAGCTCTACCAGGTGCATTCGTGCCCCTGCCGTTTCTCCTTCTGCTCTAAAGATAGCACCTACAGGACAAAACAGGAGGCTGTTAACTGATGAGAAATAACTATACTAGAGATCTTATCCTGAATTAGATCAGTTATTGATTGATGTTTGGGAGCACCATCATTTTGTAACCATCGTCTTAGTTCATAATGTTAGTTGGGCATAATGTTGTGTCTTACTCCTATGTGTGTAATCAGTGTCAGAACTGCACTACAAATGAGTGGACGCCTTAAATGTGAAACAGGTGCAGTTTGAGGTTTTGGCAGCTGACAGGCCCAAGGACATGAAATTTTGCATGCAAACACAAAGCTAATGGACTCTGAGGGCACGTTTTCTTGTTCGGGTGTTCGGATTAATCCATTTCCCAATTTTCTACAAAATTTTGCCATGCTTGTTGAAGGACTGTTGGGTTGTACTGCAAATATTGAGTTGCAAGCCATTTTCTGGAAGGTAAAATGCATTAAACTGCTCTCATTTTAGTCTGTCAAAGCAAATAATGTTTACTTTGTGTGTGCACCTGTGCGTTTGCATTGCTAAATGTTGTCTACGCCTGTAAGGCTGGATATTTAATGTCCATCAATTTTCCCTTTTTTTAAATTGGATATTTAAAATAATCAAAGAATAAACAGTTATTTTTACTTGTATATTATTTGATTAAATATGGATTTATTAATTGTCCAAAGTTTGTTTACAGCTGACAATCATGTGACTGAACATGTGAGTAAGCGTGTTCCCCGGGTACATAGGATCACAGATATTGTTCCTCCACCATAAATAAATCACCATCCAAATGCTTGAGTTTTATCACTGAAATACAATGCAAATTGATTTTTACAGACGTCCCCATGAGAAACAATTACTGTCCGAATAGGGCTTAAGAATGCGTACATGCCCACATTTCTCTACAATGTACAGAGAATCTCTTCCTTGTGGAGCTATAATTGGAGAATCCAGCTCTAGTTTAATTATCTGGTATTTCCTGCTGGTTGGAAGGGTTCTAGGGGGCTTTACGCCCCCGCCTTAACAATGTAATAAAAAAAAACTCTAACTCTAACTTCTGCACCCAGGTTAAGTTACATTCCTGACATACTTAGAGAAGTAGAACAAAAAGAAAGTAAATATCTTAGAGTTTTAAAAAATGACCAAGATCTTGAGACAGAAAAGGATTTGAAAGGTTTGTTTGACTTCGCATACACTTTTCCTACAGATTTCAGTGCTCTTGTGCCAGGCATATGACTGCCTGTGGTAACGCTGTTTACCCTCATTTGTCATGGTGACAGTTCTGGGTACAGCTACAGAGGAAAGGGCTGGCTCCATGTCTGTGGCGGTTAAATCATGGCAAAGCCTGTCCAGCCTCACACTTCTGGTCTGTGATTAAAACAAATGGTTATATAATCAGACAGAACCCATCACAAACACTTGAGGTGCAAGTTGAGAGAGTTGCATTGGGATTCCTCTGAGAGAAAAGGAACATTTCTTGTCATCTGGAGGTGTTTGATTGTGTAAAAATAGAATGGGGATGTAATTCTCAGAACTGTAAACGGCTAAGTTTGGCTTTGAGTGTGTGTGAGTTGTAGGGTGTGGGCCCTAGTCTAGCCCTCTGACCTAGCACAGTGAGTGTCCCCCAAGAGACCCCTGGCTTCATGGGAAAATCACTGCTCCATTTCTTTTCCCGTGGATGGTCTGGAAGCAGCCACAATGCATCAGTTTGGCCCGTTCCAGTCCCTGAAGTTGGACCGAAGTGGGCTTAGAGACACCTGCTAACCTCTACTGGAGCAGAGAAACACGTTGAATGTCGAGAATATAGGCGTCTTGAAACACGTTTTTTTATATACTGTATATATAAAATGAAACTATTTTTAACTTGACACACCATCTTAAATACGCAACACCAGTTACAGTGCACTCAATTTCTTGGGCTGCACACAGTGGCCAGGATGCCTGTCTAAATGGCTTTAGCAGTGTCCTTTGAAGGGCCTAATTTTGAATGTACTTTTCCAGGAACCATGGTCAAGTCTTTCATTCTGTCAAATCTTCACGCATCCCAGAAGTGACAACCAAAATGTTCTGTTCACCCAAAAAATTGTGTTTGAATTCATTTACTGATTTGTTTGTGTATTCCTTTACTTATTTGCTCACTGATTCATTCAATGGCTTTAGGTGGTGGCAAGTGCCTTTTTGTGTTTTGAGTGGGACATTGAATCATTAACTCAAAGACTGATTAAAAATAACAGCTGGAAAAAATATTTGTTCAGAATAATTTACTGATTTGGTTTCAATTCACTGATTTGTTCACTGATTAGTCAACTGAGTAGTTTAATGGCTTTAGGTGGCGACGAGTGTGTTTTGAGTGAGACATTGAATCATTAATTTAATGATTCACTAAAAATAAGTCATTCACGACTGAAAAAAAAGATGTTCAGATTCATTTACGGATTAATTCAATGGCTCTCATTTGTGCACCCATATGATCTTAGCGTACATGGTAAACAGTTTTGACTTGCTGTCCGCTATGGAAGGGCTCGGAGAGGATATTCTCCTTGAGCTGGTGAAATACAAAAAGGAGGAGGGGGGAGGAGGAGGGATGCTGATATAACTGACGCTGGGAAGAAGAGGCTAATTTTATATCTTGGTAGTAATTTAGGGTGAGTTCAGGTTGATTCTGAGACTTTTTGCCATTGAGACGATAAAAAGTGTCCCAATCAACCTGAATTTACCCTAGAAGATTAGGTGTACTCCTCCCAAAATGGTTTAATACCTTCACTTGGTGGTGACAAGGCGTTGTATGTGTTTTTTAGTGAGACATTGAATCATTAACTCAACGATTCATTAAAATAACAGTTAAAAGAAGCTATCAAACGAAAGGAAGGACTTTGGTAAACCCAGGAGCGTTTCATTGTGTAAACTGTAATTTGCACGGTGTCAGTATACTAATCAGAGCACCACTGCTAAAAATATAACAACTAAAAAAATGTTCAGAGAAAATCTTGTCGACTCCAAACACGCACTACTCAATTCGTTTACCATCACGTCCCATTATTTGCTTAAAACTTCTGTCGCTTAATATCTAAATTCGGTAACACTTTATTTTGATGGTCCCCTTTAGACAATCTGTTGACTATAAGTAGCTTTGCACCTACATGTCAATAAACGCTCATTAAAGTCTTAGTAGACTGTCTGCATAATATCTGCTAACACTTTGCTATGGTCCCCCAAGAGACATAGACTGACTAAGTAACTTTGCATGTACGTCAACGTATTCTACTAACCTAAACCCCTTATTCTACTAACCCTAACCTTACACGTAACAGTCTACTAATACTCTAATAGGAGTTAGTTGACATATAGGTGCAATGTTACTTATACTCAACATAATGTCTAATGGGGATCATCAAAATAAGGTGTAACCCTATAAATTCACTCTGCAGAGACAGAACTGTCTGCTTTTAGTTGTCCCAGATCAACTTTGTTTCACTTTTTTGTTACAGAATGTGTAGAGGGTCATTAATCGGTCAAACATTGTGACTCCTGTGCAACCCTAAAATAAATTCAAGGTAAAGCACTTGTTTGGGCTTCAAAGAAATTGAGGGGAAAGGGTTGTTGTGATGTGAAAGCCCAGAACAGCTTTCTCAAGAGCTTTTAAAGCGGATGCAAGTCAAGACAAAGGTTAACAGTTAACTTGAAATGTGTGTCTCTTGAGGCTACTGTAAAGAGGAAACATTTTTGAACTGGTCAAGTCAAGCGTTGCTTGTTTTCCACACAGGGATAAGGATTATCATCTACGAACGTATAAATCGGTGGTAATGGCCAACAAGCTGATCGACTGGCTGATAGCACAGGTAATATTTGATACTGTTTTATAGACCAACTGGAAACACTGTGACCTCCATAGGAAATAAGACACGAGGAAAGAATAAAGTAGTAGATGTTTTCTAAACTGGCCGGATGATCTCAAATGAGGTGGAAGTGAACTGTAACAATAAACCTTCGTCTAGCCACATAGTCTAGTTCTGTCCACTTAAAAACAGACGAATCATGAGATTGCAGATTTGGATTAAATTTGAAGTGCGGTCAGATTTTTAGAGGGAACTTTTACATTTATACACTCCAGTGTTCAATAAGATGATGTATTGTGTTTGACCATGAAATTATTACCAGGTGGTCAACCACCAAGCTAACAAAAATAAGTTCTAGGAATGTTTTGCTAATGTACCCATTAAGTTCTAAAAACATTATTCCTGATTGTTCTACTGAATTTTTTTAAATGTTTTTTTTCTTGGTTATGTGACCGTTAACGGAACAAAGCAAAATGGGGAAGTTCTGAAATAGTAAAATGTTTTAAAAATATTAAGCGAACATCCAACTAAACGTTTCAGGTAAAAACATTCCATGAATGTATTAAACATATTGTTGCGATAACCTTTTTAGAACATTATTAAAGACCAGATAACTTTGAATAAATGTTTTATTAAAGTTATTAGAAGAACATTTGTTCATAACTTTGAGAAAACCTTGCCACAACATAGCTAAAGTTCTGATAACGTTCCCTGTTAGCTGGGTAGTGAGTTGTTGCACTGTATTGATTGATCGTTGTAGTGTTTGTGTGAATTAAATATGGTTTTCTGGACACTCAAGCTAGGGTGTGTGACATTTTGACCGCTTGTAAGTAGATAAAGAGAGTGGCACTTGTCTTTTTCTCCTCTGCAGGATGACTGTCGAAACAGGGAAGAGGCGCTGATCTTGGGGGTGGAGCTGTGTGACAATGGATTCATGCATCATGGTATGATAGCTGTTTCATTGTCTCTCTATTTTATTTCCTCTGTGTTTTTGTGTTTCTGTCTGATTGTCTTTTCTGTTTGTTTTTTCGACACTGTATCTCTGTCAAAGTTCTTTTTTTGTAATCTCTTAACTCATCCCAAGTGTCAACCAGGATATTTTAAGCATAAATTAAAGAAAATATAGTAAGGTTTATACTTTAAAAAAACAGCAACAACAAAAATACAATTTGTACATGGGATAGGAAAAATAAAGTATTTATTATACAATTAAAAGTGATTTTGATTCATCTCAGTGACTTTTTTGACTCATCAACAAGACAAAAAAAAGATTAAAAATGTTAATATTCTTTTTCTCATTTATATATATTAACTGATTTTCAAACTGATTCATTCACTGGTTAGTTCAATGGCTTTAGGTGATGGCAAGTGTCTTTTTGTGTGTTATGAGTGAGGCATTAAATCATTAACTCGGCGACTCATTGAAAAAACACGTTCAATACTCAAAAAAGCGATTATACGAAGGTATATGAGAATATAAAGATTTGTGCTTAAATATATGTGTTCAGATTTATTTACTGATTTGTTCATGGATTTATTCATTGATGTGTTCACTGATTAATTTTGTGAATTGTTCAGTCAGTGGCTTTAGGCGGTGTATCTATTTCTTTTATAACTGTTTTAATTTTCCTTGCTTTTATTTTGTGATTATTTTAATTCCTTTCTGTAAAGCTCTTTGAATTCATAGTGTATGAAATGTGCTATATAAATAAACTTGCCTTGCCTTGGTAGTGACAAGTGGCTTTTTTGTGTTTTAAGTGAGACTTTAACTTAAATAGCAATCTTTCACAACTGAAAAAGCAATCACACAAAGTAATGAATGAATGTGATTTGTTCACTAAATACTACAAAATAACATATCACACGCTTTTGCTTCTTTATTTTGTTTTTGCCACATTGCAAAACTTTTCCTCTAACTCGATTCTGCACATTCTCTCTCTTGACAACAGCCTTGACCTTCTCCACAATCCATGTTTGACTGGCTTGTTGTCATGGCAAATGTTTGTTTGCAGGATTCGGGTCTCATTTTCAGGGCACTTGATGCCAAAGTCCACATCATGCTCGTGTGACTCATTTATAGTCTAACATGGGCTGTTCCTTACAGCCCTCAATTCAGTTTCATACGTGGCCAACTACCAACAAAATTATGGAACGTAATAACTAGATTGGCAGTTTCATGTTTTTGGCTTTGAATGTGATCATGGCATTCATCCAAGCTGGTTCACTTGGTTATGTGACCATTAAAGCTAATTCAGAGTTATCTAATCACCCATAGAAGTGTGGAGAACACTAGACCTATTTTTCTCGTATTTTTACTACAAAAGTGAAGGGATTGTTTAGAGCCCATGTTGCCCTGGTGACAGATTGAAATCCTGGCCTGTTCACGGGAACCACTTTCCAAAGAAAAGTCTTCCCCTCTCAATCTCTCTGTACAACTCTTGTCATTCCAGTACATTATGTGTTGCTCTCTTCTGTGTGGTACACATTCAATTTACACATCAATTTGATCCTCAGAACAACAAAGAAGTTGCTATAATGTTGCTTTTTGCTGAATCAGTTATACAACGACATTAAAAAAGATGCTGAAGTGAAATTAAATTGAGTAGTTATAAAATAACAGTAAATATGTAAGGATAAGCAAACATAATATAATAAAACGTCACGTCATGGCACTCAACATACCATACCATACTATACTATACTATACTATACTATACTATACTATACTATACTATACTATACTATACTATACTATACTATACGTAAGGAATAATTGACGTTGGGCCGTTGAATTATTAGAAAAATTATAATATGCTATACTATGCAATACTATAACCTAACACATAACATAACATCATATAACATAATAGAGTTGTGACACCACAGGACATGCCAATATCCCAAAAGTATTTCATGTCAGCTATGCAGGTTACATTTAGCACTACTGAATGAGCATCAGGTATTATTTGTTCTAAAACACCTTGCTTTTGTCTTTTTGCAGTTTTGGAAAAAAGTGAATTTAAGGATGAACCTCTTCTGTTCCGCTTCTTTGCCGATGAGGAGATGGAAGGTTCCAACACCAAACACAAGCCCATAAAACACGATCTAAAAATAGTGGAGAATGTCATCGCCAAGTCGCTGCTGGTGAGAGATGTCGCCTGTAATCGCCTACAGCTGATGCCACTTACAATAGCGCATGTTGGCGTGAGCCCATGTGGTTTTCATCCACTCACATGGGGCTTTTCTGCTTTGCCACGTACAGGGGGTCTGAACTCGGGCCAGCTCTGACTCGAGAGTCTTCACCAGTAATTATGCTTGACTGTTCTAAACCAGCCTCTAATTACATTTAAACATGAAGTCAACTGGTTTGACAGTCTAGACCCACGAGAGACTGAAATTCACATTCTAGGAGCGTCTCCAAAGCATGAATCGTAATAAAATATTACTGCATGCATGACACAACAAAATCTAGCACTTAAGTCATGATAACTGTGAAATGTCTACTCTGATTTCAGATAAAGCCAAGTGAAGGAGGTTATGGCTTCACGCTAGAAGATCGAAACAGAGTACCCATCGTCAAATCAGTGGGGAAAGGTTCCCATGCTGAGGTGCGTGTGTTACCTTTATGGGTGATTTAAAAAAAAACAGACATGGGTCATAAGGTCACTGAGCCCGTTTTGACGAACTTGATTAGCTGATTCAGGTGTGTTTAATTGGGGTTGGAGCTGAACTCTGCTGGACAGTGGCCCTCCAGGAGCAGGACTGCCCCTGTGATATGCCGAAAATTCCCAAAGTCAGCTTACTGAATTAACCCGTTGTCCCAGTTTACATGCTAACCAATAACCCAGTAACACAATTAAAGTTGACAAGACTTTAAAGTCTTTTTCTATTAAAAAATCAGGTTATTTCCCGGTAGTGATTTATTAAACATTAATCATTCCGTTGGTTATGTGAGATGTGATGTTGAATAAATAAGCACAATTTTGACTGTACCACTTCTACTTCAGCTACACAAGATGAGAACACGTTTTCTAATTTCTTGGGTCAAGAAAGATTTGGATTTGGCGATATATTTCCTCCTCCCCTACCACGATATGGTAGCACTTAAATATGCAATGTAAATAATGTAAGTGTGCCTATTACACATGCACACTTCAATAAGACAACAGAACGCAGGTTATACATGCCAGGTGAAATCGGGGTACGGGCCAAAAATCTAGTTGTGTCAATTGGTTAATTCTTAAGCCGTTTATTATCTTACTCTGATAAAGGAAAACTGGTCACACACATTGTCTGCTTGTTAAGCATAACCGGGTTAAGAATGTGCATGCAAACACGCTCACTGGTTCTCATTGGTTTTCTTCAAGAGCCAGATTTTACTTTTGTATGATAAAAGTATTGGGTCACCTCTTATTATCCAAAGTAAAAAAGAAAATGTTCTGAAAATTATGCAATACAGCATGAAGCCCAAATAAGCCATGGTTAGCTGTTCTAAAATCAGTGTAATCCACAGCTTCATACATTCAAAATATATCTGTTTATACAGTTAATAATTTGTGGATAACAAATAATTATTATTTCAGTAACGCCAATCATAATTGAGGTCCAGAACAATCCATTTTGTAATTAATTGAATGCTTAGTTAATCATAATGCTTAGTTAATGCTTAGTATGCTACAGGCTGAATGGTAAAAGTGACCATTTTAAAAACTACTTTTTCCAGTTTTGATAATGGCATGTCATGCAAACTGTTGGCATTGTCCATGTTTGCTTATAAGAAGTGTTTTCTCCTATCTTTACAGGTTGAAATGCCTATTGATTTGGCTTTCATAACTAAGCTTGATTAATTTGCATTTTACTATTTTGTTATATTAGGTATAGTTTTTCTCTGCTGTTCGTAACCCTATCAGACAAGACCTGCGGGCCATTGTATAGGTCACGACCCACCAGTTTTGCCTTCAGGATTTCTACTCAGAAATACATTTGAGAAGCCTAGCCTTTATATTCACATCAAGTCTAAGCATAGTAAAATTAGAAAAGAAAAAAGAAAAAAAAATAGTGAGGAGGGGTTTTAATGGGAAAATGTACACCCCCTGTTGTCAGGCTCATCTTACACTCTTAAAAATAAAAGTTCCAAAAGATGCTTTTGATGCCATTGAAGAACAATGTTTGGTTCACCAATAAACCTTTCAGTGATCTTAAGAGAACAATTTTTTTAGTGTGAAGAAAATTTGAATAATCTAAAGAATCATTTTCCACTATAAAGAACCTTTTGTGCAATGGAAAGATTCCATTGATGTTAAAGGCTCTCAATTGAACCATCAATGCCAATACAGAATCTTTATTTTTAACAGTGTACAGTAGGTGTTGCTCGATCTGAACAATTAGGCATTTAAACATCAATTGAATCCCTAAACCTTCACAATTAACACTCTTTATTTGAACTTAATTTGTGGTAATTAGCATTTTGATGTGTGCCTTTGTAGGCTTATAACAGAAATAGACATCAAATCGTGCCATTCTTGAGGTTCCCTTTTAGTGCTTTAATATGTTTGATCTGTTAGATCAAACTCTGGTGCTACCCAGACTTGAAGTAACTTGTGCGTCACAGTACGGGATCCATGCTGAATTGCATGTGGATCTGCTCTGTATGTTTCCAATGAAGAGCAGAGTGAAAAAATGAAAAATGAAATAAAATCCAGCTGTGCACTTACATAGATGAAGAGCTGTCTCGTAAAAATAGCAAAAACGGTTTGTAACTGATTAAGAGACAGTGGCAGAGAGAGAGAAAGAGAGAGGGGAAAGAGGTATAATAGAGGAAAGTGAATGAAAAAAGGAAGGAGAAAGCAACGGAAAATAAGAAAAGCTGCCCAACCATTTTTGTCAATGGAGAGGAAAAACATGAACCGGAAACAGAGGACTGTGCATTTTATTGTTGGAGGAGAATGGTTATATTTATAGCAGTCAAGAGACGTGTCCAATCCATTCAGTGAAGCACATGGTGAATGGATTACATCCACTTGAGAGCTCAGATTAGGAAGTTGCACATATGGATGAAAGGATTGAACCGTGCACCTGTGAAATGAAATTAAAATCGATGTATTCATCCATCCATTCACACAGAAGATCTAGATTAACCCTGAAACCTAAAAAAATCACACATTAAAAATGTATGATTATTTAATTAGATATGATATTTAATTAGATAGATATGAAAGAAAGACACAATGCTCAGAAACAGTATTTTTCTGATTTCTCAGAAGTCTCCTTTTTAACCTTTTTTTAAAATTACTTTTAAGCAACTGGTGTTAGGATTATTTTAGTGGATGTATGACGTTGATTAACACAGGTATAGTTCATCACATCAACTTCATCCAATGTGATAAAAAAGTGAAATCTAGGTCTAAGATGTGAAATCATCTAGGTTAAGAGCTTATTTGATGTTCCTGTGTGTCTCTTTTGCAGATGGCTGGTCTGGAAGTGGGAAAAAAGATATTTGCCATTAATGGGGACCTGGTCTTCCTGAGACCTTTCCAGGAGGTGGAAAACTTTCTAAAGCAGTGCTTCCACAGCAAAGGTCCACTCAGAGTACTGGTCAGCACCAAACCCAGAGAGTAAGTGGAAAACCTCTCGACACCTATGATCTAAAGACTTCGTAACACCTGAACTATGTTGCCATACAGGCTACAAAGTCTGATATCAATTAAAAAAAGAACCCTGCCAGATAAACATTCTTTTATTGATTAATATCAGCTTGATATTTAACTGCAACTCAGATTACACAACACACATGGAGCAGTGGCTGGAAAATGTGACGTTTTAGCTGCCAAATTGATGTATGTGTGTCTATCTGCTCCACAGAACTGTGAAGATCCTAGACTCTGCAGACGGATTGGGCTTTCAGATCCGGGGATTCGGCCCATCTGTGGTGCATGCGGTTGGCAGAGGTAAGAGCAAACGGAGAGAAAGGAAAAACTGGGCTGGGCTACAGGAAGTTACTTATGCCCTTTATCCTTCTGTGTTTTTGAACCTCAGCTGGATCACAGCTGGAGCTGTAGGTACAGGACTGGACTTGAGCCAGACTGGAAACTGCATTTCACACACACATCTATATATAAATAGATAGACCCGTACAACTCTCACTTCCTACTGTGTCTGAGGTGCTCTTTTATCAAACATGGGTGAGAGATGAATGAAAAAGGAAAACCAATCCAGCTTACACTGTCACTCCTGAAGAGAACAAGAGATAGAAGAACACTCCGCGCTTCACACCAAACGGAAGCTGCTTGCATCCAGAATGTGTCAGAATGTTATCAGCATTGGCTGCTCGTATGCGGGGCGTTTCTTTGACAGTGCTGAGAACTTGCTCTTTATTCGAAAAAAAAAAAATATGATCCTCAGTGTGCACAAACTTACCAGATTATTAATTGGACTGTTGGTTAGAGAGTTCCTATCTAAAGATTTTTTAATCAAGTTCAAATAACTTTTTAAAATTAATTAGGAATCATTTGAAAATTAATCAGAGTAAATATTATCTAAAATAAATATACATATAATTACAGAAATTATGCATTTGTTATTTACTGTCTTTAAGGCGAGACACGGCAGGCAAAAACATCGTTCTCTTACGAGAGTATCTCTCGTACTGCGTAATATCTTACGCTATGGGGAAAACTCTTTTCCACGAGATATTGAAGCCAAAAATTATCCTTAATTTTGATTTAATGTAAAACGCTGTGCTGCGGCATGCAGACATAGGCAAGACGGCTCGCGCGCCTATTGGCTGCCCTGCGGCAACAGCAGCAGCCTATCGAGAGAGAGGCCCTGCGGGACGCAATACCCGATGGGGGCGCTTCGCGCCCATTTCGTCACGTCCCGCCAGAATAGGCGTGGCCTTGGCCTATAAATACGCTCGACAGGCTGATACAAACTGATTTTCAACTCTTCAGCAAAGCTCTACTGCATCGCTGGATCCGGAGTGAGAAGCCGCGCCGTCTCAGTGCAAGCCTACAGCGGGACGTGCCTTCGAGTCTGAAGCCGCTGGCCTTCACCTCGCCGCCTTCAGCCGCCGTACCTGCTACGCTTTCCGGCGTTTATATCCTTTTCACTGCTAGTGTGTGTTCGCCGCTGCGACTCACACTCTCTCTCTCTCTCTCTCTATTATTATCTAAAAGAGCTAGCGTCTTTTTAAAGATGCAAAGGTCCTGCGGCTCGTGCCGAGCCACACTCAGCGACGGAGACCGCCATGTCATCTGCGTTTCCTGCCTGGGTGAAGATCATGCGGCTCTCGCTCTCGTCGACGGCGGATGCCCTCACTGTGAGCTGCTGCCTATGGTGACTCTGAGGACTCGCCTGGCATCCTTCTCAGAGCCTGCACTTCAGCCCGCTGTCACGCCGCGCTGTAAAAAGCGCCGTGCTCAGCGCGCTCCCGAGCCCTCTCCTGCCCAACAAAGCTCGCCGGTTCGCCCGCCAGCTTCGCCGGCATCGCTCGAGTCGCTCACCGACGGACAGCGGCCACCGTCTGCCACCGCTTCCGCCATTGAGATCGACGAAATAGCCGAGGACTGTTCTATCTGGGCGTCGGACAGTGAGGATTGGGCGAGCTCCGTGGACCTCCCCCCGCTGTTCGCGAGCCTTCTGGAAGAAGGGCTGGCATTGAATCAGAGTTGATGCGTCTGCTCTCTCAAGCCGTCGAACACCTCGGCCTCGACTGGGAGGCGCCCGCGCAGCCCCCGCGCAACCGACTGGATGGATGTTTCCTCAAGAAGGACCACGCCCCATCACAGTCCAGACCCGCGCCTTTTCTTCCTGAGCTTCACGAAGAAGTCGCGAGGTCCTGGAACGCCCCCTTCTCGGCCAGGATTCGTACCTCTGTCTCTGCTGCATTCTCCACTGTGGACGGTGCGAAAGATAGAGGATACCTTTCTCTTCCTCCTGTGGAAGCAGCGGTAGCAACACATCTCTGCCTGCCCTCTGCTGGACGGCGAGCATAGACAGTGTTGCCATCTAAAGCCTGCCGAGTGACGTCAACCATGCACGGTCGCGCTTACACCGCCGCCGAGCAAGCTGTGTCGGCGCTACACTCAATGGCCATGCTGCAGATCTTCCAGGCCGACCTTCTCCGAAAAATGGACGAGGAAGGCGCGGGCGGATTTAAGGAGCGCTACAGACCTGGCTCTATGCGCCGCTAAATCTGCTGCACAGGCCGTTGGGTGGAACATGGCCTCTCTCACCGTGGCTGAGAGACATCTGTGGTTAACGCTGTCTGAGATGACGGACTCGGAGCGCTTTGTGTTTCTCGACGCGCCCATTTCGTCAGCGGGCCTCTTCGGATCTGCCATCAAAGATTTTGCGAACAGATTCCAGGAGGTTCAAAAGACATGGCAGGCTATGAAGCACTTCCGAAGCGCTCTAGCTCCACAGCAGGTCGCTCGAAACAGCCGTCTGCCCAGAGCTCACAGCCGCAGCCCGCGCCGCCAGGCCCGAGAACAGAGACCGCGCTCTCGCTCTGCTGGACGCCGACCCCCTCAGCGCGGGCCCCGGCCGAGGATCGAGATCAAGCCCGAGGCCTCAAAGCCTTCCTAGCCATCCTAGGAAAGCGACGGTGTTCAAATCTCGCTGCGGCCGGTTTTTCACCGAAACATTTCGCTCGTCCAGTTCCATGCAATGTGACTTTTCCAGTGTATTTAACAGTCAACAAGCCGGTTCAATTACCCGCTTGCCTGCACACAAAAGCCGATTTTACGGCTACCCAGATAAATCCAAAAAAGAGTGTATTTTCTGGTGTCCCGGCCAAAGCCGATGGTGTTATGAGTGTTGTAAGAATGCCCACGCCTCAGTCCCCATTCCCACACACAGACACAGCCCGCCACAATTCAGGGCTAGCACAAATAAAATCGACTCATGTCGATTGTTCAAACGTAGTGAAGGTGCCCACGACACAGTGCCCACAAACACTACACAATGCGTGTCCCACGGTTTCTGTAAAAACGAAACCAACACACATTCAGTCCGCGCAAGCCGACAGTGTTTTCAGTGCAGTAAATGTGCCCGCTGCCCCGCGAACACAGTGTTTATGTCTCAGCACACCGACGCTCTGCAGCCGCCGCTGTGCCGCGGCCAGATTCCGGATCGCATTCTACCTCTAGCCATTCACGCGAACGCTTGGGCAAAGCTTCCCGGGGTATCAGAATGGGTGTTGAACACTATAAAGAGAGGCTATTCGCTACAGTTCGCTCGACGTCCCCGCCGTTACACGGCGCGTGTCTAAACCACGGTAAACAAAGAAGTATCTCATCTACTTCGTTCCGAAATAGCGAAACTACTGAGCAAAGGGGCCATAGAACCTTTATCTCAGGCTCAGAGCGAAGGGGGGCTATACAGCAGATATTTTCTGGTACCCAAAAAAGACGGGGGTCACAGACCCATTCTAGATCTACGGCAATTGAACAAAGCGCTTTTAAAGCGCCAGTTCAAAATGCTGACAACCAGGAAAATCCTCGCGCAAGTTCGCCAGGGAGACTGGTTCATATCAATAGATCTGAAAGACGCCTATTTCCAAATACAGATTGCGTCACGTCACAGGCGATTCTTGAGATTCGCCTTCGAGGGCCAGGCATATCAATACACAGTCCTACCGTTCGGTCTGTCCCTAGCACCCCGTACATTTACGAAGTGCATGGACGCGGCTCTCGCACCCCTGAGACTTCAGGGCATGCGAGTTTTGAACTACTTGGACGATTGGCTGATTCTAGCTCGATCACACTCAGAGCTCATAGAACACAGGGCCACATTGCTCGAACATCTCGAGAGACTGGGTCTTACAGTCAATTGGGCGAAGAGTTTGCTGTTTCCCAGCCAGAAAATTTCCTTTCTGGGAACAGTGCTGGACTCGCTGTCTATGACAGCACGTCTGTCGCCGGAGCGCGGACTGGACATTCAGCGCGCCGTGAAATCCTTCCGCCGCGGCTCTATAGTCCCGCTCAAAAGGTTTCAGGAAATGCTGGGTCTCATGGCCTCAGCATCTTCGGTACTTCAGCTGGGCCTGCTTCGCATGCGCCCACTGCAGTTATGGCTGAAAGCGCGAGTTCCACCCCGGGCGTGGACCACTGGTCTGTCTCGCCTCAGGGTCAATATGAAATGCGTTTCGGATCTGGAACCGTGGAAAATAGCCGACTAGTATCAGTCAGGCGTGAGTCTGGGGACTCCCTCGAGTGTGACGGTGGTGTCTACGGACGCCTCCACCTCAGGATGGGGAGCGCTGCTCGAGGGCAGACCATTCTTTGGCCAGTGGTCGGAACGGGAAAAGCTTCTACACATAAACTGGAAATGCTGGCAGTCGACAAAGCGCTACGGCGTTTTTGTCCCCAGATAAAAGGCCACCACGTCCTAGTCCGGTCGGACAACATGTCAGTGGTGGCATACATAAATCGCCAGGGCGCCGTCAGGTCCCGAAACCTTTTCAGGCTGACGGAACGCCTCCTGGTCTGGGCTCAGCACAACCTGCGGCGCATGTGCCTGGTCACCTGAATCTGGGACCAGACAGACTGTCCAGAGACAATGTCCCAGCAGGGGAATGGTCTCTGCACAAGCAGACGATCCAACTGCTGTCGGAGACATTCGGCAGAGCGCAGGTGGACCTGTTCGCGTCCCAGGAAAACGCTCACTGTCCAGACTTTTTCTCCAAGAGCAGGGATGCGCTGGCCCACGTATGGCCCCGCTGTCCCCTCTATGGTTTTCCCCCCGTCTCGCTCCTGCCTCAAGTGCTGGAACGAATCAGGGAAAACGGATGCAACCAGATTTGGTATTTAAAGCCCGTTTTCTCAAAATGACTTTTCCCTCATACTCCAAGTCCGAAATCTCCACTTCAGTAGCACCTATATACACCAAACTTTCGAGTCTTGTACCTAGTTATATTATGAAGACATCTACAGAGGGATTTGTAAATATATTATTCCTAGCCTGATTTATATAACATTTTATTCCAAAAAACATTAGAATCATATTTCTATACAAATTTTTGAAGGCTATTGGCAGTATATTCTGATTTACAGGATAACAAAAGTAGATATCCATAAATCCCTCTGTAATTTTTTCCCCATCTAATATGTGAACACAATGAAAAATTATTTTGAACCTGGCTTTATCCAATACTCAGATTTCGTTTTTTTAAATATATGCAATTTAGCGCATATTTAATTAGATAATGCCTCATTTGCATATTTAAACATTAAATTAGAGAAATTTTGTAATACATTTTTTTCTCATCTTAATGTAGGTGATCAACTGGCAAAGTTTCATGGTGATATCTGCTAGTTAAAAAAATTACCATATTCACCTGTATATTCTCGCCTTAAATTAAATATTGTGATATCATAAATATTGTGTGATGTCATATATCTGCTTTATATTGGCCACCGGCCACCATGGTCTCTAAGATATCAGCATCAGGCATCAAAACAACCCATATCAGTTGACCTCAAGTTTTAACCAGCTTAATCTGAAAGACGTCATTAGTGAACCAGCTTAGCCAGAAAGGCTATTTTGATGGCTGACATCTTTGGAGAGTGAGGTTTTAGATAAATGCCATGTGTTTGAAGTCTTGTTAACTGCCCTTGTTTACTTGTTAAACACTCTCCTCAAGGCCTCCTAGCAGGTCAGCCTGCTATGCCTATAAGATTGACATAGTGTGCAGGCATGCTGCTGAATAAGCTTAACCCACCAAAGCCGAAGTTGTTCTGATTGGCTTGGTGGGTAACGTCAGGGCCTTCAGGGATGATGCTGACTCAGGGGAGAGATAGCTTGCTAGCGTCTCTTCCATCTTAGGCATCGCCCAATACCGTGTTCTTTCAGTCCCAGGATGGAGTAATAGTTGAAAGTCTGAGAGCTGAAGACACAATGAAATACTGGTGTCCTCCACAATCTCGAATCCTCGGTGTAAAAAAAACGGCAGGCCCCGACGAGGAGGTTGCGATCATGAGAGCAGGAAGCGTTCATCCAGCTTATTCCTGCATCGATGCTAACCATATCCAACTAGCCCCTCTGCTAGATCCATTTGCGAACCCCATGACCTGAATCGTCTCTCTCTGGCTTAGCAGCAGCGGGACCAGAGCCGTGAGGAACGCGAATCTGGGCGCCCTCCACAAAGAAAGCTGTAACGGAAGCTGTTCACAATGCACACAATCAGCTCCATCAAGAGCTGACAGGGCATTCTCCTCTCCCAAACAAACGTGTATATCCCCACCAGTGATGTAGCGAGGGCAGGAACACACAATTTGTTGTTTGCTTGCCATAATATACTCTTTATATATACAGTATATACACTCACCTAAAGGATTATTAGGAACACCATACTAATACTGTGTTTGACCCCCTTTCGCCTTCAGAACTACCTTAATTCTACGTGGCGTTGATTCAACAATTCTTTAGAAATGTTGGCCCATATTGATAGGATAGCATCTTGCAGTTGATGGGAGATTTGTGGGATGCACATCCAGGGCACGTGGCTCCCGTTCCACCACATCCCAAAGATGCTCTATTGGGTTGAGATTTGGTGACTGTGGGGGCCATTTTATTACAGTGAACTCATTGTCATGTTCAAGAAACCAATTTGAAATGATTCAAGCTTTGTGACAGTGCATTATCCTGCTGGAAGTAGCCATCAGAGGATGGGTACATGGTGGCCATAAAGGGATGGACATGGTCAGAAATAATGCTCAGGTAGGCCGTGGCATTTAAACGATGGCCAATTGGCACTAAGGGGCCTAAAGTGTGCCAAGAAAACATCCCCCACACCATTACACAACCACCACCAGCCTGCACAGTGGTAACAAGGCATGATGGATCATGTTCTCATTCTGTTTACGCCAAATTCTGACTCTACTATCTGAATGTCTCAACAGAAATCGAGACTCATCAGACCAGGCAACATTTTTTCAGTCTTCAACTGTCCAATTTTGGTGAGCTCTTGCAAATTGTAGCCTCTTTTTCCTATTTGTAGTGGAGATGAGTGGTACCCGGTGGGGTCTTCTGCTGTTGTAGCCCATCCGCCTCAAGGTTGTGCGTGGGCCCATTCTCCTCTGACCTCTAGCATCAACAAGGCATTTTCGCCCACAGGACTGCCGCATACTGGATGTTTTTCCCTGTTCACACCATTCTTTGTAAACCCTAGATATGGTTGTGCGTGAAAATCCTAGTAACTGAGCAGATTGTGAAATACTCAGACCGGCCCGTCTGGCACCAACAACAATGGCACGCTCAAAATTGCTTAAATCACCTTTCTTTCCCATTCTGACATTCAGTTTGGAGTTCAGGAGATTATCTTGACCAGGACCACACCCCTAAATGCATTGAAGCAACTGCCATGTGATTGGTTGATTAGATAATTGCATTAATGAGAAATTGAACAGGTGTTCCCAATAATCCTTTAGGTGAGTGTATATATTTAACAATATGAAAGAGACAGACAACACCAAATAAGACACACGATTTCACAGAGAGTTCTTGTTAAAGACAGAAGCTAGCTCTGTTTAGTTTGTATATGCTTCACAGGCTGGTAACGTCATGACCGGGAAACTATGACGTTCCGTCACACCATTGGACTACTTTACACGTGCTTCACAACGCAATCATACAGAGTCGTTCCCACAGCGTTGAATTCTCAGATGCAGTGCGATTTCCTTTGAAAGGCAACAGCACTGACTAGCATAAATCGTAGAAGGTATAGACATTTATGCTAGCCTAAGCTATTTTTTTCAGCAGGGTAGTACCATAAGGATTTGAGTTTCTCCTCCCACATTTAGAAGGTCGGCTGCTACTTCAAGTGATTGCTGTTCATAAGCTCAGCGGGGAGTTATGATAATTATTACCCTGCCTAATGTGCTTGCTTGTTCTTAAAATTGCTTTTGCCTGAGTTTCACTGGCTGCAGGAGGGAGAGAGCATTTACTCAGAAAAAAAAATGCAGCGTAAAGACTTCAGACCATGAAATGTGATTTAGAGAAACAGAGGCCTTTTACAGAGGTATGCACTTTTAATACAGACAGAGATATTCAGTATAAGCTCTGTGTTTGTTTAGGAGATTATGCAAACAATCTATGAATATTTAGTCTCTCCAGTTAAACTTTAAATGTCGGCCTGACCTTCAGACAACTTTTATAGGAACCACGCACACATCATCTACAGATAAACAGCTCCTGATTTTACGGATGTGTTTTGCTTTTCTGAAAACTAACTAGAGTCACATTCATTTCAGTTTTCAGTACCACCTGCCGTAATGCAGAAAGTGGCGCCCTTGCCAAGTGGATCTGGCTGTGGATCCTAACCTTGGGGTCAAACTGTTAATGTGATGTGCTTGATGATGGTGTTGGTGATGTGCTAGCATTTGGAAGTGAACTTTAAAAGAGGAGTAACCACAGAAAAAATCTTGTCCATTTTTCATGCTCTGCTTATGCATAGCTTAAGTGGCTATTTATGGGTCTGTTTGTAAAAATCAGATTGTGTGTTTTAGAAGATTTGTGTTGATTTGTGATTATCCCTTCCTCATTTTTGTATGCACACTCAAAAACATAGCTCTGTTCCAAAACATACAACCTTATCATTAAGTGATCAATTTGAGATGCTTTACATGGACAAACACTCAATGTCACACAAATAGCACTCCGCACAGGAGAGTCAATAGAATTTGCATGTTGCTAAGTTAGCATTTTGCTAAGCTAATGGCTTGATGCTCTTGAAGTACTTGAAGTAAATGAGCACACAAATAACACATTGAACACTCAATATGGTTTAGCCAACATGTTGCCAATTAAGTTAGCATGTTTTTAAACTAATGGCACGGAACTGTAGTTAACATAATACATAGCACACACAGATACTAAGTAAAATAGTAAACAAATAGCACTCTGCAGGGGATAATCAGTAGTTAGCATGTTGCTAAGCTAATGGCACTATTCTCGTTAGCAGAATAATACTTCTGGCATTATGCTATTCTATCTTTAGAATTTCACCAATTTAGATATCTTAAGCTGGGTGCACACTGTGCGATTTTGGCCAAGATTTGGCCGTCTGAGACAAATTTAGCAAATTCTTAAAGATTCCTCTGATCCTAGGCTAAAATCATTTGATCGTTAGTTTGACATGTTTACCGACAGCTGATTAATGACTGTTGTGATCAGATTTTACCTGTTAAAAGATTTTACTCTCAGACCTGCAGTGTGACTTCTACAACAGCTGTCAAATTGTCTTCGTTTTCCAAGACAAGCCATGACCTTGTCATGAGGGATTTCTTTGTAGCCACCATTTCAATCCTGTGTGTAATGCAGCTCACATCACCGAAAGTGTTATTGATTGAAGATGTAAATCTCCGGACAGGTTTTCTTGCGTGCATCCGTTTTTAACGCGTCTTGACTGTTGTACAGTCTGACATTTAATGACAACTGAGATCCTACAGTTTGACATGGCTTTCAGCGATGATCATGTTCGTACAGTCTGACAAGCAACAATCGTAAAGGACTATTATAAATCCCATAGTGTGCACCCGGCTTTAGCAAACAACACAATTAAGTTGTCCACCTTTTCAAACAGCTGTTACCTCTCTTCCTGTTTCTCAAAAGGCACCGTTGCGGCAGTTGCAGGCCTTCACCCAGGCCAGTGCATCATTAAAGTGAATGGTATCAATGTGAGCAAAGAGAGCCATGCCAGTGTCATCGCCCACGTCACAGCCTGCAGGAAGTTCCGACGACCCACACAGGTGAGAGTGCAAGCATCCCTCTGCCCCTCCATAAGTGCACTATTCCTGACCCTTTCTGAATAGTAAATAAAGCAAAACAAAGTGCATAGCAAAATTGTTGAACTTTGTGATCCGGTCTTGGTCATTGTCCAGCAATAATAGCAGTAATGCTCCTTTCGCAGGGTAGAAGGCGGCTAGGAAACTGGATGGGGGTGTACGGGATATGGGTTAAGGAATGGGCCAGGCAGGCCTGTGTTGAAGGGTAATAAAGGACAGGCTTGGCACAGGCTGAAGTAGAACGGTGTGGTTGGCACGCTGGCTGGACTCTGGTTTTTATCAGGCATTGAAGAAGAAAGCGGGGGGGTTGCCACCCTCCTTCTAAGCAGGGATTTGTGGCCCACCATCAAGAGGAGTCTTGCATCTCAGTTGGTTAGAACAGCAGAGGGAAATTTTGGGGAGAGACATTGACTGAAGAGGATGTGGGGTGGATGTGCTTTAGACTGTTAAATGCATAAAGGCTGTGATATACTCACAGCAAAGTTCTTTTTCCCATTGAAATGGCTGGATTTCGGCTGCGAAAATTTGCAGAACAAAGTTAAATGCGCTGCTCGCTTTCTTCTCAATAACAAAGTAACCACACAATAAAAATCACAGCCATGAGAAAACAGCAATTAACAACGCATCTGATCACAGCAATGTGGATATGTTTGCACCAGCTCTGCAATTCAGAACTCCAGCAAAGTCAAGTCACATTTATTCATATACCACTTTATACAATAGATTGCTTTAAAGAAAACAGCTTTACAGTATTAAACATGAAAAAACAGTGTCAGTGTTGCTTTCAACTTAGAAATTAGAATTACAACTTCAGTTTCCACTAAAGCAGCTCTCCAGTGTGTTCATGTATTTACTCATGTCTGACCTCAATGAAAGAAATGAACTGGAGAACGGGAAAAGATTTACATTTTAATGAATGCAGAGTAGTTCGAGGTTAGATTGAATGGTAGTTCAAAGGTGTTTTCAGCAGCAGTGAACTTTTGTTGAAAGTTTGCTTCGGCAGGCTGTTTTGAACTTGTTTCAAACTCGTTTCATTTTGGCCTGATTTTGTCTGAAAATTTTTCATAACTTAATAAAGTTCTCAGTTATATTTCATTTAAGTATTAATCTTTTTTCCTAAATTCCTTTTGGAGAAATAAAAATAGAGATAAGTAGGCAATTTGTTTTTTTGACAAAGTAAATGTATAGAACTATAAAATCTGGATAACATTACTAAAATAATTTGTTTGCTGAGAAATATATTAAATTTCTCTGATATTCGATTGCAGACTTTGGTATTATATTGGTATCAAATGTTTGAGACATTGTTGAAATCTTTTGTGAAACTCAAGGAGGAACATGGTAGATTACCAGGGTGTTTTTGTTAGAGGAATCTTCTCCATTTGCTTTACATCCAGCCTCATTGATATCTAGGAGAAAACAAAAAGAGGTTTTAGCTTTGTGGTTTTTGTGTCCCATGGGAGTGTGTAATCAACTTGCAATCGTTGTTCTGAAAGCGAGTCTGAAAAGGTTGTTTTGTTGTTCCTTATTGCAGCAAGACTCCATTAAATGGGTTTATAACAACAGCGAGAGCGCACAAGAAGACCACCAGAGAACCAATCAGAAGCCCGCCGCAGGGGAGAACGGAGATGTGTTTGAGTGTAAAGTTGAAGGTGCTGTTACACACACCAGTGCAAACACTTACTGTACACACAAGTACACACTCTTTCATCCTCCCACACTATCCGTGATAATTAGTCTATTTCTTCGTCCTCTTAGACACTAACTTTACAAGTCTCACTTCAGTTGCCTCATGCAGAATTCACAGGACATGGAAACAACTCATTTGTATTTATGATTTGGTATTTTGTTACCTAACAGGAAATAGATTGATCAGGGACGTGCACAGGGGGGTTGCTCAGGTTGCCCGGGCAACTGCCCATATGCCCTTCTCGACTCACGTTGCCCTTCCGAGGGGGAAAAAAATAAATAAATCGTACAATGGATGTAGAATTTCACGTAGGCCTAGAAAAAAAAAAAAAAAAAATCGCAAAGCCTCATTCACTTCCATTCGGGCACCGAAAGTAAAAGTCAGTAGGGGAAGGGCAAACTCTGTTTACGTGGCTGCAGCGCTGCACGCGACCGGTGTAGCAGTCGATTCTGTTCCCTACCGGAATTCCTGTTCCCTTTACGCAATCATAACACAAATCATGCGTAGTTGCCCAGTTACCATACGTACCATCAGAACTGAATACGAGCAAGAAGCACAACTGAATGTACGGGAAGCCAAAAGGTTAAAAAAGGATTGTATTTTTCCCCGAAATCTAAGCGTTTTTTTTTTTTTTTGAAGCGAGTTTTTCCCCCATCTGTCAATTCAATCCCGATTATTTATTTTCAAATTTAAAATAAATAAATAAATAATTAAAAAACAATAAACAATAATATGAGGAACTCTTCTTCTCATGTGTATTTTGGTGACATTTAACAATATTGTTAATATACTTTGTATACTGTTTACAAAGTTGTATATCATAAACCTGTCATCTCTGATATTTTGCAATCTTTATAAATAATAATAAGACCATAATATGAGGCATTGAGTTTGGACATAATAAACACGGTCAGATAAGGCAATTTGTATGGGCAAAATTCAACTGAATATATTCAGACATAATACAAAAACTATGAACAAGTGATTAAATCAAGATTAATTCAATTCACAGAAATATTACTAGAGTGTGAGAACCATTTTATTATGCTGCAGTGTAGCAAGACAATTAAATTTTGCGCCAATGCTTTTGGCCTTTTTCGCTTTCCGTACATCCAGCTGCTCTTGCAAGCACTGAGGGGGAACACGACTGCTACACCGGCACATGAGCTGAGCCTGCATGAGCGGCCCTATTGATGTAGGGATTTTCATGACTCAAGTCATGTTTTTCTGTGTTATTAGTAGTAGTAGTGCGTTTAAAGTCTGATCATTTCGACGGAGGTGAATCAATCAAAATTAATTTTAGCTGGAAATAACATTATTCAAGAACCGCTATAAAGCCAAAACAATCTCTGTTACCTTAAATTATATGTTTATCTACACTCCATTCCATTGTCCTACAAGCCATTGTTAAAAGCGCTATATAAATGAAGATGACTAGTAGTTAAGGTGATTGAGTGCTGTATTTCAGTTTTTTACTTCTTTGTGTATATACATATTTTAATAAAGACCCTGACGCTTTTGACCATGCGTCAACATCCGACGCACATGGCACCCTTTAGTGTCAATATGAGACGCTAACCCTACCCCAGACCTAAACCTACCCATAACGGAAGCGTCATCTAACTGACGCTAAAAACGGAAGCGTCATCTAACTGACGCTAAAGGCGTTAGATGACGCCCGAGGATGAGCGTCATCTACCTGACGCTAAAGGGTGCCATGTGCGTCGGATGTTGAAGCATGGTCAAAAGTGTGAATAAGATGATGCCTTGGGATGAGAATGCGTTGGTTATTCTCAGTCCTTCATATAGCCCGTGAGGTTTTTTTTTTTTAGGGGTGGGTGGGGGGGGGGGGGGGGGGGGGGGGGGGGGCTTTTTTCAGGTCAGAGCAACTGCCCCTCAAAATTCCTGTGCACGTCCCTGAGATTGATGACCTCTAGATGAGCTCCAACCATCTAAAGATCTGCTTTGTATTATTAACTTTAATCTGTTTTGATCTGCTCAGTATGGAAGCTTGTTTCCGCCACAGAATAAAACTTTTTTAAAGATAATTGCGACTTTTTTTCTCAGAATTGCGAGATATAAAGTCAGAATTGCATGTTATAGTCAGAATTGCAAGATACAAGCTCGCAATTGTGAGAAATTAACTTTCTCCTAAAATTCAGATTTTTTTTTGTGATTTTATATCATGCAATTCTGACTTTATATCTCCCAATTGCGTGTTATAAAGTCAGAATTGCGAGATATAAACATGCAATTCTGAGAAAAGTTTGTATTCTGACTTTATATCAATCAATTTTGTCCTTATAACATGCAATTGCGAAGAAAAAAATTATTCTGTGGTGTAAACAAGCTTCTATAGCTCAGACTGGTATCATTGAAACAACTGGTGTGTGTGTTCAACAGAAGTCATGGACAAATTCAACACCATAGCCATAATAGACGGAAAAAAAGATCACGTTAGCCTGACGGTGGATAACGTGTATCTGGAGTACGGCGTCATGTACGAGTATGACAGTACGGCCGGGATGAAGTGTCACGTCTTGGAGAAAATGGTGGAACCAAAAGGCTTTTTCAGCCTCACAGCCAAGGTAGAGTCACATGAGTTCCCACAGACACACACCAGCCGTTATCTCTGCTGTAGAGCACCAGTGAATTCATTCATACAGAATCAGAGGAGACGACAGGGATTGTCTTGTACATTTGTGAGGGCCTCTTCACAGTTCACACATGACACACAGTCACTGATAGAAGCTGACAGCAGAGTATATTAAACCAAGTGTGTGTGACAAATAAAAATGTTCTTTACGACCCCCTGCTGCGGAATAAAAGTATAAACACTTTAAATCACAGAGCTTAACGCTGTGTGGAAACTAAGGGAGTCGCATGGAACTATTGTTCTTACAAAATGATATTTCTGCTGTTTTTTACTCACTCTGCCAGCATTTTCTTTGGCATTTTCATTCAGCAATGTTTATGATTGTCAGAACTATTAATAAAAAAATATTTTTCATTAAATTAAATATCCTTAAAAAAAGCTATAATGTAACTCTGACATCTAGAAATTCATGAACATGTTTACTGGAAAACAATGATGCAATGTGCAATATTACATCACAATATAGCTCTATTTTAAACTCTTTTTAATTACCATTTTAAAATATTTAAATAGTTTAATGTAACAATACATTCACTTTCTTACCGCCCCAAACGTAGGAATAATATGAATGTATTTTCAACCAAATAAATGCAGCCCAAAAATACATATTCATATTATTACAATTTAAAATAACTGCATAATATCTTTCTGTGTTTGATGGCAAAGCTATTACTCCAGTCCTTAGTGCCACATGATCCTTCAAAAATCATTTTAATATGCTGAATCGGAAGCATTTTATATTATTGTTAATGTTGAAAACGTACTCTGTAACTAACGTAACCTCGATTCTCTCTAGAGAGGGAACGAGTACTGCGTAATATCTAACGCTACGGGGAAAACCTCTTTTCCACGAGATATTGAAGACAAAAAATTATCGTATTAAAACGCTGTGCAGCAGCATGCAGACATAGGCAAGGCGGCTTGCGCGCCTATTGGCTGCCCTGCGGCAACAGCAGCAGCCTATCGAGAGAGGCGCTGCGTGACACCACATCCAATGGGGGCAATTTGCGCCCATTTCGTCACGTCCCGCCAGAAAGGGCATGGTCTCACCCTATAAATATAGCTCGATTAGGCTGGTACAACTGGTTTTCATCGCCGAAGCGAACCAGAGCTGTGTATGCACGGCAAGATACGCAGTACTCGTTCCCTCGCTAGAGAGAACCGAGGTTACGTTAGTAACCAAGTAAGTTCTCTTACGAGAGTATCTCTCGTACTGCGCAATATCTTACGCTATGGGGAACACTATGCAAAACGCTGTGTGTACTGGGATCCAACACCAAAGTCCCAAGGGCAGTAGCCCAGGGCTCATGTAGAGCATAATCACCAAAGATTCACAGAGAGTCGGAGAAGAGAGGCTGCAAGCATCATTCCCCATGAAATAGCATCCCACAGGAGCTAGTTATGTAACAGTGTTTCACGCAGACAGGGTGAACGTGTTCAGCCTGAACTGGGCAATAGAAAGGGTTATTCAACACCCATAGGGCTGTTCTATCGCTCAGTGAGCGATGCACAGGCAAAACTCAGCATCTGGGCCGGCACAGCGGGGCAGATAGCACTGAATTCTATACCGACAGAAGCTTGGCTTGTAAGGCGGGAACCTCTAGGTTACAAAACCTTATAAATGTAGACGGCGAGGCCCAGCCTGCGGCCGTACAGATATCTTGCAAGGTAACCCCACTATACCACGCCCACGATGAGGCCACTCCTCTCGTGGAGTGCGCTCTGACACCCAAAGGACACTGCAGGCCCTTAGAAGTGTAAGCCAGTGCTATGGCGTCGACTATCCATCTGGATAAGCTCTGTTTTGATGCGGCCAGTCCCTTGGAGCATCCGCCAAACAAAACGAAGAGCTGCTCGGTCTGTCTGAAGACAGACGAGCGGGACACATAAGCTCTCAGTGCCCAGACAGGGCAAAGGAGACTCGCATCCTCCTCAGCATGAACCTGGAGGGCGCACATGGAAATAACCTGGGCCCTGAACGGTGTGTTGAGGGATTTGGGCACGTACCCGTGCCTTGGTTTGAGTATGACTTTTTGAGTCATTAGGCCCAAACTCCATACATGACGCGCTTACTGAAAGCGCTTGTAAGTCCCCTATGCGCTTCACTGAAGCGAGAGCCAAAAGAAACACCATTTTGAAAGACAGATGCTTCATGTCTGACAAATGGATTGGCTCGAACGGGGCACCTTTCATGGCTTCCAAAACCGTAGAAAGGTCCCACACCGGGACTGAAGGAGGTCTGGGAGGGTTCAGCCTCCGAGCTCCCTTGAGGAATCTTACGACCAGGTCGTTTTTCCCCAGTGACTGGCCAGACACGGGTTTTGTAAACGCTGCTATGGCCGCCACGTACACTTTGAGCGTGGATGGGGTCCTGCCCTTATCCAGCAGCTCTTGAAGGAAGGAGAGTACTTCCGTGACCCCGCAGTCTACGGGTGAAAAGCCCTGAGCTTGACACCAGGTTGAGAACACAGACCATTTCGAGGAATAAAGCCGTCTAGTAGACAGGACCCTCGCCTGCGTGATCGTGTTTAACACTCCCTTTGGGAGGTTAGCGGGTACCCGTTGATGGCCCATGCATGTAGGGACCATAGTTGCGGGCGAGGATGCCAAATCAAGCCCTTGGCCTGAGAGAGGAGGTGTTTCGTCAACGGTATTGGCCACGGGGCAGTGCTGGTCAGCCGCATCAGGACTGGGAACCAAGTCTGGTTCTGCCAGAGCGGAGCCACAAGCAGCACTGGGCATCTGTTTTCCCTGATTCGTTCCAGTACTTGAGGCAGGAGCGAGATGGGGGGAAAAGCATAGAGGGGACAGCAGGGCCAGACGTGGGTCAGCGTGTCCTCGCTCTTGGAGAAATATTTCGGACAGTGAGCGTTCACGTGGGACACGAACAGGTCCACCTGCGCTTTGCCGAATGTCTCCCACAGCAGTTGGATCGTCTGCGGGTGCAACGACCATTCCCCTGCCGGGACATTGTTTCTGGACAGTCTGTCTGGTCCCAGATTCAGGTGACCAGGCATATGCGCTGCTCTCAGTGAAAGCAGGTTGTGCTGAGCCCAGATCAGGAGGCGTTCCGTTTGCCTGTAAAGGTTTCGGGACTTGATGCCGCCCTGGCGATTTATGTATGCCACCACTGACATGTTGTCCGAACGGACCAAGACATGGTGACTTTTTATCTGGGGACAGAAGCGCCGTAGCGCGTTGTCGACTGCCATCATTTCCATTTCCATATGTAGGAGGTTTTCCTGTTTTGACCACTGGCCAAAGAACGGTCTGCCCTCGAGCAGCACTCCCCATCCCGAGGTGGAGGTGTCCGTGGACACCACCTTCACACTCGAGGGAGTCCCCAGACTCACACCTGACTGATACCAGTCGGTTACTTTCCAAGGTTCCAGAGCTGAAACGCATTCTAGATCGACCCGGAGGCGAAACCGGCCAGCGGTCCATGCCCGGGGCGGAACTCGCGCTTTCAGCCACAGCTGCAGTGGCGCATGCGAAGCAGACCCAGCTGGAGTACTGAAGCTGCTGAGGCCATTAGGCCCAGCATTTTCTGAAACCTTTTGAGCTGGACTATCGAGCCCCGGCGGAAGGATTTCACGGCGTGCTGAATGTCCAGCTCACGCTCTGGCGACAGACGCGCTGTCATGGATAGCGAGTCCAGCACTGTTCCCAGAAAAGAAATTTTCTGGCTGGGAGACAGCGAACTTTTCGCCCAATTGACTCTGAGACCCAGATTCTCGAGATGCTCGAGTAATGTGGTCCTGTGTTCTATGAGCTCTGATCGTGATCGAGCTAGAATCAGCCAATCGTCTAAGTAGTTCAAAATTCGCATGCCCTGGAGTCTCAGGGGTGCTAGAGCCGCGTCCATGGTGCCAGGGACAGCCCGAATGGCAGGACTTTGTATTGGTATGCCTGGCCCTCGAAGGCGAATCTCAAGAATCGCCTGTGACGCGACGCTATTTGTATTTGAAAATAGGCGTCGTCTTTCAGATCTATTGACATAAACCAGTCCCCCTGGCGAATTTGCGCGAGGATTTTCCTGGTTGTAATCATTCTATACTGGCGCTTCGTGAGCGCTCTGTTCAGCTGTCGCAGATCTAGAATGGGTCTGAGACCCCCGTCTTTTTTCGGTACCAGAAAATACCTGCTGTAAAGACCCCCTTTTCTCTGAGCCTGAGATAAAGGTTCTATAGCCCCTTTGCTCAGTAGTTTCGCTATCTCAGCTCGAAGTAGATGTTTTTTACCGTCGTTTGGACTCGCACCGTGCAACGGCGGGGGCGTTGAGCGAACTGCAGCGAATAGCCTCTTTTTATAGTCTTCAGCACCCATTCTAATACCCCGGGAAGCTTCGCCCACGCATCTGTGTGAATAGCTAGAGGTAGAATGAAATCTCGGCTCTGGCCGCGGCATAACGGCGGCCGGAGAGCTTCGGTGTGCTGGGAAATAAACACTATGTTTGCAGTGTGTGAGGCGGGGGGTGCGCTGATCACAGCGGGCAGCCCGGCCGCGCTCAGCTTCTCTCTGACAGTTTGTGGAGAGAATGCGAGCGGGACGAGCCCCGTAGGGTTCGGCATGTCTGTGAGGGAATGTGGGCGCGGGATAGCGGGCACACTCACTGCACTGGGAACACTGTCGGCTCGCGCCGACTGAGAATGTGTTGGTTTCGTTTTTACAGAAACCGTGGGACATGCTTCGTGTAGTGTTTGTGGGCACTGTGTTGTGGGCACGTACACTACATTTATTGTACAATCGTCATGAGTCGATTTTTTTGTGCTAGCCCTGTATTGTGGCGGGCTGTGTCTGTGTGTGGGAATGGGCACTGAGACGTGGGCATTCTTAAAACACTCATAACACCATCGGCCGTAGCCGGAACACCAGAAAATACACTCTTTATTGGATTTATCTGGGTAGCCGTAAAAACGGCTTTTGTGTGCAGGCAAGCAGGTTGTGGAACGGGCTTGTTTACTGCGAAGTACGCTGGAACAGTCGCATTGTCTGGAACTGAGTGAGCGAGAAGTTTTGATGAAAATCCGGGCGCAGCGGGATTTGAACACCGACGCTTTCCTAGAGTAGCTAGGAAGGCTTTGAGACCTCGAGCTTGATTTCGATTCTCGGCCGGGGCCCGCGCTGAGGGGGGCGGCGTCCAGCAGAGCGAGAGCGCGGTCTTTGGTCTCGGGCCTGGCGGCGCTGAGAAGCTGCGGCGGCTGGTGGTGCAGGCTGCGGCTGAGAGCTCCGGGCAGACGGCTGTTTCGAGCGGCCTGCTGCGGAACTAGAGCGCTTCGGCAGGAAGTGCTTCATAGCCTGTGAAGTTTTCTGCACCTCAGCGAATCTGTCCGTGAAATCCTTGACGGCAGATTCGAAAAGGCCATCCGTGAAAATGGGCGCGTCGAGGAACACAGAGCGCTCAGCATCTGTCATCTCAGACAGCGTCAGCCACAGATGTCTCTCAGCCACAGTGAGAGAGGCCATGTTGCGCCCAACGGCTTGTGCAGCGGCTTTGGCAGCACGTAGAGCTAGGTCCGTAGTGCTTCTCAAGTCCGCCACGCAGATAGCTTCCGGTCCTTCCTCGTCCATTTTACGGAGAAGGTCGGCTTGGAAAATCTGCAGTATCGCCATTGAATGCAGCACTGACACAGCTTGCCCAGCGGCGGTGTAAGTGCGGCCGTGCATGGCTGACGTCACTCGGCAGGCTTTTGAGGGTAGGGTCAAGAGAAAGCTTTGGCGGGCAGGAGAAAGCTTGGGGGCGCGCTGAGCACGGCGCTTCTTGCGGCGCGGTACCGCAGCGGGCAGAAGTGCGGGCTCCGAGAAGGATGCCAGGCGACTCCTCAGAGTCACCATAGGCATCAGCTCGCAATGAGGGCATCCGCCGTCAGCGAGCGCAAGAGCCGCGTGATCCTCACCTAGGCAGGAAACACATATCACGTGGCGGTCCCCGTCGCTGAGTTGGGCTCGGCACGAGCCACAGGAAGAAGGCATCTTGAAAAAGACGCTAGCTCTTTTAGAGTTATATAGAGAAGTGTAATTTGCAGCGGCAAACGAACACTCTCAGCAGAGGTAAAAAGGATATATACGCCGGAAAGCGTAGCAGGTACGGCGACTGAAGGCGGCGAGGTGAAGGCCAGCGGCTTCAGGTTCAAGGCTCGTCCCGCAGAAGGCTTATGTCGACGGTGCGGCTTCTCACTCTGCATCCAGCGATGCGTGCGCTTCGCTGAAGAGATGAAAATCAGTTGTACCAGCCTAATCGAGCTAGATTTATAGGGCGAGACCACGCCCTTTCTGGCGGGACGTGACGAAATGGGCGCGAATTGCCCCCATTGGATGTGGTGTCACGCAGCGCCTCTCTCGATAGGCTGCTGCTGTTGCCGCAGGGCAGCCAATAGGCGCACAAGCCGCCTTGCCTATGTCTGCATGCTGCTGCACAGCATTTTACATTAATACAAAATTAAGGATAATTTTTTGGCTTCAATATCTCGTGGAAAAGAGGTTTTCCCCGTAGCGTAAGATATTACGCAGTACGAGAGATACTCTCGTTAGAGAACATATATTAAAATATTTTCATGGAAACCAGATAAAAAAAAATTTCAGGACTCTTGAACGATATACATGTGATGTTGTGCTGTATACACATTTGCAAATATTTTTCTTTATCTATTGGCAATCAAGTATTATCGCAGAAATCTTGATTGTTGCTGTCAGATGTTTTTGTATTCAGTCGTTCTCCAAGTTTTGAAAGAGTTTCAAGTTTCAAGTGCAGTTCCCACACCTCTCTGTTTTTGCGTCAGCAAGGGAGACCGAGAGAAAGAGATACTGTTTGTGAAGTGTGATATCTGCTGTTGATCATTAACGTTTGCTTGAATATGTTTAGCATTGCATGCAGCATCCTGTGTGATCTCAGATGTTCTGAATATCATGCTTGTTTACGAATGAACGCCATATTTCCTTTCCCTAAAAATTGATTTCTGAGATTTACAATCTGCGTTAATGAACTAACTGCTGTCAGGCAAGACGTTCAGCGGTGGGGGCATCACAGCTTGACACTGACGTCTTAGAAACGCACCTAATGGGACTCTGATGTATTGACATGTTCTACATATTATAGACTCTTTTTGTTTTTAATCCCCTTAACTGCCAGCAATGTCTGCCTTATTACAAACATCTGCTTGAGTAGGCCTGCACTTCCTCTGGGAAAACTTTCTTCAGATGTATTTTAATATTTCAGTGCTGTTCGGCAGATTACATGCAATTCTTATGGTCTCAGCGTGCTCTTAAATTTCTTGCAGGCAGAAATAGTCATAGTTTTGCAGGCAGAGTCTTCTCTCTCTTATGAGAAAATACTTCTAGAACTGTGTGTATGTGTAAATGTTCACTCTAATTGGTGCTGTACTTTGGTTTTATTTTTTATTGCTCTATATACTATTACACTTAGTTGCATAGACAGCGGTAGAAGTGGTAATTGAGTATCGAGGGTTATTATATTATATTATATTATTTTATATATATTATTTATTTTCATTAATTAAATAATATAAATAAATTATATATATATATATATATATATATATATTTATATATAATTTATTGCATATATATATTATTATTTAATGAATATAATATATCATATCAATCATATATCATATCATATATTCAATAAATAAATTAATGAATATAATATAACAATTTCTAATTATGTTTTCTCCATAAAAATGTTAATTCATAATTAAACCATTTAAATGAAAAAATATAAATATATTTAAAAAAGAAATAAATATACGCAAAAGCTGTTTCCTTCTCATTAAAAATGATCTGGGAACTCATGGTTACTGTGTACTGTGTTAAATGGTCTTAACCTTTAAAAAAAACGCTCCTATAATGTGTCACAGGACATCTACTTGTATCTGTTTTGGGAAAAGCATGCAGTGTTTCTAACTCACTTGACCTACAGCAGATTTGCTCACTTCATCTTCATTACTAACAAATGAATGGTGGAAAGCACATCTGTTATATGACCAAAGCACTTTTTTTTCCGCCCCGAAACCACACTCTATGTCTTTCTTTGTGTGGTTTGTCAGATTTTAGAGGCCTTGGCCAGGAGCGATGAGCAGTTAGTGCAGACCTGCAGTCGACTGAGCTCCAGCACAGAGCTCATCCCAGAGGACCTGCAGACCAGATTCAGTGCCATGTGCGGAGAGAGACTGGAGCATATTAATCGAAGAATCACCAATTACAGGAAGGTCAGGACCAATTGTTTGAAACACTTCTTCTTAAAATGGGTCTGGACTGGTTTGTTCTTGTGTAGCCAGTGGACCAGCATGACTGTTCTGTTCACTAGGAAAAGCTTAATGTCAAGGGATTTGTAAAGCACAACTGTGCTGTGCAATTTTAGCAAAACGTGAAAGTAAATGTAAAAAAAAGTAAAAAAAAGTAAAATGAAAGGGAAGTTCATCCTGCTCTTTTCCATGCAATGAATATTTAATGGCCCATAAAATAATGAAGGAAAAAAAGCAAAATAATACATGAAATCTAAAACTGAATATTATTATTTCTTATTTTAAAATAATAAAAAATACGATAAAAGCAGCAGATATGACTGAAGATTCCTTCCTTGACTTTTCATTTGTGCATATTCAGATACAACACATTGACAAAATTTTCATTTTAGTTTGAACTATTAATTTTAGCTGTTATTTATGCTTGACTACGTCTTTGATAGATACAAAAACCTAGTTGTGACACCTGCACACCCACATCTAAAACACAACTATATGCTGGTGTTTTAAGCAGACTGGATCTAACTTATTTTGAATGTCTTGATATGTTTCTTTGGTTGGTGCAGCTAAGAAAACTTCGTTTGACTTGTAGCACTTCTATTTAGGTTACAGAACAGGAAACTGTCCCACCCTGTCCTTTTTAACACCAGCTGGCCTTGATTGATGAAATATGCGAGTCCACCAGTACCAAGGGAAACGGGATTGTGCAAAATGTCATTTTTAATTTCCATCAGCTGCTTTTATTTGGAGCAAGAAAGGGAAAATATGTCTGCAAGCATCTGACCGTTTCCCTTGTTTTTGCCTGTGATCTGATTCAACATCCCACTCAGCACTGGATTAATTAGCCGTTGCTTCACCGGCTATAAATAGCTCTGAACATCCCGTCCCGTTGCATAATTTCCCTTCTGCTGCGTTCTCAGTAGGGCCCTGTGAGAGGTCTAGCAGGGTCCGGACCCCGGACACGGAAGCTCCCTGTTTGTCAAAGCTATTCAGGAATGTGGGAAGTCAGGTCTGAAGGGAGGCTATGTGTCCAGTGCAGCTGTAACCCATCCAGTGTAGTCCGTGAGTGCAGCCATACCCGACCACAGCCATTCAATTGTTATGTCATTGTTGGAAAAAGGCGAGGTTCAAAACCCTGCTCAAGGGGAACATTGAGGTCTTGTCAGATGATTTAATTACATACTCCTGTGCCTGAAACCGTAACTTCAAATGCAAGTTAAATGGTTGTAATTTCAGGTGCAGTGTGGAACCATTAAAAGGCAAGTTTGCTTTGTAAATAAATTACCCCTGATTGATAGATTTTCTACAAGAAGGGCATTATGTGTGGCCGATGTCAATGGACGTCCTTCTGTGTTTTATTACTTATGATTTTAAATGTTTTTTTCTAGTTGTTCATGATTACAGAACCAGCCTGTTGACTTGAACCACCTTAGACTGGTTTAAGTTTTTTCTCCCAGCACAGTTTAATATACTATCTGTCAAACAGGAACATCCATTGCCAGGATGAGTAGGTGATTGGTGGGCTGATGTATGTATACACTGTTTTGTATAGATTGAGCTTTTGTACACTTTATAGATCTGAAGATTAAACTGGACCAGGGCATGATGGGAAAGTGCTGAGCCATACTGTACTTTGCATTTTAGTATACCAGACTCAATCCAATGATATCCTTTGGCTAGCCCTTATTGAAGCCTGGCTGGTTGGAATTATTATAATTTTTTTTAGTACTGCAGTACTGGTTTAGATGATTTAGATTAAAACCAATAAGCTCTTGTTCATAAACTGTATCTTACACTAATCCATCTCTGCTCTCAGTTTTCACGGGTTTTGAAGAACCGGGCCTGGCCCACATTCAAGCAGGCGAAGTCTAAGGTTTCCCCTCTACACAGCAGTGACTTCTGCCCCACCAACTGTCACATCAACGTAATGGAGGTGTCTTATCCCAAGACCACTACTTCCCTTGGAAGTGCCTTCGGAGTCCAGCTGGACAACAGGAAAAATACTCTGGAGAAAGGAGGCCGCAATTCAGAGCAGGGTGAGTGAAAATAAATTCCTAAATTGAATGTACAACTAGAGACTGCTAGGGACTCGGGAGCAATGAGTTCATGTCTATTAGATTTGGTTTGTGCTTTCAGGTAAGCTGAACCCCATGGTTTACGTCCAGCATAGTATCACCAGCATGGCTGCTCCATCCGGACACAGTCTGAGCAGAGCTGAAGGTCACGGTCTGCGATTCCTGCTACGAGAGGACGACCTGCTCATTCTGGACGCCTACCACAAGCTTCTGACCAAACTCACCACTGTCGTCAAAGAGATGGAGTGCTACGCAGCCCAGATTCATGAGTATGACGTTTTTATTTGGTAATATGTTGTTTTGTCATATGAACATGTTTAATATATGGCCTATCTGATATATCATCATCAGGGGTGTTGGTTAGCCTTGTACAACATTTGTAAAAAAAAAAATTCCAATACTTATTGGGATAGTTCACCCACAAATAAAAATTCTGTCAGTAATTACTCACCCTCATGTTGTTCCAACCCCGTAAGACTTTCGTTCATCTTCGGAACACAAATGAAGATATTTTTGATTAAATCTGAGAGCTGGATCACTCCTTCATAGGCCTCTAAGGGATTGAAACTTGCCTGCCCAGAAAAGTTATTCAAGACATCGTTAAAATAGTCCAAGTGACTACAGTGGCTCAATCTTAAGTTTATCAAGCGACGAGAATACTTTTTGTGCGCTAAAAACAAACAAAAATAACGACTTTTATTCAACTATTAATTTCCTTCTCTGTGGGCCTCGAGTTAGTTCACGTAGTGTAACAGCGCAGCGCTTCTGTATTGTACGTCACACGTATTGTTGGGGGAACTATCCCTTTAACCTGTCATAAACTCTATTTTTTATGTGAATCAAAACCTAAGGCATTAGCGTTTTCCAAAAGTTTCTCATCCACACTGAAACATTGGAAAACGTTAAATTCACCTCTCAGCGCATGCGTGAACCCTTACAAAAGCTCACTGAGATGATACAGACGGAACAAGACATAATCAAGTTATCACTCAGTTCTTCTGGCAGGATTATTCTATTTAGCAAAATATCTCACCATTCATCGATGCGTCCAGATCGCACTCAGTCTGCAACTGCTCTCATGTTTTGCCGCAGGACAGCAAATGCGAGTGAATTTTCTGTCATCTTTGCAGGACTGTGATATGAGGAGTGTGCAAGGTAACATATTTTAGCAACTGTATGAAAGTGAATAACAAGCACAATACCGATATAATCATGAATATCTATGGGTTCAATATGCGTCACATGACTAAACTTACGTCATCATTTTATTTATTATAAGATTTTAGCAAGATTTATTTATTTAGATTCAAAATCAAATGACGTCAGAAATTACGCATATTGTTCCCTGATGTGGCAGTTCTTATGACTGATAGAGTCTCTATGGGATGTTACTATACCAGCAACAATTTAATCTTTGCGCATTTCACATGACCCAACATCTGGAGTTTGCATTATGTTTTTTTTTTCTCTAACAACTACATGTATGTGTGTGTGTGTGTGTGTGTGTGTGTGTGCGTGTGTGCGCGTGTGTGTGTGCGTGTGTGTGTGTGTGTGTGTGTGTGTGTGTGTGTGTGTGTGTGTGTGTGTGTGTGTGCGTGTGTGTGCGTGTGTGTGCGTGTGTGTGCGTGTGTGTGTGTAAGTGTTGGACACACTTAAGCAGAAAGGGGGTGGGTGGGATACTTCCTGTCTGAGCTGAGCTGTTGATGGTTTTATTTTCTGTAAGCACATTAACACCTTGAAGGAAATGGGACACTCTGAGGTCGGCCATATTTCAAAATGGAAATCTGCAAAAATAAAAAAAAATGCCACGAAGCATTGTACTCAGGCAGTACACTGTAAATGTCACTCTTGCTGAGTAATCTGCAAAGTGGCACAAGTGCCTAACAAGACTGCCTTACGAAACTCCTCTTTCTCTGTCCCTCCTTCCTTTCTGATGGTTGTCATACCACCTATAGTATTAAAAAAAAACATCCATCATTATCATTATCAGCCTTTGAGTTTTCATCATTTGGTTGAAATCACATGGTCATATCCTCTGTGGACATGATGGCCATTTCAGTAGTCTTGATCTACGGTGGGGGGCGTCACCTTTCTCTGCTGCTGCCATATGCTTGTCAGTGCCGATTATTGGCTGAAGGTCTGTGAGTGTGCTTATTGGCAAGGCCATCCTTGATCTGGTGGGGAGATAATTACCTTCCTCACAGCCCTGGGCAAGAGAGAGTGCTGTAATGACTGCCTGGAGGTGGTTGTCAGACAGCCATCCTTATCATGCAGGAATAATGGGGCAAATAGCAACCGAATAGCTCATTGGAGCCACTTCTGGAAGCCTCTGACTCTACTGTTGATTTAAGAAGTGCATTGATCTCTACAGTTGCAGGGGATGAAGAAAAAGCTAAGAAAGGCAAAGCATGAAGAGGTCAGAAGTGGATGGTTTCAGACGGTGCCTGGTGTTTGTTGGTACTGTATAACCATCTTAAACGGTCAATTGACCCAAAATTTTAAATTCTGTAATATTTTTACCACCTTCATGTCGTTCCAAACCTGTGTGTCTTAATATGACTATCTTTTGTTAAACACAAAAGAAGAAATTTTGAAAAATTTGCTAAATTGTCTCTGGTCTTTTGTTCATAAAAATGAAAGTTAATGGGGTGCAAGCGGTGTTTTTTAGGACCTCGCTGATTTTCATTATGTGGACAAATCAGTTGGAACATTCTTAAGAATATCTTCTTTTGTAGTCCACAGAAGAAGAAAAAAATTATACAGGTTTGGACCAAGGAGTTGAGTAAAAAATTACAATTTTCATTTGATGAAATGGATGAACTGAGGTAGGACCCAATAGGGGGCCTCAGCAAAGTTCCAAGGGGGGCTCAAAATGATTTAAGGCCCATTCATACTAAGGATAATAACTATAGCAATAACCACATTAGCATCCACACCAGCGGACTATATCGTTCTGTTTATTCTAAGTGTACATTGCAAGTGAATGCTCATTATAACAGTCATCATATAACAATGCTTGAGTGATTCTAATTCTAATGGACTGAAATGTTTTTTTTATTTAGAATGATTTTTCATTATACCTATTTTCCTTGGTGTGAATGGGCCTTTAAATTTTAAAAGTAAAGATCAAGATATTTCTTATTTAAACCCACCCCCTTAAAAATTGTTTGTCTTTTTGAAAAAGAAAGTAGATTCCCGCACTCTAGAATGTGATGTGATTAAAATGATTTCTGTAACTGGAAATGTGATTTCTGTAGCTAGAAGGGTCATGTAAATTGATAAAATCTTAAAACATCATATAGGCATGTTTGTAATGAATATACATTTTACTAGTTACAAGCTCTAAAATAATTTATTCGAATGAAAAAACATTTTATCCTTGTCCATTCAATTACAAATGACTGGAAGAGTCATGTGAATTCATTGGTTAAAAAGAATGGGGAGAAAGAAACAGAAACTAACAGAAATCAAATCTCCTAAAAATCCTGAAATCATAATCCTTTTAATCAGAAATATTTTAGTCACTTTTTTTAGTGGGCCTAGTGGGCCTTTGAATATAATTGTGGACAGTGGCTTGACAACCACTGACTTAGTCACTCTAAAAGTCAACATAAATTCAAAATGTATCCTATTTGCTTTCTTAAAGGTAGGGTATGGGATTTGCAAAACGGCCGACAGATTTTGAAAATACACAACTCAAAAGGTCCTACCTTCTTTCCTCCTACGCTGGCCCTGACTCCACCCATTCGAAGAACATGGACGCGCAATCATGCACGAGCGAAAGCAACTTGCACATACTCTCTCTCTCTCTGTACCGGGGCGACTTGCACTTACTGTGACTGGGTCACGAGCTTTGAGTATGCGTACGAAGGGGACATGCGCGCGAGGGGTATGGGGGGGGGGGGGCTATAGTACGACCGTTTGATTGACGCACTTACTATCCAATGGTTCTAGGTGGTCTTGGAAATGATTGGCTAGAGTTTTTCAAATCCTGCCCATTCCACAGATGATTAAATTGCTTAATTTTCATTTCAGTGCTTCTAACTCAGTGGCTGTAAGTGGGTTAGGAATAGGATTTCAAGTGATTTTGAAAAAAATGGTCAAAAAAGAAAATCACATACCCCACCTTTAATAGTGTCATATGTGCTCTGTGTTTGTCCCTGAACTTTTATGTTGCTTCCTGCCCTGAGTGCCATGTTGTATTCCTTTGTAGTTTTTGTCCTTAATTGTCTCCTGGTCCCGCTCATTACAGAACAACTGAAATCACATGGATGTAGCAGGGGTTCGACTCATCCTTCTCCTCCAGGGCCAGTGTTCCCTCGAGGACAATATTTGTGAATTTGCTTACCACACCACACCCCATTCCATAATTTGATTTCCTTTTTTTTCCTCTGGACTTAATGAACCTCTAAAAACACAACTCTTCAGTAGTGGTCCTCGAGGGTCGCTTTCTGAATTTTTGGACTATGCTCCTCTGTTGAATGGATCCCCCTTCATTGTAGTGAGGTGGAGGAGGAGCCCACTCTGACCGCTCAAGGTCCCACTAAACTTCTTTTTGTTGGGGGGGTGGTTGGGTGGTGTTGTTGCTCCTCAGGGTCCTCAAGCTCCTCAACCTCTGGCAGCCATGGAGCTTGGCCCATCTAGTACACCACTGGGCAGCACCATCACGCTTACTGGATCCGTCTTGGGGCTACAGCTCCTCCCAAAGTAGTGTCAACCACTACAGCTCCTCCTGAGGTAGCAGCATCTGCTACAGCTCCTCCCAAGGCAGCGACGTCCACTACAGCTCCTCTCAAGGCGGCGGCATTGGCTACTGCTCCTCCCAAGGCGGCGACGTCCGCTACAGCTCCTCCCAAGGCGGCGGCGTCTGCTACAGCTTCTCCCAAGGCGGCGACGTCTGCTACAGCTCCTCCCAAGGCAGCGACGTCCGTTACAGCTCCTCCCAAGGCGGTGGCGTCGGCTACAGCTCCTCCCAAGGCGGCGGCGTCGGCGTCGGCTACAGCTCCTCCCAAGGCGGTGGCGGCTACAGCTCCTCCCAAAGCGGCGACGTCCGCTACAGCTCCTCCCAAGGTGGTGACGTCGGCTACAGCTCCTCCCAAGGCGGCGACATCCGCTACAGCCCCTCCCAAGGCGGTGACATCCGCTACAGCTCCTCCCAATGCGGCGACGTCCGCTGCAGCTCCTCCCAAGGCAGCTATGTCCGCTACAGCTCCTCCCAAGGCGGTGACGTCCGCTACAGCTCCTCCCAAGTCGGCGACATCTGCTACAGCTCCTCCCGAGACTTTCCCCCTGACGGCTCTGTTATGATCACAGCCTCTGTCTCTGAAATCACTGTGTCCCCTGATGGCTCCATTACAGCCAAGGAGACTGATTAACTCTCCTTGCTGGAGGCTGTTTCTGAACCCTCTATGACCCTGTAACGGCAGCAGAGGCCAACTATGAACTATTTGTCTACCCTGTCACGGCCATGGAGGCTGGCCCCAAACCTTGTGTGCTCCATGGCTCTGCTCTGCCTTGGTCCCCTGACTCCCCGTGGCATTCTGCTCCGCTGTGGCGCCCAGCTCCACCATGGTGGTCTCCACCTCCACCGGCTCCACTGTGGTGGTCTCCAGCTCCGCCGTGGTGGTCTCTGTCGTGGGGGGCTCTGTCATATGAGCTCTTTGTTTGTCCCTGGACTTTTGTTACTTCCTGTCCTGAGTGCCATGTTTTAGTCCTTTGTAGATTTTTCCCTTGATTGTCTTCCCAGGTGTGTCTTGTTGACTTGTTATCTTGTTAAGCTTGTTTACCTCTGTGTATATATAGTCCTTGTTATAGCCCTCTCTCGTTGCTTTGTCAGTTGTTGAATGTAATGTTTGTTTTTTTCCTTGTCATTTTGTTCCTTTGTTGCATGGTTTTTATTTGTTTTTATTATTTCCATTAAATAACCCTGCATTTAGATCCACGTTTCTGCCTGTTTTCTACTGCTCCCACCCATTACAAATGTTCCTAGCGTTATTAAAAATCATGAATCAGTTAACTTTCTTCCAAATGGTTTGCAAATGGGTTTTATTGTTGACTTTAAGTCTTTATGCTTTTTTTTTTAGACAGCTTCACTTTTTCTCTGAAGAATCAAAGGACAGTTTAACCATATAATATATACGCATATACCATAAATCCCATATCACAATCTGTTTCGCTCTAGCTTTGGCTCTATTTCTATACTGTTCTTCTAGTGCAATGCAGATGTTTCCGATCTATCTTGTCAGATGTTTCAGATAGTGATCTCTTTAGTGTTTGAATGTCTGATTTGACCAGAAGTCACATTCTGATTATAGTTGAAAGTGCTGAATCAGCTGCACGACATTAGCTGAATGTAAAGAGCCTCATATGTCACATGAAAGCACTCATGTATAAAGGACCGTAGGCAGAGAGACCCGTGGACCCGAACCAAGATCTCCCCCGCAGAGTCTCATCATTATTCCCCTCCTCCATTTCTTCACACTTTGATGCTCCGTGCCCCTCAAGGCCCCATGCTCACTTCCTTATTAAGCTCCAGCACAAAAACGGCAGTGGGTGCTCTTTTTTTTATGTCGACAGAATGGTACTCGATGGTGGCGACCAGTCTGCTTTACCAAGAGGGAACATTGTTAGGGCTGGGAGTTGATTCCAAAAATAATCGATTCCTTTATTCCGAGGTGTTGGGAATTGAGAATTGATTCCAAAGGTTGGAATCGATTTCATCAAATGGAACAGACTCCTCTTTAATAGAGCATTTAAGCTCTATGGAGCTATTCATTAATTCATGTCAAGTCAAGTCAAGTCACCTTTATTTATATAGCGCTTTTTACAATACAGATTGTATCAAAGCAGCTTCACAGTGATAACATGAAAATAATACAACAAAGTTTGTTTCTAAGAGAAAATTGCGTCAACGTCCACCTTAAGGCAGATCAATAATATTATTGAATATTAAATGTCCCCAACTAAGCAAGCCAAAAGCATCCATTCTGTAAAATATGTGTAAAAATATGTGAAAAATAACGTTTGTTTTTTTCATTCAAGCATAAAAAACTAGACCCCAAAAACAAATCAGGACTTTGTAAACTGGCATAATATGGCCTCTTAAAAAGATAGAATCGAAAACAACAGTGAAGAATCGATTCTTGGAATCAACTCTGTCGATTCCACAAACAGGAATCGTAATTGGAGTCGGTTTCTGACAAATTCGGAATCAAACAGACTCAAACTGCATAGTTGGAGAACTAGGGCAGCTTGAGAGGCCTTCAGGCTTTCTCACAAGTGAGGCATCACTGGAAAGTTTCCTACGTTTCTCACTCAGAGAATTGGTTTGGGTTGGAAATGATTTTGTTGAGGTTTTGTTTATTGTTAGGATGAGAATTAGAGCTACGGTTTGCGCTCATAAGGGAACATATTCCACGAGTAACTAGTATGTTTATGTGTCCCCTCTCATTAAAAGAACCCTGAGGGGGTTGTCTTAAACTCAAACAACGCTTGACATGTTAGTGTGTTCATGTGTGGAGAGACTGGGCCTCAAAACCAAATTGAAAATATAACTTAAATGTCCCCATGTGTGAGAGACATCAAGTTTGCCAGCATCGTCTAAATTTTCTTCGCCATTCTCCTGGAGGGGAACTTAGAGGAGTTATGACTGTTGACACAGCTGTATATGCGTGTTTTGATGTTATTCATGTTTGGAGGACCTCTAACTTCCTCGAGTTGTTGTCCGGAAGCCAAGCACAAACAGGTTGTGATTTTGTTTGGCTCTGGTCATCCTCACACGTTCAACTCTCTGACATGCTGTGCCCGATCCTCCCAAAACATGTTTGGAATTTAACTTAAAACCACTTCCATTTGGGAAGTGACAGTTGTTCGAGACCCTGGGATATATAGCACAACAAATGTGAATAAAAGTAAAAAATGCAATAGAAACATACACAATACAAAGGAAAGGAACTACAATACAACAGAAAAACCCACAAAATATTGGAAATAAGCCACAACACAAACTAAAACAAGCTGCAAACAATAGGAATTAATCCACAAACAACAGGAATAAGACACTAAATTAGACAAAGAATAAATGAAAGGTGTAGTATAATATTGACAGATAGTGGTTGAAATGGTTATTGTCCAAATTTTAAATATTGGAGAGAGTTGTTTTTCGGCCAAATGGCAACCTGGTTTATCAAAATACTATTGGGTAAATTGTTTTTCATTTCATTTCAATTCGGCAGGACAAGTCCATCAAAATGTATTTATTTATTTTATCTAATTATTATTATTATTATTTTCAATAATTTCATTTGATCTTATTTCACTTATCTTTTTTATTGTGTTGTCCACCTCTGGTTCACTGAAACAGTCTTAAAGTGATGTATCTTTCCCTCTGTTTATGTGAGTCGTGAACATGTTTCTGGAGGTGTAGATTATGACTCTTTTATTGCACATATTGCAGTGTGATTAATGTGTGATTTATCTCTCTGGTTCTCTCTCTCTCTCTCTCTGTATTTCCCACAGTTTGCTCTCCTCTATCACACATCCCACCGGGTCTGAAGGGAAGCCTACTGAGAGCTACATTTCAGCTGAGAGTGAGAGTGAAAAAAGTGAACGCAACGGGAAGAAAGTGTGTTTTAATGTGACCGGAGACGAGCAGGAGGACTCGGGTCACGACACTATCAGCAACAGGGACTCCTACAGGTGTGGTGTCTTACAATATAAAGAATAGAATATTGCATTTATAAATTGCTTTATGTATTATGATTCATTTATGTATGCAATGAGGTACGAGAGGCAGCGCTGTATTGTGAATACAGTCATAACTGAAGGAACTTTTGTTAGGCACAACTTTCAAAAGGTTGGGGTCAGCAATTTCTAAAGAAATTAATACTTTTATATAGCAAGGATGCAACAGCTTTATCAAAAGTGACTAAAGATTTTTTCATGGTTACGAAAGGTTGTTAAAAAAAGAATTATCACAGTTTCCACAAGTAGCACAACTGTTTTCAACATTGCTAATAATGAGAAATGTTTCCAAATCAGCATATTAGAATGATTCCTGAAGGATCATGTGACACTGAAGACTGGAGTAATGATGCTTAAAATTCAGCTTTGACATCACAGGAATAAATTACATTTGAAAACGTATTAAAATAGTAAACAATCATTTTAATTAGTAAAAATATTGCACAATGTTACTGCATATACTTTTTTCACAAATAAAAAATACACAGCTACATTTGAGTGGCCGTCAATGAAGAAAGATGTTTGTTTTTTTGTGTTTGCCACATGGTGTGGTATGTTGTTTTAGGCTTATGTTTCTGGCTCAACTGAGCTCACAAATTAGTAAATTCAGAAGAATTTACGGTGATCTTAATTATTATGCTATTTTGAAGGTTTCTGTCATTTTAAGGTCTCCTACAATGTTTACATGCATCCAAGGTAAAAAAAAAAAACACTTCAATGTTTTCATAATATACATTGCAGCATCACCTCTTTTCTCCGTGTCTGAAATGGTTTGATAAAGGATTCAGTCTCTCTAAACCCCTCTTTTCCGAGAGCCTACTCTGCTCTGATTGATCAGATGGCCCAATCTGTTGTGATTGGTCTACCGCTTACAGCGCTTGTCAGAAACAAAACGTCCATTACCATATCTGAATTTCAGTTTAGGAGGATTCCTCAGCACTTGATACACAGTGATACGAACAATAACGATTGTTTTGGTTTTAATGTATCAATTCGAGCCCGGGCTCTAATCCTTTGGAAGTGTATGCAAAATGGAGCTTCTCGACATGAAGTCTCAATGAAGACCATAGACTTGCATTATGCAAATTTGTTACAAACCTCGAACAGGAATTAAGACTGGAATTACCGACGACTCGTTTCAGGCAGTTCAGAATCGATTCTTTCTTTTGTGAGACAACAAATCCATTCATTGTGCCCTTTGATCTTTGAAAATTTGCAGCCTTTTACTTTCACAAACAGCTATATTGCATGAAAGGTAATATTCAAAAAAGCATAATAGGAGCTTTTTTGTGATTAAAAACTCTACAGAAGTATTTAGGAATGTTGTTTAATGTGGGTTGTTTGTGGCTGCAGCACCATTGTTGGGTATTACTAGTCATAATTTGTTCGTAACACATGAATCTTCATCTGATTGCTTCCAGTGATTGTAACAGCAACAGGAACTCCATCGCGTCCTTCAACAGCATCTGCAGCAGTCACTGCAGCTCTTATGTGCACAGTGATGAGATGGACTCAGGTAACGCAACCAGATATCATCCTGCACACATCTGACAACACAACATCATTGTTAGTTCACTCCTCTATGACTCAAATTTGGCAAGAGCTTGGATATGCCTTTCAGACTGATTCTTATCTCATTGCACTGCACATCAAGCACGCATTTTCCACTTAGTCAAACAGAACCCGCCAAAACACAGTGTCTGCCAAATTGATGGCCATTTGATGCTAACTGCTGAACAGATGGAGGAAGAGAGGGACAGGAAAGACTGAAGAGTCGAGAGATGTGTTTGCATTGTTATGGCAATAGCTCACTAATGAAACCAACGTGTTAAGGGCTCTATGTTAAATGTGTATTTCCTCTAATGATTACCGCTTCACCCTCTCTCCACACACACATAATCAATCACAAACAGGCGATGAGATGCCGACCAGTGTGTGGATATCTCACGACAAACAAAAGAAGCTACATGGTTTCCTGGAGCATCTCTTCAGTCAGGTGTGTGTTTGCTGTCTGGTCTAACAAGTTTATACATCCACATGTATGTAATGTGAACTTTTGTTCATGTGAACTGTACATGTAAAATTGATTATATATATTAAAAATAATAATATTAATACTAATAATGATAGTTATATTATTAATAATAGTGTTAGTTTTGTGTATAATTAGTGCTTTAAATCAATTAAAAACAAACTAATTAATCACATTTTTCTGTAATTAATCGCGATTAATCTCACCTAACATTACATTTTTTTTGGTATATTTTTATTAGTGTTGTCAATCGATAAAAAATAACTAATTAATCACACATTTTTCTGCAATTAATCGCAATTAATCGCCTAACATTAGTTTTTTTTTAATATATTTTTATATTGTACTGTTTTCACATTGAATCTTCAAAGTAGAAACATCATGTAGCACAGCCAAAGGATGACAGAAAAAAAAACGGATAATGCGTTAATTGAATTAAATATTTTTAATGCCTTAAACTGAAAAAAATATATAATAATCACATGCATTAATGCGTTATGCCCTAATATTAATACATTTCAATCAATTAAAAACGAATAATTAATCACATTTTTCTGTAATTAATCGCGATTAATCTCACCTAACATTACATTTTTTTTGTATATTTTTATTAGTGTTGTCAATCGATAAAAAATAACTAATTAATCACACATTTTTCTGCAATTAATTGCAATTAATCGCCTAACATTAGTTTTTTTTAAATATATTTTTATATTGTACTGTTTTCACATTGAATCTTCAAAGTAGAAACATCATGTAGCACAGCCAAAGGATGACAGAAAAAAAACCGGATAATGCGTTAATTGAATTAAATATTTTTAATGCCTTAAACTGAAAAAAATATATAATAATCACATGCATTAATGCGTTATGCCCTAATATTAATACATTTCAAACTTAATAAACTTATCTTAACTTGACTCTTAAGTGTTTTTAACAGCTTCTTTATGTGGTCTGGCAGTGTGACATTTGAAGTGTAAATTGTACATGTAATCCATTAATAAAAGTTTTGTATCAAAAATGAAGATTTGTATTAAATAAGAATGATCAAAAACATTGTTCAAAATAGTCTTGACAAATAGCAAGTCATTACTTAATGTTATCTCAGCTACCCATTTATATTTTCATAAAAATAATTAAAAATCATTCATTTTTATATGTAATATTTTAATTCAATTTGAATAATTTCATTAATATTCTAAATAAAGTAAAAATAACTCGTTTACTATTGAATTATTCTTTAAAAATATGTAGTTTTATTAAATAGTGCACATAGCTGTTTTGCTTCCATTTTGCTTGATCCCATCTGCTCTTATGAAGACTTAGCTTCACCTTTGACCTCTTTGACACCTAAAAACAGGCTAAAGCCCCTCACATAATGCCCCACGGATGTAGTCATTTTCCCCCAGAGATCAATCTGTTCTGTCTCACTCTCCACACTTTTTAATGAGGATGTCTCAATCACCAGTAAAATGTAGAATGTGCGGCTCACTGCGTCCTTCTTGCCTGCTGTTTGCTTTATAGCACGCAGGTTTCCGGGAGAGCAACACTCCCAGTTCACACGCAGCACAAATGTTTTCCGGCTGACGGGGTGGGAGTTCGAGGGGCTTTTGTTTGTGCAAACTGCCTCCTTGGGCTCTTTATGTTTAATAACACCAATGGGACTGAGTTTTGAAACCCAAAAGTACTCATGGCGAGTTTGTCCATATATTCTTAGTCAACAAATTAAAAATGTATTTCCTATGATGTACTGATTTAATTTTCAGGTGGAGTCCATCACCAGTTTGTTGAAAGGGGCAACTGTGACACGAGCCTTTGAACAGACAAAGTGTTTCACTCCGGGACGAGGACTTCAAGGTATCAAGAGATCCTCATGTTAATGAACTGAATTGTGTTTTACTCCTGTTGGCACAGGGTTATTCAACACAGACAATATTCATTAAAGTGAGTTTCATGGCTCAGTGCACTTTTTGTTATGGTTTGCATAACTTAAGTCGGACTTATGAGCTCTTCACTCAAAGACTGTGCTAAAAACTCATAAACTATACATGTTTATGAGATGATGTACCTCCAGGGATCTCCGACAATGGATTTTCAAACTTTTTCTTGAACTGCCACTCTGAAAAGTCTCCTTGTGAAGTCAGTTATGAGAGTAGGAAGAGGGGAAAAAGGAGTGACATAAATCTGGGCCTGTATTTCATGTGTATTTCAGGGTGGTTGAAACAAGGACATATGGCTAAAGTTGGGAGTATCCTTCGAGCCGTGTGTAGAGTATCAGTGATTGACTGCTACAACCTCAGCTTTGTCCTTAACCACAAATCATCCTAATCAAATCTGTACAATTCATTTTATCTGGGACAGATAAAGAACACCAGACTGCTAGAGATAGTGTTGGACATTTCCTCGATCTGAGGACACTAGGACATTTGACTCATAGAGATTGTCTGGGTCACTTCCTCTGTCCCATTCTAGATTTTGTGACATTTTTGCACCCTTGAAAGGAACACTGCTCCTAGGGTCTTTTTATGTTGTTTTGTTTTGTGTTGTTTTATTTTACAAACACCAAATGGAAAGATATGCAATTTGAATTAAACATAAAATAAAGTAATATCTGATGCTAAGTTTTATTTGCCTAATTCTAAACAAACAGAGTTCTCACTTCAAGTGCTCTCCGGTAGAATAGTGTGTAGTAATGCTTCACCCATGAGTTTCACCCATATGATTTAATCTCTTTAAACATTAAAATGTTTAATTTAAGGAGCCTGAAGCTGAACAGGAGATAAACAGCTCCAGGTATGAACCGCTCTGTGTGTTGTCAGTAGAAACTAACTTTAATGCAGCCTGCAGTAACTCCTGAGTCACTGGTTTATTTGATAATAAAGTTTATTCCCAAAGGCACAGTTTCACACAGGATGTGGCTCAAGGTCATTGTGTAGGTTAATAAACAGAGAAGGCATTGTTTTAGTGATATTTGAAAGCAGGGAACTCTTGCCTGGGAAATAAATCTTAAACAAAGTGATGAGTCAGCGAATGTGGGTACTATCTGTGTGTGTGTGTGTGTGTGTGTGGTCTGAATCTAGTTTTATACCTCCACAAAATGTTGCTTGCTTTGCTGTTGTAAGGAGATGAGCAGATTGCTATGAAATCCTCACAGTTTAACGGTTGATTATAACCTGTGTGCCTGTGCATGTGATTTGTTTATTTAAGCTTGCACATGCATGCAAGTGAGAAAATGGGATTTGAGTTAGAAATTGAGCTGTTTATTATGGGGCTGGTGACTAGACCATGGCCACATAAACACTCCAAAGACGTGACAGCCATTTTTAAATCCCCTAAATTATTATTCTGTGTGGTTAAAAAAAAAAAAAAATATATATATATATATATATATATATATATATATATATATATATATATATATATATATATATATATATATATATATATATATATATGTAGTATATGCAAATGCAGAAATATTTGAAACCTTGATGTTTAAATACAGTATTGCTGTATCTGCATATTTATATTTTATTTTGATTAATAATAATAATAATAATAATAAGTATTATTATTATTTAAATGCAATACATTTGTATCCATATATACTAATTACTAATATTAAATTACCTATACTTATGGTTATATGTGCTATAATAATATTGAACATTCATTCTACAGATAAAAATTGTTTGCACAAAAAACACTCCAATATACCATTCTGTTTTATTTCAAAGTTATCATGATTTGACACTGGCCCTGACAACTGTCTCAGTTGTGGATCTTGTGTTTCTCTGTGTGTGGTAGATCAATTCTTGAAAATTTTTACATCACCACAGAGATTTCTCTCAAAGGAAATTATTATATAATCGCTGAAATTATTTGAATGATGTAAGACCATTTCACCCTACCTCCTTTTCCTTGAACAGAGCAGGAAGCAGATGTGTGTGTGTGTTTGTGTGCGTGTGTTTGTGTGAAATGGCATAAGTGTGTCACTGCTCCATAGCTTTTTATCATCAGCATGGTAACAAGCGTTGACACCTTTTACGGCCAGAGCCGTCCACTTTAAGGGCATTGGAGCTATATACTGTAACATGTATTTTCAAAGCACTAGACTCTACTGATCCCACTCCACAGAGTCTTGTGTGTTGCGTAAATGTGTAATCCTCAGTAGTAGTCTGTCAGTGTTGGCCATGTACTATCATGCATGTTTGACTCCAATGAACCTGTGATTGTTTTTGGACAGAGTTCCACCAGGACATGGAGCCCAAGCTCAACTGCACCAAGAAACTGCGGCTTCATGTCAAGCAAGATCCGTGGAACCTGCCCAGCAGTGTTCAGGCTCTCACACACACCATAGCCAAGTTTGCGGAAGGTCAGTGTTTTCAAAACAGACACACACCACATACGTAAAATCCTGGCCAAAAACAACCACTCAAGCAGCTCTTGATAGGGCTAGATGCAGTCGCGAGAGAAGTTGAAGGGAATTTTTCAAGCACACACTGCTAAATGTGAGTTTATGGAGGGGTGAGAGTGAATATTTGGCATAAACTCCCATAGGTCAGTTGTCAGCAATGGCTGAAAAAGCAATCTCCTGCAAATTAACTGTCTTACGCTGCTGTATGTGTCTGTGTGGAAGTGCTAAATGTGATGAATTTGCAGGATAAACAACACATAAACATTATAGTGTGCAGTCCAATCTGGTGTGCTTAAGACTATAACAGCAGGAAATTTAATTTATTAATAATGATAATAATAATTGAAATGTTACTAGCATTGGGTAATTTAAAATTTTTGGGTAAATTATTTTATTTCATTATTATTTTTATTTTATTTATTTATTTTATTTTATTTATTTTATCAGTTGAGTTGTGCCAATTCTCTGTGTAGAATTTCAGTGCAAAACCTTCTTATTCACTTCACTATATACAGCAGAAAATGAAATATTTTCTTTATTAATAATAATCAGAATTGCTACAATCAATTTGGCAAAACTTTATTTTATTGTTTTATTTTATTTTATTTATCATTATTTCATTTCACTTCACTTAAATGTGCTAAATCTGAAGCTATGGAGACTGATCATGTCCTGATTTTTATTAAGAGAACTTATTTAATGATTCACATTATGCTTTTTATGTTCTCTCAGAGGTGAAAACTCGGCTACTGTTGGTCCTACTGCAATACACAGGTGGGTGTCGATTAAAGCAAATTCACTTGGGCATAGTATTCAAATACTATTAATAAACATGACACATAATGAACATTCATCATTTACGGTCTCTCCACCACACTTTTATTCATATCTTATGCACAATAATCTGTCACACCAAACAGTAGGCAGTCTTTTGAGGTCACCCTGAATAAATGACTCTGAATTTAGAATTACTCCACACAGCAGTTCTCATACACCTGCAAACAGCAGCCCAGCATCCTTCGAGAAAAATTATCCACATGAGCGGAGCCCTTAGAGACATCTGCAATCCCCTTAAGGAAATTTAATTTAATAAAAAGACATAGTTTTTCAAGGTTATGACTAGAAAATGCAGCTAAATTAAATACATTTGGCAGGGGAAAATGAGCAGCCTTTTGTTATGCTGTCTAATGTGTTTTAGGTTCATTGGGAAGTGATAAGATTGTTTAATATGTCTTCAGATCATTTGTCAGCACTCTTTTGTTCTGATCAGTTGCGGCTTCTAAGCTTAAATTTAGGTAGGGCAGATTCTGGGTCTTGGCGCTAGTTTATGATAAACATTTTATAAGCTTCATTTTCTAATCGCTGAACACATGCAGACACACTTTTGTCAGATGTCAGCCTGAGGGTGGCGTTCTAATGTAGATTGACAGACACGCGTAGTGAAAATAAGCAGGGTAGTCAGAAATCTTTCCAGATGGCTTTCAAATAGAGCGCGCTGCAGTTTTTATTTTTCACCACAGATTTACATTGGAAAATTGTGGGGCGCTGTAGAGCTGAGGACGGCTCAGGCACCCGTATCATAATACATGCCTGCCGAAGCCATATACTAAATTTTAATATATCTTAAAATAGTCTAGAAAATCCGAAAATATTTGTTACAGAATGCTGTACAATTTATTATTGATTCATATTATAGGTCTATGTTATGATGAATATTTTGGTTGGGCTCCTAGACGAGCCATGACTGGTTCGGATTTTAGTCTCTGAACACAAAACATAATGTGAAGACTAAAAATAAAATATAATTTGAGAAGATTTATTAATTTTGAACGAGATGGCACTAAAGGCATAGTTTACCCATGACCATACAAAACAGCTAATGGCTTAGATTTACGACTACATAATGCTAATTTGACAGTTTTTCTCTTTCCTCAGACTCAGAGATTCAGCTGAGGAGGGATATGGTGTTCAGTCAGAGTCTGGTGGCGGCGGTTTGCTCTTTCTCGGAGCAGTTGTTGGCTGTGTTAAATCAAGCTCTCGGCTCTGAGAGCGAAAGTCAGGAAGCCAGTCGCCGCTGGCTGGAGCAGATCTCCTCAGCTGGTCTTCTGTTCCATTTCCAATCCCTGCTCTCCCCAAACTTGGTGAGTACCCGCCACGGTCAGTGGGCTTTAAAAATAAGCCTCACCAGCATTTCTAGTCTGACATCCTCCTTTGAGTTGGATATATTTTTGACCAAAGGCCATGAATGGCACTTGAATGTGTCAAAATCCTGCTTAATGTGGCCAGCATCTCACAGGCTTCTTACAGCATTAAGGTGTTTTGTGTCTGATGCATAGCCTGTAAGATATAGTTGTTAAAGCAAAGCAATAAGCCATCAGAGTGATGTGAATTATAAGGAGTTTATAAAATTATGTCAACAAATACATAATAAAAGACATACAAACAATAAATACTTAATAATGTTATAAATAATAATAAAATGTATTAATTACAATAATGGCAATGTGTTAATAGCATTTCAATTCAAGTGTTTTTAAATTTTGTTTAATTTTGTTTTATTTTAAAGCTTTGTTTTTCATTTTTTTTTCCCTGAATGTTTTTGTTTTGTTTTGTTTGTAGCCATTTAAGAAAATATATTTGGTTTCATATTTTTGTTACAATATCATAACATTATTTGTTTATGTTTTGTTTGAATTTAATCTGAAAATTAAGAAAGAAAATATGGAAAATTGTATACGTTATAAAGGGAATGGAAATGGATTGAATTGAATGTCGGGAGATATGGAGTGGGTCAGGGAAGATTTTTGACCACTTCATACGTTTGATTGGAGTATTTTGTTTTGTCTAAGTTATATCTTAATTTCAATCGATCTATTGAATTTTAATCAAGAAAAACAAGAAAAACAAACAATACCTTGTGGAATGAAGTGCGTAACACAACACAAGCCCACTACCATGCTTTGGCGTCCTTAAGAAAAAGCCGAAACAATTAGATTTGTTTTGATTTGATTTGATTTGATTTGATTTGATTTGATTTGATTTGATTTGATTTGATTTGATTTGAATTTGAATCAAGTGACAGGAATTTATTGAATTGCAAGAAAAGAAAACTGCTATGTATATATAATATATATATATACCGGTATCTAAAAACATTTTAATTTCAAAGTCTGATGCACTATGGTTGTGCTGAAATTTTCTTTTAATGGCTGTGAGGATCAGTACAGAGCCTAGCTTCTACTTAACAGCTGCCCTAAAGTCCATTATTTTACGCATTTAATGAGTGAGATAACTCTTCATGTAACAGAAAACTGTGTGGAGAGAACGACAGCATCCCTGAGCTACTTTCTTCATTTGTTTGTCCTTCTCCCTGCAGATTACATCTGCTTTTTGTTTACCGCGACCAGCTGCAAGGTCAGATCCACGTCTGTGTATTGTGACTCAGTGGAGTTGGCTGTCTTATTGAATTGATGACTGTAGCCATGAGTGTTCTCCCAAACACTGGCAATTTACACAATCTGCGGGCATCCCGACAGACCAGGGGATAATGCAGGATTATCATGTCTTGTAAAGTGTTTCTGTCTCTGGCTTCGATTCCAGATCAGATTTCACCTGGCTGTGATTGAGGCCAGAGGATTACATTTCTTTATTTGTGTGCCTGGGGATGTTCTTTATGTGAAAGATTTATTTGCACCCAGAGTCACTTTATAACAGGGCTAGAATGTGAATGCTGTTCAGCCGAAGGATATAAGAGACGATTATTTCGCTTGCTGTTCATATTTAATGGAACACTTCATCCAAAATAATATTCTGAGAATATTTACTTACAGTTCATGTCATTCCAAACCTGTATGACTTTCTGTCATCTTCAGTCAGACACAAACAGAACATTGTGAAGAACCCAGCTAGCAAACATATGCTCTAAAAACGTGCATTTTGAGAATGTAATAAAAGACCAGATAACTTAGAGCAAATGTTCTTTTAATGATATTGGAAGAATGTTTGTTTATTACTTTGAGAGAACCTTGCTGTTCTGAGAATTTTCTGATTTTCAGCTGGGTAGTAACTGTTTTATTTGAGGAATGTAAAGACATGCAGCGTGAGGTTTAGATGCAGTATGTCATGACAGACAGGTTTAAATCAAGCATGTAGTCTGACTTAGTTGCCACAGAGTCTAAACCTACATGTAAAATGAAGATTCCCAGCGTTTGAGACTTTAGTCTTATCTCCGCAGCATTGCCGCTCTTTCCCCTCCACCCCCGAACACACTCAGGGGAAGGAGAGCAGCGGCAGCGAGCAACCCGAAGGTAATTTCTTGACATGATATCGCTTGGCAGCTTTTGTAGGCCCCCAGATGAAAGGATTGTGGCATCTGGCACTTGGGAATCTTCGAGAGAGTCAGCCCACGTATCAGACAGAGGTGTCGCTTTCAAATGCGTGAGGACTGGTCCTGCAATTCTCACACCAGTCTTGTTCAGATTTGTATGTGGTTTCATCTGCAGCTTTGGGCATACTGTGTGTACGCAGGCAGAAGATGAAGTAGAGAACGAATAGAGCAGAGGATGAAGAAAAGATGAATCTCTCTGCTTCTTCTTTTTAGTGCGTCTGCCACATGAAACTATAATTGTATTTTGCATCTATACCTAAGCATACCACATACCCCCTACCACCCATTGAACACATGTTTTCATTAAACACATACACACATATTCAAGAGGACATTATAGTTTAGTAATGGCTTTGTACTTTTTGTGTTATTTTGTCTTTAGACTGATGAGCAGGCTATCCTAGAGGATACACAAGTTGCTCTCATGGACCTGGAGAAGGTCAGCTTTTACTTCCGACAGTTTGAAGGAGAGCCTCTTGTTGCTAGTGAGTATTCTTGGAAGAAGCAACTTCCTTTTTGAACAGGAAATAATCTAAGCTAAATTTACTAGTATATTTACCATATGTTTCCAATGTCCCTAAAAAGGTATTACCACCTAAACCACACTTAAAATGTATTTATGTCTTTGCATTATATGAAAAAATATCAATTCAATTGGTATTTGTATTACATTTATATCACACACAAACTATGTTTTTTTGTTTTTGTTTTTTTTGCCCAAAATGAGAAAACAGTCAATTATTTTTTTCATAAAGTATTTGGACACTTTCTGTTGATAACTATTAGTGCAACGTCTCCATATTAATGTGATGTAAAAAAAAAAAAAGCATCCAAAGGTTTCCAAATATATGTATATCAAATATTTATTTATATATTTCTATTTATCAAATATAAACTGTTATTATATAATCTGTAATTTCATATGATTAATTCATAGTTATTACATTGTTAATACTTACAATAGTGGCAGTGTATGTATTCTTAACTTCTGTGTTCAAGAAGTCACTTGGAAACAGTGAGTTTGGATGAAATATTTTATTCATAAATCCTCTGACTCCATCATGCTGATGGCTTTGTGTCTTTTTCTCCAGATATGCCCATCTCATACCAAGTCGAGGGCACACGGCAGGCTTTGAAGGTCTGTTTTTACCTGGAGGCGTTCTACTTCCAGCAGTTACCCCAGAGACTAAGACACGGTGGTAGCTTCAAAATCTACCCCGTCCTGTTCACCCAGGGTACGATGTGTTTGAATGGACTTAGTTAGCCTAAAGCTTGCCAAAAAGTGCTGAATTGTGCTCTTTTAAAGTGGAGCCAGTTATCGCCTCAACTTCTTTTTTTACAAAATAATGTAACTAATACATCGCCAAATGTCTGAATAATGTAATTTTTCTTTCATAGCCTTGGAGAGCATGGAGGGATATTATTACAGAGAAAATGTGTCAGTAGAGGAATATCAGGCCCAAATCAATGCTGGATCTCTGGAGAAGGTCAAGCAGTACTACAAGAGACTCCGGTAAGTCATGCTTCACCTGTCAGTCAAACTTTAGCTCTGAAACTTCGCAATTTTCTCTCTACGCCATCATAACTAAGTGTAAAGCTGTCATTGTATTTCCTGATGAGGTGGAGATGGGAAATTCTGGGAGATTTTAACAAGTGGTTATGGTTGCTCAGTTGAATCTCTACCCTCTGAGGGACTGGAAGTGCCATTTGAAATAAAATAAAATGATGGAATCAATGATCAAGTTAATAGTTAAATTCCCCCACCCTCTGGGGTCTGATGTGTTTTCTGGGTCCTGGAGGTGTTCTGACATGCTCTGACATTTGTGTTTATTTCTGATACTTGTGACATTTTCATGGCTAAAGTCTGATTACACTGTATTCAGCACAAACTCTGCTACAGTAATATGTCAGCAGCATGTATGTAAAAGTTTTTAGTTTTGAGATAATGACGTTTATGCATGGTTTGTGAAAAAACAAAAAACAAATATCACTGAAATAAGATCATAAAACCCTTACTAATTATTTCTTCACAAGACTTTTGAAAATTGTATCACGTAGCCTAGAATATTTGCTTCAAAACTATGTGAAAATCATCCTGACTACTCATTCAGATAAGTCAGTAAAGTCTTTTAGAATGTGTATGACGTGTTTTGGGTAAGAAAGCTTTATGCGAGAAGGCGTAAACCACTGTGAATCTCTCATTATTATGTATGCTTTTCACACCTGAGGAAGACAAAGACCCCTCCCATAATGGCCCTATTAACCCTCTGAGGTCTAAGGATTTTTGGGGTCCTTGAGGTGTTCTGACATGCTCTGACATTTGTGCTTTTTTCAGTTATTTATAAACATGTTAATGGCAAAGGTGTAAATTCACTCAATAAAGCACAAACTGGACTATCGTAATTTCTCAGCAACAATTATGAAACATGTTTGTATTTTTGAGAGAATATTGCTTATGCATGGTTATTGAAAAAACTAAAACTTAAAGTGTCTGAAATAAGGCCACAAAACACATACTAAATATGTGTCCACAAGACTTGTGACTAATCAGTGTTGTTGCCTAGAATTTTTGCTTCAAAATGATCTGAAAATCATCCTGCCTAATCATTTACACAAACACATACACTGATTTAAATTTTATTAGACACCTTTTGTTTGGAAAGGCAATATGCGTGGAGGCGTGTTCACACCTGAGAAGACAAAGGCCGGATAATGTGCCGCATAATGAGCTGCATATTAATTAGCCCTTTCACACAGGTGTGTCACAGGATCCCAAAGAATGCAAGGACAAAAGAAATGATCTATGTAGCCTATACATATTTTACAATTAGAAATTGTAACCAATTACAAATAGGTTACAATTACAACAACAATTACAATTTTAACAATATTTCAAGTGTATTTCTTTGTAAAAAACTATACATTTTATCATACGTATTAAAAAAGGTAAGGATTCATTAGTTTGAATATTGGAACAAACACTATAATAACATCTTAGTTGATAATTCAATATACCTACTTTATTTTTGACAAAACATCATACTATAGTATATTTAACTATGAGCAGAAATTGGTGAACAAAAGCGTACCTATTTAATGTGACAGTAGTCTTTTTTTACAGTCAAAACTTTATAAGCTGTCCAAAACTAATCACAAAATCGTGTCTAAACATTCATATTTAGTCTGTAATATATTGTGTATGATATATTAGTATATACATGTGAATTTGCAGCTTGTTGCTTATACAGACATTTTATTTCAACATATTTCAGTCTATTTTTACTCATACAAACTATATTGCTATAGCCTACTAAGATGTGTTTATGTAAACATAACGTTTACTAATGTAGGTGCGAGAGTGAATGAACAAGGCACAGACACGCGCTGTATAACTGTAAACAAAGCGCGCGCGCCTTTGCCGTTCACTCATCATTTAGCCTACACACATACACGCAATTCATATTTAAACAGTCTTTTTGCGGTTTACAGTCCGACACTTCAATATCACGATTAGAACAAAGCACTAGAATAAATGACTTACTACATCAGCTGGATCCGTTGCTCCTCGAAATGAAACTACCAGCACTTCTGGTACATTTTCCAGGGTTAGATATTCCTCACAGTGAAAGGATACGCTGTGTACACAGCTGTACAAGATAGCCTACTTACTAAACACGATGTGTTTTATAATCCAGCTGGTGGGCGTTGGCATGTTTGAACGGCTTGTCTAAAATCATTTGCGTTTGAATAGCGCGCGCTCTCCGTGGGCGTGGCACATTAACGCGTAATTAGGTATAATGAGCTGGAAAGAAAAATACTGACATCTCTCTCTTTTCATACAGATTACATAAGCTAAGAATATTTGTTTTTTTATATAAATTAACTCATTTAAAAGAAGAGAGTTCAAGCTTCATTATGGAAAAACACTCGTGCCTGTATGACAAGTATTCGCGGAATTAAAAATAATCTTAGGACGCGTTTCAGAATGGACTTCACTGACAGAGAGAAGGCAGAACGCGCATCATGTTTGTTTTTCTTTATTTGGCGAAAAGCACAACACTTTGTTTTTATTGTGAGTATCCACAAAAAAAATAGACACTTATCAGGATCTAATGATGTACAACACTTAATATGTAAGATCAAAATCAACAGAGTATTTTGAGTTTCTTTTGCACTGATAAGAAAAAAGCGAGACTATCGCGCCGGCGCGATAGCCGACCTCAGAGGGTTAAGGTGCTATCAGGCCCTATCATTAGGAGCCTTGCACAAAGAATGAGGAGAGCCTTAAAAAAGAATGGCTTTTTGATTGTTTAGATTTATTTACAACACAACATAATCCAAAGATACACAACAAATGACAAAAAAGCACATTATTGAACACACTGATCTTTAGATCACACACACTCTGTTCAACAGAGACCTTTGTGACATTCCTGAAACATAGTACATACCTGTCCATGTTCCATTTACCATGTTCATGTACAGACAACAGAGACTCATGTGAATGTCAGCAGGACTCAGTGGCTCAGTGGTCCCTGTAAAAAAACAAAACAACAGAAAACAAAAAAAACAACTGTGAATGCTGATATCAAGAGAAAGGCTGCACATTTTTGGGAATACATTTGAGATTTTTTCTGGTTAAAATATCTTTTTACAATTTATAAAATACACACACACACATATATAATGAACACCAGGTGTGTTGTGCAATGCATATAGCCAACGTGTATGGCTGCATAAAATAATAACAATACAATAGTCTATAGCAGACGGCCTGGTAACACTACACTAGAGAAACATTTATTGATATGTTACTTCAAATGTTTACAATCGTTATGACGTTCTGACGTAAACCATGAAACCATGTTTGGTGCGTTTTGCTTTTCAAACTCAGAGCGCGCGCAGAGAAAATTGACTGGATCGAGCAACTATGAAACATTATTGTTAACATATTATACATATCTAACGTTACGTTTGAGCAGATATCCACAAACACTGTATTTAACAGTAAACCCGGATCTAAACATTATAATATTCACCATAGTAGAGTAAACACTAGGCTACTAGCCTACTATATCATGCTGTGTTTTATTATCAAACATAAGAACAACCTTGTGTCGTACATGAATATAAATTTCGCATTGAAAGGTATGCCTGCCTGTCTATAGTTCATATTTCAACATGTTTCTGTCGATTTCATACATTTTAGTCTAGCAACAGCTTAAATGCAATTCAACAATAACACTAACTAATATTATTCATAATACATTTCTTACCTTACATCTTTCTTGTCTTCAAATCGCGATCTTCTTCTTCTTCTGAGGTAAGTTAAATCCAATGTAAAATCACAGCGTGTTTTCCAACCTCGACGGAAAGCTTGGGACTGATAAAGTTTGCTGCTTTGTTTTTGAGGTAATGAGGGCGTTCGCGTTCCTTCACGTGGATATTTGCATATCAATCTCTTTTGCACCCGTGGGCGTGGTCGAATTAAAAATAATGAGCAAGCGTTTGAGAAACTGGAAATCTTGTTGGTTTTATACAAATTACTTAAACAGAGAATATTTGTTTTTGTTTTGAAACAGATAATTTAAAAGTACACACTTACATGTTTATAAAGATACATGGCTCATAAATGTGAGACGTGTATTCGCGGAGTTGTTTCAGTTTATAGACGTGCTCAAGAAAAAAAAAGTTCACCGAGACGGAGAGACAGAACGCATTTATTTTCTTTATTTTACAAAAGCACAATGGTTTGTTTTTATTGTAAGTGGACACATACAAAAATAGACATCTCACAGATTCTTTTTTCATGTTTCTTTTTTCTGTATGACCATAAATGACGGAGTATTTTAAGTCTATGTTGCTGCTATGTGAAAAAAATCGAGCAAATCACGCCGGCGTGATTGCCGACCCCAGAGGGTTAATGTTGTTTATATGTCTATGTGGTGTTTTTAATTGGCTTTAAGAAAAAACATGTGCAAATTCATAAGTCAACACCATTGTCGAGTATTTTCTCTTTAAAACTGCAGCGAACCAAAGACAGTCTCGTTTGAAATCGCTGGTGTTTCTGATGTCACAAACTACCTTGTAACCAATCACATCAACGTGTGATCGTCAACGAGGGAATCTCTGAGCTGGTGCGAGTGCGTGGACTAATTTGCATATTCATAGAACCGCGTATATTAAATGAGGCAAGGGTGTGTAGACTTACATTCAAGCTATTTTAAGGCATGATTTTTTTTTTCAAGAACAAAACTTTTGAATATTTCATTTTGGTGATCAAAGATGAATTTTAAGGGATACAATTATTGACTGCCAGGGGGACTTTAAACATTTTTAAATCACATTTTCAAACTGACAAATACATAAACATTTGAAACTGCTTTAATTCAAGTTTAAATATGTAGATATCTGGCTCTTTGCCCATACTGTAATTATGTCAGTCAGTTTGTATAATGTTTTTTTTTTTGTTGGGATGAAGATGAATTTGCCCCTAGATCTCAAGATGAGTTCAATTCATCAGTCTGTCAAAACTAGACTTTATTTCATAGCCACAACTGATGTCTCAGATAAATTATACAGCCAAAAGTATGTGGGTTCCCAAACATTCTGGGAAGGTATTCCAGGAACATTGGTGCAGTATATTATGGGAATATTCCCATCTAGGAATCCAGATATCTGTAGATCAGTGTTTTACACCGGCTTCATGTTTCTGTGGTTATTTAGTTGTATGTTTAAGTCTTCCAGAGGTCTCTTGGGACATTAAAATGGCTGTTGAAACATGTAAGTTGTTTCCAAACCCTGAACATCAGCACTGATACTCAGAATATGAGTGAATTTGATATGTGTATGGAAAATAATCATCATGCAGGACCCTAATAACATGGTCTCTGAGCAGCTTATGTTTGCTTTATAGCACACAAGGTAAGCATCTGATGTAGATCTTACCCGTAATTGGTTACAGTGTGCTGAGGTCAGCCAAGTTTCATTGTGTTACGCGTGCCATAGGGGCATATTACTTTTGCGATTTGAATGGAAGCGAACCTGCCAATTTTACCAGAGATCAAGTACAGCCTTGGCTTGGTTTGAGGCCAGTGGAAAATATATGACGGGTTACTCAAAAAAATATTGTCTCATTATGTGCAAACACTGTTTTGGTTTGTCTTGCCAACATTTGGGGTGTAATGCTGACAATTATCTACACTGTGCTCTCTAGCATACTGGCATTTTGAAAAAGTCTATCTGTATTCCACTAATAACACAATTCTTCAGAGCCTTTTCCGTACTCTTGCTATTTGACCATTGGTATTGGCATTTTTAACCCGAGCTTAATGGATTTGTATCGACTGAATGTGAAGTGTGAACATTGAATGAGGAAAAGGCAAATCCGCTCCTTCTTCAAAATGTCACTGTTCTTATATGGATATAACAATGAGGCCACTATGTGCTAGATGCTAGTCTTCAAAATTCTAAATGTCCACATTTTCATTTTTTCTGAAAAACCATATAATTTTAAAATTGCCTAGTCAGTGCCTTGGCAAAATGATTAGATGACAAAGGAACCAATATTGTCATATATAATAATTATGTGTTATTTATAATATATCAAATAATAACATTTTGCTGAATATTTATATTAATTACAATAATTATGTTATATTACATTTTAAATAAATGTACATATTCAATATTAATTAAATACATATAATTACACACACACACACACACACACATATATATGGGCAATTTGGGCAATTTACAATTTTGTGTGTATATGTCGTAAGAAGACCTGAAAGTACTCAATTCAGTATTTGCGTGCTTCGGATGTGTGTTGCTCACACAAAACTTCTCAAACAGCGATTACCGAATTGAGTTCTCTTTTGCGTCTTGCGCAGGGCCGTAGCTAGAGGATTCGGGGCCCCCTGAAAAAATATTGATGTGGGCCCCCACCACCCTCCACCAATATCATATACTGTACAATAGATGAACATGGAGGCCCACATAACAGAAGATGGTGATGTTGTTGTAAAACCTTTATTTTAAAAGTTAAATGTTTATATAAAAATTACACCTAATAAAAACTAACAAAAATCAAGAAATTGTTAAATAATAATAAAACCAATTTTTAACAAGTTGGGCATCATTTTTTTTCCCCATCAGTCTGTTATAATTCATAAATCAAAAAGTAAACATTTAGAAATTGACAAGAATGCAGTCTAATTAAAAAAATAAAACCATTCATTGTCTTATTTTTTAATAAAGATAATATGGAACTGGTAATATTATTAAATAAAGCGAATACATTTATTCATCCAAGTGCAGTGTGTTGTAGGCTATTCGTGTTTTCTCGATGTTTTAAATATCATCAGCCGGCAGGGCAGATGCATAATGCAATGCGTCGTGACTCGTGTATTTTTTTAAAAACTCTATTTACAATAGTGTAAAAAGACAGGAATTTAGACCACGTAATCATTCGGTCGATTGTGGCGCGCACCGATAATAAAAAATGACTGTACACGGCAGACTGTAGACGGAAGTTTTCTAATTCCCAGCGAAATAACAATATATAACCGGTCTTTAAGAACGTCTTGATCGACTGGGATACAACCACTCTCCTTCCCTCCCTCTCCGTCTTTTCCTGGCATTTCTGGTTCCCTGATTTATGTTTTCTTTTCCCCGACATTTTTCAGTCAGTCAGTCTCCTGCTCTTTCACCAAGTTCATCGTTAACTGCAGGCTGCCGCTTCAACTCTGATTGGTTCTGTTCACGAGCTGGGGTGGGACTTACAATTTTATTGGGTCCATCTGATGTTTGTCACTGACTCTGACTGAATAATTAATAAATACTTTAGGTCGGACTAAACCATTTTTATGGAGGTAAGAGAAACAGATATTTGGAAAAATATTTACCCAAATTGCACGTTTTTGTGGTTTTCATTTAAATCTCAGGCATACAACTAATGTAAATATTAGAATTATTCATACAACAGGTGCCTAAATAGTATAACTGCTGGATTTTGTGGGGCCCCCTAGGCAGCGGGGGCCCCTATAATTGTCACCACCTTTCACCCCACTAGCGACGGCCCTGGTCTTGCGCTTGAATATTTAAATTGCCAAGGGTTAAAAACACGTGCAAATGATAAACTTTTGCGACAATCCAGCACTGGCTCGATCGGCCAAGTGACAGTTCCTTCAACTGTCCCGAGCGTCATTCACATACAGGAATAAAGTGTTCGAGTAATCTTAATCCCCAAAAGACAAATGTAGGATTGCCAGATTTTATTTGTAAGTAGTCTTTATTTGTCACAAAACTGCGTTTGTTTTAACCACTTATATTGCACGTTTATATATTTAAACTTGGTATATCCTACAAAATGACCCCTGTGAGATCAAAGCCAAAGAAAACGTGCTCTTTACATCTTTGGCCTTTAAATGATTGACAGAATTGATTGGCCATTTTGCATCTTCAGCCGAGTAATGTTCTGAGCTCATTGACAAGTTCAATTTATGATATACTGCAAAGATCCAAACAGACCCATGCGCTAATGTTGGTAATGATTTGAATGGAAAAGAATACCAAAATGTCTGGAGTCTACGGGATAGAGGGATGTCTGTAGATTGGTTATTATCCAGAGCTCATTTTAATAGTACAATCAAAATGTGATGGGAGCACTAAATAAGATGCTATAATACCCAAAGAGAATTATCATTCCTATTTACCTCTATTAGAAATATGAACTATATACTGTACGTATATGTTGCCTCATGCATCACCATGTTCAAACATAGGCACATGTGCATTAACCCCAGATGAAATATATTATATATTACTGTTCAAATGTGAAGTGAATTACTTCTGACATTACTGATGTTGCTCATCAGAGTAAAGCTTGGAGATTGACTTAGTGGTCTTACCACAAAGACCACATCTGTCTTTACAAAAAGACCACCTTTAGCACATGCCAGGAATAAATTGGGGCTATAATTTCAGCTAAACTGTATTCTGTTTGTCTATGACTATGTATTAAAGGAGATAAGACATCCTTTGCGATCTCCTCCTTTAAGTCAATCTATTCTGTCTGATGAGGTCATTAGAATCATCATGAAACAAACCTGATCTGAAAATAACAAACACATGTGCCTTTCCATTTCAATTCATATAAGTATATCACATCCATCACTAAAATATTTAGTTGCTTAAGGCTAGAATGGTGAACCTGAAACCTTTTGTACCTTCCCAGATCATTAACCACAACAGTGTGTCACAGTGGGGTTTCTGACAAAGAGCAGACACTTAATTCTTGGGCAGTTTCTTTATTCAGTTGGCTTACTGTCCAGTCTCTCTGTCTGTGACATCTATAAAGTCAAATTTGTGTATACATAACTATTGATGATTGATGATTATTATTAAGTTTCCCAAAAATAATGTCCCTATACCGGTTTTGCCGTTCTAAAGTTTGAGAACGATTGGACTGAGATGTTTTAACAGAGTGTCTTCAATATCACAAATGGCATTAGAGTTGGTAAGTTCAATTTATTTCCATAAATCATGGTTCGTTTCTTTGGCATAATCACTCAAAAAATGTCTAATGGAAGTTTGGGAAGAAATGTCTTGATTTATTTTTTTAAACTACTTTTACTGTTTTAGTTGTTGCATTAAATCTGTTTAATCTTTTTCACTGAAGCAACTTTTTGGCTGTTTGGCCGGGATGATGATTAATCTGATTGAAAAAAAATCACCCTTTTAAGCCATTACAGTGCAAATACATCATATCATAAAAAGGCTAATTATATATATTAGCATTAGAATTTTTTTTTCATGGATTGGATCTTTAATACAAGTATATTTTGTCTTACTGCATTGGCAGATTATTTTGACGAGTTTTAAGTACAAACAAAAAGTGGAAAATTTAAAAACAAGGAGAATTGACAAAAGGGATGGTGTGAAAGAAAGGTGCAGCTAGAATAGAGAGACACATGTACAGTACTGGCAGAAGTGAATATGTGAGATGTTTCAGAGCTGTTGCTTTATTTATTTGTTGCAACTATGTTATTTTTGCCTTTATTTGTACCACATTCAGCACTACATTAGCTCACATTATCAGCGCACAGCTCTGGAAGAAGTTCAGATGAGTATGCAGTGTTAATGTGGTCTTTATCGAGTTGATGTCAGCTCCAGTTGTGTCTTTTCATGGAAAGCACTTTTGGAGACAGCACAGTACCCCTTTTCATGTGGAATGGAAATTCAAATAGTTCGACTACAGTTGGCACATTCAATCGAATCCGTGACTCATCTGGTAGTTTTTAAGCTGTTCAACTTTGTGTCCAGTTCATGTCCAGTTCATCTCCCTTCATAAATAAGACTTCAAAGTATGGGATAGAAACTGCTTCTAATACACCCAGTAAAGTCAGTAATACAGTTGAGACCTTGATGTGGCATCAGATGTGGTGGCTGATTTTTCTGATGATGAACCGCCAAAAAAGACTCCAGCCAGCTTCTTTCATTTCAAGTTTTGTGGATTGTTAGATTAATTCCACAGCTTTGTTGACTAAAAATAAACTTTTATTTTTTTTTATTGTTCTCCTAAACAAGGCATTCACTGCTGATTTCAGATCTAAACTCCACATGCCCACAAGTTCTTTGTTTTTTCCCCCCGAGTTACTGAAGTGAGACTTGTTTGTAGTGGTCTCTGCGGTCCTAGTCATGTGGATGTGGTGTGTTTGATACAGATGGGGAGCTCGTTCTTGTAGCACTCTGACCCTGTGTTAGGTTTCTGGATTGTGGGATGTGTGTGTTAGACAGCTGGATTAATGGCCATACTTATCAGCCGGTAAAAACTCGATGCTTGGCTAGTCGCGTGTCTAGAAGTTGCCGTAAGAACTGAAATTGGTCGAGCGATCAGGTCCCGATGGAAAGACACCTAAACATGGGCTGAAATATATTTGAAATATATTTGCGTGTGTGTGTTTATGTCTGTTAGAGTGCTTTTATGACAGCTTTGATGGAACCAGCATGACATCATGTTTGTAATTAGTCGAGGTTTGTTGAGGTCATGCATTGGGTCATGGTGGCGGTTGAGGCTTAGCGCTATTTGTAGATGTATTGGTCTTCTTAAAGACATGATGGCCTGATAATGACCATGATGCAATGCTGATCCTCAAAGAAACCAAATAAAAACAAACCTTTGGGAGAGGGCACAATATTAGCCAAAACCAAAAGTAAATGTTAGACCACGAGTGTCAAGAAAAAATAAATATGCATGTTTGGTCAAATATGACGAATTGAATTGGATTTTATAAAATTTTATTTGAGCAAATATTGACTATGCATTCTTAATGATAACGTTGCTTCTTTTTCATCGAGAAGATCATAGTGAACACCTGGATACTTCAGTTAGCACTGAAACCTGAAGATCATCATGCATTTTAAGGCCCTTTGAAACTCAAGGTCTTGTTTCCTAATTTGTATAGCCTCTGTCCTGCAAATGACTTAATTGCATGATTTAAATGACACATATGTTAGGGTAGAAAATGCTGTTAGACCCCTGTAAACTTCACACTGCTGTTGCACAGATATACACACTTCTCTTCTCCAGACTTTACATACATGAGCACGACAAATCTGGGTAACACTTTAGTTTAAGGTCCAATTCTCACTATTAACTAGTTGCTGATTAGGATGCATATTAGGATATTGGGTGTTTATTAGTCCTTATAAACCACATATTAATGCCTTATTCTGCATGACAATATTCTACATCCCTTAATCCTACCCAATACCTAAACTTAACAACTACCTTACTAACTATTAATAAGCAGTAATTAGGAGTTTATTGAGGCAAAAGTCATAGTTAATAGTTAGTTAATTGTGAGAATTGGACCCAAATTTCAGTAAATGAATTAAAAACATTGTTCATTTGATTCAGTAAATACCTCTATTTGCATCTAAATACAACTCCATACTATCATGGTCCCGCTGAGGCATGCTGTATTCATTCATCAGTGTCTAATCATGCCTGAAACCCCCAAAGCACACTGGATAATGCTTGTGAAATAGGGCCAGAAGTGTTTTTTTTTTAGGTTTTAAGATGAAACCTTAGATGGTGGCTGCAATTTGCTTTTAGGCCCAGCAAACAGAGGCGCAGCTAAATTGGTCCCATCCTTGGATCCTGTCCAGCATTTCCATTAAAGTCTCTCATAAGAGCCCACGGAGAGAAAACACAGGCCATCAGTTACTGCACAGTGTGCCTTAAAGGAAAGACCACTGCTGAGTTACGACTTCTGCAGGAGGGTCCCACGTTCACCACACACAGACCAGGACACATTCTAAGATAACACCGCCCTCTTGTTTAATGGATTACATTTGCCTGCTTGAGTAGTGACCCTTAATCGCAGTAAAGCCCACCAGAACAAGGAATCCATTTTCACAGTGTAGGGGGTTTGTTGTTATGCTTTATCTTTGATGAAATATTACACTTCTTGACTCAGAGATATTTGAGATCCTTCCTTCCTTCCTTCCTTCCTTCCTTCCTTCCTTCCTTCCTTCCTTCCTTCCTTCCTTCCTTCCTTCCTTCCTTCCTTCCTTCCTTCCTTCCTTCCTTCCTTCCTTTCTTTCTTCCTTCCTTCCTTCCTTCCTTCCTTCCTTCCTTCCTTCCTTCTTTCTTTCTTTCTTTCTTTCTTTCTTTCTTTCTTTCTTTCTTTCTTTCTTTCTTTCTTTCTTTCTTTCTTTCTTTCTTTCTTTCTTTATAATTAGACTAAAAAAGATAGTAATATCATGTTTAGACAATATCATTAGACATGTTTTTTTTTAAAGACACCACCATTGAAAAGTTTGGTTGGTAAGATTGTTTAAATGAATGTTTTAATGTCTAGGCTGTATTCATTTGATAATGCAGTAAAAAACAGTAATATTGTGAAATATTTGTACAATTAAGAATGTAATATTTTTTGACGGCAAAGCTGAATTTTTCAGCATCATTGCTCCAGTCTTCAGGATCAAATGATACTTAAGAAATCATTCTAATATTCTGATTTGAATCCGAATTCTTTCTTTCAATCCGTCTTTCTCATTGCTAACTACACTATATCTTTTTTGACAAGTATCATATAATTTTTTTTTTTCAGACATGTACCATGGTATTCTTTTTAGTATTGAAGTAACATTTAAAAGAATAAAATGTTACACTTTATTTTAAGGTGTCCGTGTTATACAATGTAATTAAACATTTAAGTACTAATAATTAACTGCATGCAATAGGGTTAGGGTTAGGAATAGGGGTTAGTTGCATGTAATTATGCATAATTTATACAGTAACTACATGTCACATATTTTATTATGTCACATACTTTATCTTATAGTGCCCTTGTTACATACAGTACAGTACATGTAAAAGATAACATTCAGGATGGGATTTTGTGTAAAAATCTCATGCCCTTAAATATAAGTTAACACACACCCCCTGTCAGTGCAGTGTTTCTCAACAGTGAGTTGTTGTCTCTGCCGTGAAACTGAACAGCGGATGGGCGATTGATCTAGTGACATAAATCGTCAGCTCCATCTGGTGCTATTTGAGCCCGCCAAACTTGTCTGTTTGGTTTTGCGACGCGTGAAGACCCGTTCTGCCCATCTGGTGCGTAGAACTTTGAGAAGCACAGCGGGCTATTGTTTTAAATCAGTGGACTCTTTAGTCACACTCTGAAGCGAGAGGCACATTACATGAAACTGTACTGGTGTGGATAAATCAGGACGTGAACCATAGTGACTTATGAACTTTAACTGGTCTAGCACAACTTTTTTTTACGGGTGTAGAAGAGCTTTCATGATTTTCTTTCATAAAGAATCTCTCTAGTCTTGCCTTGATAGATTTCAGTCAAACTGAGTGTTACAGAGCACTTTTCAAATCCTGCTCTGATATGTCCAGGCAAGGACATCTTTGGAGACTTTGCTGATGGATGTGGCCATGGCTTATTCTGAGACTTTAGGCCGTCTGCAGGAAGGGTGATGGACTGAAACTTCAGAGACTGAGAATTCACAAAAATGAACAAGCAGCCAGCACAGAACTGCTGGATTGTGAAGGTCTTGTGTCGGCAGTCTGAGAGGCATTTGTCTTCTTGACTGAAATTACAGAGCACATTTCTTTTTGCCTGGTCTCCTTTTCTTTCTTTTCAACACACTCTGTTGTAGTCAGGGTCAGTAAATATTAGAGCATTATAGATTTTAGAAAAGTTGAATCATATCTTGTTACTGTTTTGCATGTAAAAATGAAATTTAAATGTAAAATAAAGAATAATGATATTAATTAATATAAATATAATATTACTAAAATGCACACAGACATTCAAAAGTGTCATTGAAGTTGTATATGCTCATCAAACATTACAAAGAGTGATATTGTGAAATTTTATCACATTTTAATGTTTCTATTTTAATATATTTTAAAATTAAATGTATTTCTCTGATGGCATATTTAATGCATATTGAATCTGCAGCAATTACTCCAGTCTTCAGTGTCACATGATCTTTCAGAAATCATTCTAATATGCTGATTTGCTGCTCAAGAAACATGTCTCATTATTATCAATGTTTAAAACAGTTGTCCTTAATTTTTGTGTGAAAACAGATTCATTTTTTCTACATTCTTAGAATAGAAGGATTGAAAGAACAGCATTATTATAGCATATTTTTTTAAACATTGTAAAAGTATTGAAATGGCTACAATGGCTATCGAGGTCTACCAGCTGCTGAATCAGAGCTTAGAGGCCTTGATGGATGTTTCTAAGCCAATTAACCTCCATTCATAGTTGTTTACGCTTTGCATGATATGTTGGGTGCTGCTTAATGAAATGAAGATGAAAATCCTTTTGTAAATCAGTGGAATGAGTGATTTAAGCTCTTAATGCTTTAAGCTGATGGTATCTTGGTGTTTCTAAAGAACTTTGCTTAATGCTTCCCATTACACTAACATAAGCTGCCTCAATTAGTATGCAGGGTGAGTTAGATATGATGGCAGCTCAAGACTCCAAGCATGTGTGTGTTTGTTTCAGAGAGAGAGAGAGAGAATACCTGAGTGTATATGTTACATAATTTGGCTTTATCAATAGTGTGTAATAGTGCCACAATTTTCATATCATCTTCTCCAATCAGCGAAGGATTTAATATATTTGACTAATTAACAATAATATTAATGCCGTGTCAAATGAGAATATTATCGTGATAAATCTCTCCCGGCTAGGGTGCAGATGGTGGATTCATTTACCTGACAATAAACATGTGCTGCAATATGCCACAAAACCAGAACCACAGGGCAGACAGTTCTGCCATGCCTCTTTTACAATAAAAGTGTTATATTTTGATTTAAAATTGGAAAAAGAATTATATTTGGATATATTCCCCATATGCAGAATTCATTCTCTTTTAACTCTTCTACTGCCACCTATGTCTGTTATTGGTACTGCAGGCAGTAATTGTCATCTGGAACGAATCCCAAAGTAATGTAGATTTGTGTTGTTTTAAAATAGAGTTCCCAGCTGCTTTGTTTGTAGAATAAAGAATCTTTATTTACAACCAGCTTTCTTTTTATGTAAAAGATAAATCAAATCCCAAATTACGTTTTACAGCACATCCTGTGTTCTTGTGTATGCAATCATTTGTCTACAGTATGTTCACTGCTTACACTAACATGTCTTTATTATTCCTCCATAGGGCCTTTTATCTGGATAAATCAAACCTTCCCTCCAGCTCGGCTCCCAAAGCGGCTTTTATAGACAAGGTATGTACCATGCAATCTGCAGGAACTCGTGGAAAATCTGTGATTAAGAAAGTAGAGTGAACCTAGTTATTTATCAAATGCATTTGTTGATTCTAAATAATGACAAAAGTAACCTGCAGAGTTTAAACATGGCACTTCTGTCATTAAAGGGGATAGTTAACCCAACCAAAAAAAAAATCAATTTTATCATCTACTCACACCCATGTTGTTCCAAACCTGTAAGACTTTTGTTCATCTTCGAAACACAAATTAAGATATTTTAATGTAATCTGAGAGCTTTCTGTCCCTCCATTGACAGCTACGCAACTACCACTTTGACACTTCAAAAAGTTCATAACGAGATCGTAAAATTAATCCGTATGAATTGTTCGGTTTAGTCCAAATTTTCTGAAGAGACACGATCACTTTATATGATGAACAGATTTAATTTAGACTTTAAATTCACATATAAACATTTGATCAACACACACATCAGTTGTGGTAAACGGAAGCTCAAGTAGGGCTGGGCGATATAGCCCAAAAAAATGATCACGATAATTTTTTTCAGTCGATATCGATAATTATCACGATAAATGTCAAATCTTTATTTCTTTTAAGTGTAAAGGCAGATTTTTGCTCCTAAGTGAAAGTTGTAGAAACCAGAGCGTTAATTGTGGTTTTAAACTACTCTTTCTTTATTGTCAGAACATATCATACCAAACACTTCTTAGTTTTTGCGTGTGCTATTGGGGGATATTGTTTCAAGTCTTGAAACAGGTTTCTGTTGCCTGACTTTGATGGCACGTATCTTCAGCACAGTTTACAGTGCAGGCTGCAATATTAATATTACATGTTTTATCTCGAAATGCATATTTGACAGTGAGTCGACAGTAAATCTGCATCCTAACTCAAGCTAATACTACTATGTTAAATTTATGTTCATTCTATTCTATCCTTACGTTCATCTATTAAAAAAAATTTAACAACCACATTTTTATTTGGTAAATGTAACATTCTGACTGTTTGAGTTTTATTCAAATTAACCATTGGTTATCCAGTATCATGCATTTAGATCATGATAACCACAGATAAAACCAGGCATAGCCTATAGCACCTCACTATCATGGCAATATGTAACTTTATGGTTTCTATGGTATTTGTATGAAACTGTAGCCTAAATACATTATTAAATACTGTAATTATATTCCATTAGTCCTTTAATACATTTTCTACATTAATAATATCATACAATTCAATATGTATATCCCACATTTCATGGTGCAGTTAATATTACTAGGCTAACGTTACAGTAAATCCATGGTAAATGGATTCAGTATCAATTCAGATTCTTTCTGACTGTATCGTTGCGCACAGTGTTTCTCCTGTTTGTCAGCGCTGTTTCATCTGCCTTTAAATTGGTTTAAATCACCGAGTCATTAGTGTTCTTCGCTGAATTCAAGCGCTTCTCACTGGATGTCGTGACCGAGGCCGATCAGTGAGCTCGCGCTGCGCTACCGTTTGGACTTTGAGCCGAGCGGAAAAACAGTCCGTGAGGCGCGCGCGGTTCAAATGAGTTTCGTTCCGCTTTTGGCGCATAAACATTATCGAACATTTATCGAACTCTTGATGTCGTTTTATCAAGAAAAATGATATCGCGATAATTATCGTTATCGTTTTATCGCCCAGCCCTAAGCTCAAGCATGTTTGCTTGATGCGCGAGAGCCAATGAGATTTATTCTCGTGTTACGCAGCACGTTTGAGCTCCCACAAGAACCAAAGAGGTTCATTCTCGTGTTACGCAGCACGTTTGAGCTCCCACAAGAACCAATGAGGTTCATTCTCGTGTTACGCAGCACGTTTGAGCTCCCACAAGAACCAATGAGGCTCGTTCTCGTGTTACGCAGCATGTTTGAACTTCTGCAAGAAGAGACGTCAAAGTGGTAGTTGCATGGACTGTCAATGGAAGGACAGAAATCTCTCACTGGAGTGCATTTCAGCCTGTTCTTCATACAGCATTATCATATTACTTCAGGGCCAGGTTTCACAGACAGGGCTTAACTTAAGCCAGGAGTAGGCCTTAGTTAAATTAGGACATTTGGTGTACATCTGGAAACAAAACAATGGAAAGTGCAAGTTGCTCTGTTAAGACAGCTCAAACATGCATTGTAGTCTGGGACTAGACTTATGCCTTGTCTGTGAAACCAGGTACAAATGTTTTGAAATATAGTTTGTTGGTTCTTTCATTCATTTTTGGAGATTGGTCATTATGTCATTGTGTGGAAAAGCGTGATGATTCTAGATTTTAGAATTTCTCTTTTTGTGTTCAATGGACAGAAAAATATGAGTTTGGAACATCATGAGAGTGATTAAATAATGAACTATCTCTTTAACATGGAATCTTTCTTTGACTCTCTCCCTCTTTGTAGCTGATGCGTCCTCTTAATGCTCTGGATGAGTTGTACAGGTTGATGGAAAGTTTTATCTCGTGTCGGCGGACAGCTGCATGTCAGTTCACAGCCTGTGGGGCGTCTGGAGTCGGGCTGCTCACCGTGGCCTCGGAGCTTTGCAGCCGCCTGGGAGCGTGTCACATTGTCATGTGTAACAGCGGAGTACACCGGTCAGTCTGGGTTACACACACATACACTCAAACTCATACTTTCCCTTTTGTCCGACAGGCATCAGGCATTCGCCAGGGACTCTTAAGTGGAACGCTTCTGTTTCTTCCTCCCCTGTCTTTTTTTCCTTTCTGTCTGTAGCTTGGAGCAATTTACTTCCTGTCACTTATGTCTTTTATCCTGTTTTCTTCACTGCAGCCTCAATCTTTCTTCTGTTTTGGTGGATTTTGGGGGGGTTTGTCTTGATTGTTCTATTGCAGTTTTCCTCTATCCAATCTCTCTTACTCATACCATCCAATATTCAATTTCCTCTTCAGCATGAATAGGTAATAATCCTCATTACATGCTCATGTATCATTCCATAAATACCCTTTTCTGCACTAATCATTCATCCAATGCAATTATGAATACTAAGCATCTCAGTTCTAAATTTAGAATTTTCTCGCTTAATCCACAATTTCAGAGATGATCCAGACAGCTCCATTTCTCTTGTCTCTTAAGATGAAGATGAAATAGACTGCATTCATTTGATGAAACATTAAAAACAGTCACATAATCCTTCAGAAATCATTCTAATATGCTGATTTGGTGCTCAATTTACATTTCTTATTATTGTTAATATTAACAAAATAGACTAACTTGTATGTACAGGTGTGCTATATACAAATAAAATAGAATAGAATTAACAGGGAATGGAATAAGTAAGGTATTGCCAAATAAATATATGTGGTATTGCACATTATCATTGCACAGTGGGGAGAACATTTAACTGTTCATGAGGTAGATTGCCTTGGGGAAGACACTTTTCTTGTGCCTGGCTGTTCTGGTGCTCTTTAGCGACGGCCAGATGGCAAAAGTTCAAAGAGAAGGTGGCTTGGAATTGAGGGATCCAGAGTTATTTTTCTGAGCTCTTTTTCTAACTTTCGATGTATTCAGTTCTTGGAGGGTGTGCAGGGGAGCACCAATAATCCTTTCAGCTTTCAGAACCGTTCTCTGTAGTCTTCGGATGTCTGCTTTTGTAGCTGAGCCAAACCAGACAGTTATGGAAGTGCAGAGGACAGACTCAGTGATGGCTGAGTGGAACTTCATCAGAAGCGCCTCTGGCAAGTTAAACTTCTTCAGCTGGTGAAGGAAGGCTTTTTTTCACAATGGAGGTCAATGTGATTTTCCCACTTCGGGTCCTGAGAGATGTTAGAGCCCATGAACCTGAATGACTCCACTGCAGCCAAAGTGCTGTTCATGATGATAAGTAGGAGGAGTGCTGGGGGGTTTCTCATGAAGTCCACTCTCATCTCCACTGTTTTGAGTGTGTTCAGCTCCAGGTTGTTATGACTGCACCAGACAGCCAGCTGTTTAACCTTCAGCCTGTATGCAGACTTGTCACCATATGTGTATATTAACAGTAAATTATGCTTAATTACTTGCAACTAACCCTAAACCAAACCCTAATTGTAACCCCATAGAAAGTACTTGAGAAAGTAAAACAACTAAAAGTTGTTTATTTTAATTACTCAGTAATTACACTGTAACAAAGTAGACCTTAAAATAAGGTGTAACCAAAAACAGCATTTATTTCAAATAGATTTGTTTTATAACAATGTAAAAGTCTTTATTACAATGTAAAAATGTTTTACTGACCCCAAACTTTTGAACTGCAGTGTATATTGACTTACATTGATGGAATGTTCAGAATTCAAAATGTAACCGTCAGTGACAGTTTCAATTCATTAGTTGGTATTTTAATTGAATTGGCCACACCTCACAGGATGTTGAACAAGAATTTGAATGACAGGAAGTTGAAGTGTTCTTCCACCCCAGTCCATAAAGGCATGTAAAACGCTTTTAAGTATTGCTTTTTTTTTTTTTTATTACACTTATTATGCAAGCTAACTTGTAATTCTACTTTCTTAAATGTATATTTGAAATTCTATTCAAATTCAGGAAAAGCATTCTCAATTAAATTCTTAATGATGCACAACCATGGCAATTGCCCCTACTATTATTGCACTATTATAATATTCTTTTGGCAGCAAAAAGTTTGGCCGTTTTTTTGGGCACATCTTGACACTGAAATTTGGAACCACTTTTCTTAGCAAAATTGCCCTAGCTGGATGGGAAACGTTTTTGAATTACAAAGTCATTCCAAAGATGCCCAATTGGATTTTAAATCTAGTTTAGCTGGGCCACTCCAGGAAATCATGCTCGTTTGTTCAGTGTGGGTATTCTTGTATGTTTTCGGGTGTTCTTATGTTGAAAGATTCACATTTGCCCTCTGAGATTGTTCTGTTGTCTATTTTTGTCATCTTATGAGTTTTCTTTTCCTGATGTTTCTCACATCACTGTCTAGAGGACTGTAACTCATAAAAAAAAATGTATAGGCCTCTTGGTGGTGTCACTTTCTCCTGCTTTTTTTGCCTGGATACTGAGTTTTGGCAGCCCGTTCTCATCCTTTGGCGTCATATAGGTGACGCTATATGACAAAACGTCGAAATACTACGCACATGGCACCCTTTAGCGTGAATATAACACGCGAACCCAAGGCGTCATAAAGTTGACTGGCATCCTTTAGCGTGAATATGAGACGCAGACCCTACAACACACCTAAACCTACCCATCACTTCGCGTGTTATATTCACGCTAAAGGGTGCCATGTGCGTAGTATTTCGACGTTTTGTCAGGCGTCACTTATATGACGCCAAAGGATGAGAATGCGTTGGTTTTGGAGGACAGCCAGTGATCTGGGGGAATCTGGGAAGATATACATTTGGTAGCGGGCTTTACAGTGCTTTACAATATATTCATTGTCATTATTTTTTATATAGTTGCCCTAGCTGGGAATTTTGAATGCCTTTGTCACAAATCTGCCTGGAAGGATCTTTCGCCTTCATTTGACCAAATAGGAGTGTTCCCAGTGGGGGGAGAGCCAGTGAATGTGCTAATATCTACTTAACAGAAGCAGAACCTTTAAGCAACTGCATAGCAACACCCTGGCAACCATCCACAACACTCTGGGCTTTTTGTCTTCAGAGATATTAGCTTTTAGGGTGTGTTCACACGTCAGTTGTTCGTTTCGCTTGATTCTTTGGTCCTGACCAAACAACAACAACAACAACAACAAACATTTAGTTCTGGTCCACTTACCGTAGCATTCACAACGCTGAACCTAAAGATACAGGACCTAAAGGCATAGGGATAGATTCACAACCTGATTGGTCGGCTTTTATGTTATATGTTTCGAGACGGAACTTACCGAACATCCAAAACAATGCTGGGTGCTGGGATAAATGTGCTCGTTGTATGTGTGTAGCCTACATGTGATGGTATTTTGACCAGCTGAGAACACGTGAAGAGCTTATAAATTGTGTAATGGAGTCAAAACAGCGGTAGGAATCCCTCCGTCACACAAACAAACAATCTGCTGCAAAGAGTTGCGGTTCTGATGCCTGTACCGAACTATGATGGGCAACGTCCCGACTATGACGAGAAAAAACAGGTATGCTTGAGTCTTCTGTCCTTTTTAGGGTCACATCTTGTGACATCATGTCCTTTTTTTGGTTCGTTGAGCTTACGTCTCTTCGTTGACTCGTCTCTGGTTTATGTTGCATTCATATTTCTTTCAAACCGCATCAGAGTTTGTTTGGAAGCGGACGAGACACATCTTTTCAGAGATCTCGGTTCGCTTGTTTGGTGCGCACCAGGGTTCAAATGACGGCATTCACACATCTTCAAATGAAGCGCACTAACAGAGCAATCGCACTAGGGTTCGTTTTAGTTGAACCAAACATGCGAACCATGTTTTGTTTTGTAAAAATCCGTGTGTATTTGTTTTGGCATTGGTAATAATTCTCAGGATGTGGGAAATAACAGGAGGGTGTTTACTTTTTATTTGCACTGTATGTTGCTGGAACGTTATTTCGATCTCAATTTCAAGGCCCTACACATGCATGCTGCTCTTTGAGTGGCTCTTTACTGCAGAGTATTGGAAAAGCAACATGAAATGTTTTCAGCATTGTGTGTGTTGGTTTAGGTGTGACTAACTCACATTTGTACGCCAGAGCAATTACAGGCCACATCTCAGCTTTAGTGAAGCCGCAGGTGCTCGGACCTGCCACGGACACGGCGAATTCTGTCCTGTTAACCCCTCTAAACATGCCTCCTTCAAACACACTCTCTATTTAACCTGTGTTTGCTCATAACCAAATGATAGTTCTAGATAATTCTGTGCAAAACATGGTTTTGGACATGTTTTTCATATTTATAGTCAATTTTTTTTCAATAGCCAAATTCAATTTGCTATAATATGTAATATTTAACGTATGTGAGAGTTTATGAAATTAGTTCCATGGAGAAGGATGTCAGGTGTGGTTATCCTGGCATATTAAAACCAGTATGCATCATACGTATGCAGAGCATCAGAATGTTATTATGCGTTACTATTTATATACATTTTTGTCTGCCAAACGGCCTCAATCAACAGCCAAAATGTGCCAGTTCCTGCTTTTAATGAAATTAAATGGAGGCACAAGCTTTACTTTAAAGTGCTCACCTGCCAATGTGACTGTAGTTAAGTGAGAGCTGACGTTTATTATATGGCTAAATTTCTTTCGCCAAGGTGTTGTGGAGGTCCAATTTCAGTATAAAGTTCTTCTAAGTTTACTGGTTCCTCCCAAATAGGGAGAGTAACACAGTTTAAAATGGTCATATAATGTGAAATCACATTTTCCTTGACGTATTATAGTACTGTAAATGAGTTCAGTGCTCTATGAAAACACTGTGACTTTCAGAACCACAGTTTTCCAATCCGGCGGAATCTGAACTTCCTTAACTTGTAGGTGTCAGGTGTCGGACAAATTAATGTATTTATATAAATGAATGAATGAATGAATGAGGCGTTTATATAGCGCTTTCATATGTACTACTGTACACCCAAAGCGCTTGACAATCATATCAGGGGATCTCTCCTCAACCTTCACCAGTGTGCAGCATCCACTTGGATGATGCGACGGCAGCCACAGTACAACGGTGCCAGTGCGCTCACCACACACCAGCTATAGGTGGAGAGAGAGTGATAGAGCCAATTCAATGGATGGGGATTATTAGGAGGCCAATGGGTGGGTTGATTGGCAAGGGCCAATGGGTGGAATGTGGCCAGGACACCGGGGTTACACCCCTACTCTTTTACGAGAAATGTCATGGGATTTTTAATGACCACAGAGAGTCAGGACCTCGGTTTAACGTCTCATCCGAAGAACGGTCCTCTTTGACAGTATAGTGTCCCCATCACTATACTGGGGCGTTAGGACCCACACAGACCACAGGGTGAGCACCCCCTACTGGCCTCACTAACACCTCTTCCAGCAGCAACCTGGTTTTCTTAGGAGGTCTCCCATCCAGGTACTAACCAGGCTCAACCCTGCGTAGCTTCAGTGGGCAACCAGTCTTGGGCTACAGGGTGATATGTAATATGAGGTAATAAAGAGGTAATATGAAGTAAATAGGATACTCTTATTAATAAGAGTTAAATGTGTCAAAGTTCCCCAAACTTTGTGCTGTTTCTAGCTGTGTGTATCACACATTATTCTGCAGATCCATCCAAAGGTGTTTGGAAAGAGAAGCTGAAGGTCCTTAATCATTTCCGTTCAACTTTAACAGTTTGTAATGCACATTTATTGTGGATCTGATACAATGTAATGCAGACTTTGACTTTTATTGAATATGAAGCTCTGCAAAATTTATTGAACCCACCTGTAAACTCTTTTTTTTGGCCCAAAAAGCCTTGACTAACCTCGTCATTGGACCCCACAGAGGGGATATGTAATGCTTAAATTCAGTAACAATCTTTTTTGTGTACTTTAACCATCTGTCCTACTCTTGAAGCATGAATAGTCCAATGAAACATTCATGGGTTTCTACAGAGCTCAATAAATTAGCTTAAACATCCCCAACTTAGGATATTTGATCTTTCATTATATACATCTATTAAAACCAACATCTACTTTTTCTCCCATTTTTTGTCTCTCTAGTCCATCTGTCCATTCCCAGAGTCACATTTAAGCCTGTAAATTAGACATTCACATCTGCTGGCTGTAAGTTGCTGACCGTATAGCATATAAGCGTCCTCCCCTGAGAATACCAGACACGTTTGATGAGTCTCTAACACATTTTATTCATCAGCAGAAGAGTTCAGAGTGCTTATTTTATAAAGAGCCAATAAATGCCTTCACACAGGTCTTGCCTGAGGGCAGCTTTGATTCTCCATAGTGCGCAGCTCCTGCTGTGGCTCCCACCTCTGCTGTGATGGCAAAGCATCTCTGATCTGCCCTAAAATTGTGTCTCGCTTTAAAGCGCTAGTACTGATGCATTAAAACAATTTAAGAACCCTTGTGAGAAAAACCTATGCCAAAATGTATTTAAAATACATTTATTTCATACTAAGTATACTACAAATACATATTTACTGACATATCGCTTGAGTTACTGATAGAAATATGAAACTTTATTGGACAATGCCCATTTATTAATATTAAGCATAAAATGTGTTTTAATATCACTATGTTACGGATAGTATGACTTCTGTATAATATCACTCTTTAATGCAAGATATTTAAAGTGTATCAAAATTATATTTGCGATAGTTCCACTTAAGCACAATCAAATATTGTATAAATGTGTTTGTAGTGTACTTAGCATAAAATAAATGTATTTCAAATAGATTTTAGTTTATTTATTTTTCACTTGGGGATTCATGTACCCAAAAATAAAAGTTTTCGTCATTTATTTTTATTTTATAAAATGATATTTTAATAAGTTCAGTGTCCCCCCCCCCCATACACTTACAATGAAAGTCAATGAGGTCCAATGTTGTTTTGACCCGACATTCTTCAAAAATATATTTTTTGTGTGTTTCACAGAATAACAGAATTTTCATTTTTCAGTAAACTGTCCCTTAACTTAACAATTACTATGACTGCTGTTATGAATAATTTGGTTTACCCATTGAATCTCCCATTGAGTCTGCCATTTGTAATTCTTGAAAAAAAGTATTTGTATAAAATAAAAAATCCTCATTAAAAAAACTTAACTATTACTTTTGGTAATAAAAAAAAAAAGCTAAAATAAATATTAGATGAAAAACTTAAACTTTTATGTTGAAAAAAAGTTTAGAAATGTTTAACTTTAAACTTAAAAAAAAGGTAGTACTCATTTTTGGATTTTCTTGAGTAAAAGTGCAAAAGTGCTTGATTTGTAATTATACTTAAAGCTACACTGTGTAACTTTTTTAGTTTATTCTTAGCTAAAAACACAGTTCTTTAAAAAATATATGTGCTCATTAATGTATATTTACTTCGTTCAAGTAATAAAGTATTGTCATGAGTGTATAATATACCATTGAAAATACATACGTGTAAGGGGTTCTAATGTCGGTCGCCATGTTGCCCCTCCATCTTGAAAGTACATTAACCAAAGAGGGACATACCCGTTAATTCAAGCTTTGCCTTTCGCGTTTTAACACTCGATGGCACCGTGTCGAATGTGAAGAGGGGGATTGCTTGAGACTGATATATAAAAACCTGAAAGCCTTTTTGAAAGTCTGTTGCTGATGGAGGATCACTCTTATTCTCGAGGATACGTATCAGAGTCGCCAAGGAAGCAAAAAAGAGTTAAAAATTAAAAATAAAAGTTACTTTACTAAGATTAGCTTGCATTCGTCTGGGAACCTGATATTTAACCTCATAACAATAACCTCATTTTACATAGATGTCATAACCTATATGTTACCTGACTAATTAAATTACTACAAATTATAATAGTTTTCTAAAATAACCCCATCACTTGAAGGAACACTCATGGACGAGGTCGAACTGGAAGCCATGTTAATCTTGGACTACATTGGCCACCGTAGGAGTTAAAACGACATCGGAATTGAGAGGAACAGAAACTAATATTCACTGGATGGTTATATACCTTTTCACCGCTAGATGGGGGTAAAAATCACACAGTGTAGCTTTAAGTATTAAAAGTAAAAAGTACTGATCAATGATCCAATATATTTATTCTAGCCAAACTAGTCAGTAGTCAGCAGCTAAGAATTATTAGTTTATACATTTGCAAATAAGCAAACTTTTTATTTTATTACAAACACTTATTATACACTATCAAAACGTTCAACTTTAATATACAAAAAAATATCCATTTAAGTTACTGATAATTCAAGTGTGCCAACAAGCAAAATATACCATGTCGTTTTTTTTTTATTTGGTTTTTTTATGGAAACTTATATAGACAAATACTATAAAAAAGTCGTTCAGTGTTATTTGTGAACCAGTTCAACAGATTCATTAAAAGTAATCAGCTTCACGAATCGGACATCGCTCTTGTGTTTCAGGAGGGTGGCGGTTTCTTCCGTTCGAAATAACGAGGAACGATGCTTTATGGAATGTTGTGCAGTAAAAAGTTGGGTAACACTTTGGGGCCAATTCTCACTATTAGTTGCTTATTAGCATGCATATTACTACGATAATGGCTGTTTATTACTTATAAAGCACATATTAATGCCTTATTCTGCATGACCAAATTCTACATCTCTTAATCCTACTCAATACCTTACTAGCTATTAATAAGCAGTTTGAAGCAAAAGTTGTAGTAAATAGTTAGTTAATAGTGAGAATTGGACCCTAATCTAACGTGTGACCAAAGTAAGATATTATGCCTTGGAATGTAGTGAAGTAAAATTACTACTTAATGAGGGAGAAATACTTTGTTACTGTACATCACTGGAAATGTTGGCTTGGCAACTGACGGTAATAAATTGAAGTACTAAATTACTTAAACTATAACAAAAGTAAGCTAAAGCTATGCAGAAAAAAATGACAAACTTAAAAGGAAAACTAAAAATAAAAGATACTGTAATTCAAAATATTCATAAATACTCAAATAATATATAAATAATTTTTTTATTTTTTTTTTATTTTATTTTTTTGGACTACCTTTTGTAAATAATACTAAAATAACACTGTTTTTGCTTTCACATTTTTACTATATAGTTAGCTCTTCGCACATTCTTGCTAGCAACCTCATACAATTATTCTTTTGTGATGCTTTCTTTAATGCTTGTCATGCGGCGGTCAAAGTGGCGTATGACGTGAGTGTGTAAGGGCCTTTACGCTTGCGCTTGAGCAGCATTCCCTCAAGCAATTAAAGGGTTAGTTCACCCAAAAATGAAAATTAAGTCATTAATTACTCACCCCCATGCTGTACCAACCCCGTAAGACCTTCGTTCGTCTTCGGAACACAAATGAAGATATTTATGATTAAATCTGAGAGGTTGATCACTCCTCCATAGGCTCCCTAAGGGAATGACACCGGACGGCCCAGAAAGTCATTAAAGAAAATGTTTAAATATTCCATGTCACAACAGTGGCTCAACCATAAGTTTATCAAGCGACGAGAATACTTTTTGTGCGAAAAAACAAACAAAAATAACGACTTTATTCGACTATTCCTTTTCTTCCTTGTAGGCCTGAAACGAGACTTCAAGAGATTTCTACGACGCGCACGCGCGAGAACTTAACTGAAGTAGTTGAAGGAGATCGCAATTCTCGCGCATGCGTCGTGGAAATCTCTTGAAGTCTCGTTTCAGGCCTACAAGGAAGAAAAGGAATAGTCGAATAAAGTCGTTATTTTTGTTTTATTTCCGCACAAAAAGTATTCTCGTCGCTTGATAAACTTATAGTTGAGCCACTGTTGTGACATGGAATATTTAAACATTTTCTTTAATGACTTTCTGGGCCGTCCGGTGTCATTCCCTTAGGGAGCCTATGGAGGAGTGATCAACCTCTCAGATTTAATCATAAATATCATCATTTGTGTTCCGAAGACGAACGAAGGTCTTACGGGGTTGGTACAGCATGGGGGTGAGTAATTGATGACTTAATTTTCATTTTTGGGTGAACTAACCCTTTAAGTAACAGTAGGAATGCTACGGCTGAGAAGAGGCGAGACAGCTCAATCAGCCATAAAACACTGCGAAGGATCAATATCGAGGCATAGTTAAGAGGTCACGCAGTGCCCTTGACACTCAGTATATGTGTGTCTATCAGCGTAACGAAAATACATGAATCTAGCCTACACTTTAGTGAGATTCACCTCTCTTTGCTGCGTCATGACGTGTCCTTGCAGTATCAATGGCCGATGTGAGGAACACTGGCGATTGCTGACTGAAATCTTTGTATCATGTTTTTTGTCTCTATTATAAATCAAAAGGATCGATCTGAGAAATGAAATTGAGGGTAAAATACACCTTAGCATCCGGTGTATTTCGACATAGTCAGCAGAAAGTAACCAATTTGTCGCCAAGGGCAGACAATCAAAGAGTGAAACAAGCACCGAATTCAGATGCACTTATTACAAAGGCACCGAAAACAAATCCATCACCCTGTAAGTTTCATATTTTCTAGTATGATAGCTAGACTTTTCACTATCTACATACTGAAATCAACAAAAAAAAAAATCCCTTTTACTTGAGCCAAAGGTCAGTGCTGTTCTCACTTCAGAAGAAGAGCCATTTAACACTTCTGACACCTCTTTCGGTAAAAAGCCTGTGAACATGTATATAATATATCACCAAAAACGAGATTGAAATGTCAGGCTGATGCATCATGGATATAGACAGAGGACAAGCTATTAAATAACCAAATATCTTTTTGACGGATTCTGTATATTCATTGTGTTAAACCTCAGCTCACTAGTTTCCCCACAGGTATAAAAAAATTAGCAGTGTCAGATATTGACTTTTTTTTTATTGCTTCATTGTTTATCAGATCTAAAATAGTTTGATATCTCCCTAAATAAGTCGTCATTTATGGGCCGTTTTCACTACACTGTTTTCAACTAAAAACGGAAAACTTGATATGTTTTTGGCTATTCATTTACACAACAACGGCGCTTTGGGGGCCTGAAATGTTTTTGAAAACGATAGCTTTATCGTCTCTGTGTAAACTCCAAAAAAGCGAATTTGTGAAAATGGTGGCGTCATGCGCATGCGTATTACCTGTTCAGTCTAAAGGCGCGTAGTGTTTCTTAAAGTCCCTGTAAAGGCAATTCTAAAAAAAATTCTAAACCCATTATAAATGTTAGAAATGTATTGCTAAAACATATTACAAAGACTGTGAACTGCGAAGTACTGAATTGTGGAGTTAGACCGTTAAACAGTTCCCTATCGGTCAGTCACTACAACGTAGGTCAGACTGACCAATAGGAATCTCACTAGAGAGGCCAATCTACTTCGAGTGAAACTAAAACAAGCCAATGCACATTGGCGTGCAATCATTTGCATCAGCTGTGCAGCCTCGCAGCGCGGGTATTTAACGAGCAGCTGTTGTGATTGCACACTAGCTTTTTGCTTCGGAGCCAAACGACTTCATGCTTGGTCTTCAAGAGTGTGACTCTACGAGCCTCTTCTTTGGACCTCTCCTTCCCGGTGCGGGCGTAACAGCACGGCAGCGCGAGCAGTCTTCTTTTTCTCTCTCCTGTCTGTTATGTGTTGAGCAAATCAAAAGCTGTTGTAACAGCTGGTAAGCTGCGCCCTACGAGCGCTCAAAATCTGTTTTCACAGCTGGTAAGACAGCGAGAGAGAGAGAGATAACGCACAGACAGGTGCACATTCCTGTCTGTGTTCGCAGTGACTGTTCCCCTGCATGTTTCAGCACCAGTGAGAGCAGTCCCTAAAAGAGCTTACACAGATAGAGCGTCTTTTAAAAAAAAAAAAAGAAAGAAAAAAAAGATGACTTTCTATCTGTGTGTTTCTGTATGCGGTCGTTACCTGGGCTCACAGGATGGTCACAAACGCTGCCTCGTGTGTCTGGGCATTCAACAAGCTGAGGCAGCGTTTGTGGATGAGTCATGTACCCATTGTGGGAAGATGACCATCGCGGAGCTACAGTCGAGACTCCTGTTCCTGCAAAGGGGCGGAGTCCCCGTGCCTCTGCCTCGATCCAATCCTCCTCAGAGGGTTGCTTTGGGCGGTGGCGCGGGTGACCTGAGGATTACGGTGAGCGCGTCTCCTTCGGGGAACCAACCACCTAGGAGCCCTCACCACCTCTCATGCTCCGCAGCCAGTTGAGTTCCCATTGGAGAGAGCTGGACCATCCTCGGGGTGTGTACCGGTTGTCTCCTTTGGGGCTCCTAGTGAAGACCAGATGTCGATCGCTGCATCGGAGGGTGGGTCAGACCTCTCTGCGGATGACGACTCGGCACCGCTGCCTCCTTCGGGTGTGCCAGCGGTGCCTGAGACGGACCTGGAGATGATGCCCATGCTTTCCCGGGCCGCCAACGGGGTTGGGCTCGTGTGGAATCCTCCACCTTGTCCCGAACCCTCGAGGTTGGAGGATTGGTATCTCGGGGTGGCGCGCGCTGGTTCTCAGCAACCCACCCCAGTGCCTTTCTTCCCGGAAGTGCATGAGGAGCTTACGGGGACGTGGACGGCACCTTTTACTGCCAGAAACCGTTCTGGTGGCTCCTCCTCCCTCACCACCCTTGATGGCGGGGCGGCTAAGGGATACACGCGCATCCCGCCAGTGGAACAGGCCGTTGCTATGCAACTGTGCCTTAACTCCACTTGGCGTGGAGAACCGTGTCTCCCTTCCCGGGCCTGTAAGTACTCGTCGGATTTAACCGGCTAAGCTTACAAGGCCTGTGGGAAAGCTGCCTCTGCCATGCACGCCATGGCGTTGCTGCAGGTCCATCAGGCCAAGGCACTGAAGGACCTGCACGAGGGTGGTCACGATCCCCAAGTTCTTCAGGAACTTCGTATCGCGACGGACCTCGCGCTTCGTGCGACGAAGGTGACCGCGCGGTCGGTGGGTCGTGCGATGTCCACCCTGGTGGTCCAGGAACGCCATCTCTGGCTGTGTCTGGCTGACATGAGGGAGTCTGACAATCTCCGGTTTCTCAACTCCCCTGTGTCCCAGACCGGCCTCTTCGGCAACGCGGTCGAGAACTTCGCCCAGCAGTTCTCGGCTGTACAAAAGCAGACGGAGGCCATCAGACACATCCTGCCGCGGCGGCCAGCTGCTGCCTCCACCCCACCGCCTGTGGCACCTCAGTCTGCTCGTCGCCGAGGGTGTCCTCCTGCGTCTGCCAGCAGCCTCCACCTAAGCGGCGCCGTGGAGCCAGTCGCAGGCAGGGCGCCCCGCCCGTCCAGGCCCCTGCCAAGAGGGGCGGCAAAGCCAGGGGTAAGCGGCCCTAGGACGGGCGACCCGGAGATGGAAGGGACTGCTCTCCAGGAGACGATGACCGCATCGCTCCCTCCCCCGGAAGAGGGCCGGGTGGAAAATCTTTTGTTTCGTTTTTTTTGTGTTCCGCCGCTGGCCTTAAATTTTCAATAAAAGAGCAGTTTCTACCATCTCTGGGTCCGAAGGGGACCCGGAGAGCAGTGGGGGGACAGAATCCTCACCACTCTCATCCGCCTCCTCTGTCGCCAGTGAGCAGCAGTGTGCAGGTAAGTGCTGCACAGCACACACAGACCCCGCTACGGGCCGCCTCCCAGAGAGAGCCTCCCGAGCCGCGTCTCTGTGTTCCACCTCGCTACCCCACTCCGGGTACGCCTACGGTCCCTTTGGTCCCGCTTGCACGGTCTCTGAGAGCCTGGTTAGCGCTCCCCAGTCCGTCTCGCTGGCTTATTCGGACCATCAGACTCGGCTATGCGATTCAGTTCGCCCGGCGTCCCCCCAAGTTTCGGGCCATCCACTCCACTACAGTGAGAGCAGCCGATGCCCATATCTTGCGTGCGGAGATCGCAGTCCTACTGGCGAAGGACGCGATAGAGCCGGTCCCTCCAGCCGCTTCAGCACTGGCTTCACGGCCGAGTCCCGAGATGGGCGTGGCATCACGGCACTCACCGGGTGGCAATCACACCGGCCTGCCGCCAGACCTTCAGCCCGTGGTCAGACCTCTCGTTCCTTCGGGCAGGAGTCCCCTTGGAACAGGTCTCCAGGCATGCTGTGGTATTCACAGATTCCTCCGCAACCGGCTGGGGTGCCATGTACAACGGGCATGCAGTGTCAGGGGTGTGGATGGCTCCCCAACTGCATTGGCATATCAATTGCCTCGAGTTGCTAGCAGTACATCTCGCTCTGAGCCGCTTGAAAAGGCCGCTACAGGGCAGGGACGTACTGGTCCGTACGGACAACACAGCGACCGTTGCGTACATCAACCGACAAGGTGGTCTACGCTCCCGTTGCATGTCGCAACTCGCCCGCCATCTCCTCCTCTGGAGTCAGAAGTGTCTGAGGTCGCTTCGAGCCATGTGTGTCCCCGGTGTGCTCAACTGTGTGGCCGACGAGCTATCACGAGCTGTGCTTCCGGGAGAATGGCGACTCCACCCCCAGGTGGTTCAGCTGATCTGGAGAGAGTTCGGAGAGGCTCAGGTAGACCTGTTTGCCTCCTCAGAGACCTCCCACTGCCAGCTGTTTACTCCCTGACCGAGGGAACACTCGGCACGGACGCACTGGCACACAGCTCGCCCCGGGGCCTCCGCAAATATGCATTTCCCCCAGTGAGCCTACTTGCACAGACACTGTGCAATGTCAGGGAGGACGAGGAGCAGGTCCTTCTGGTGGCTCCCTATTGGCCCACCTGGACTTGGCTCCCAGAACTCATGCTCCTTGTGACAGTCCCTTCCTGGCCCATTCCTCTGATGAAGGATCTTCTGACTCAGAGACGGGGCACCCTATGGCACCCGCGTCCAGACCTCAGGAAACTCCATGTCTGGTCCGTGGACGGGACGCGGAGGTTCTAGGTGACTTACCCCCTGAGGTACTTAACACCATCACTTCAGCACGTGCGCCGTCCACGAGACGTGTTTACGCCCTGAAGTGGAACCTGTTCGTCGAGTGGTGTTCTTCTCGCCGAGAAGACCCCCGAAGATGTTCGATAGGGTCTGTGCTTTCCTTCTTGCAGCAAGGGTTGGAGCTTGGTTCAGCTTATCACGACCACATAGATGGCAAAACAGTGGGGAAGCACGACCTGGTCGTCAGGTTTCTTAGGGGGGCGAGACGATTAAATCCTCCTCGACCCCCCCTCCATACCCTCTTGGGACCTTTCCCTGGTGCTTCGAGCACTTCAGGATGTTCCCTTTGAGCCACTGCAGTCAGTAGACTTAAAGCTTCTTTCTATGAAGACTTTGCTACTGGTTGCACTGGCCTCTGTCAAGAGGGTAGGAGACAACCATGTTGCCGGGTGACAACCATGTGGTACTAAGACCCTATCACGACAAAAACCAGGTAGTGAACCTGCAAGTGCTGCCTTTGGAGGAGGCAGACCCAGCCCTGGCTTTGCTCTGTCCCGTTCGCGCTCTGCGTATGTACGTGGACAGAACTCAAAGAGTCAGGACCTCAGACTCTTTGTCTGTTACGGAGGCCAGCAGAGGGGAAAGGCTGTCTCCAAGCAGAGGATGGCCCACTGGATAGTGGATGCCATCGCCTTGGCTTACCAAGCACAAGGCGTGCCCTGCCCGCTCAGGTTGCATGCACACTCCACGAGATGCGTTGCATCCTCCTGGGCGCCGGCACGTGGCTCCTCGCTAACAGATATCTGTAGAGCTGCGGGCTGGGCGACACCTAACATGTTCGCTAGATATTATAGCCTACGTGTAGAGCCGGTCTCCTCCCGTGTTCTCACCCTAGACGGGTAGAAGCACCGAGAGGCCCGGCTCTGTCGGCTTGCTGCACCCTACTGTGCACCCTTATTGCTCCAGAGTGAAAAACCTGTCGAGTCCTCCAAAACCCCTCAGCCCGGACATGGCGGAGCGTCCGGTGCCAGGCCTTTATCCGCTGAATCCCTGAGAGTCGGATCTGGGCTGGGCTCCATATGTGTGACCCTACGGGGATCCCATATGTGTATATTCTCCACGGTTGCTCCTAAGACGGAAGCCCGTGTCTTTCCCCTGGGCTAAGTTTCCCATTATTCAAATGCAGTACAACCTTCGGGTTAGTCCATATTTATTTTCCACATAACTCTTTGAAGAAGTATCTTCCGCAGCGTTCTCCTTCCTAAATCGAAAGGGCACGCTTTCCCAGTGTTATCCAATAATCTCACTGTATGGGTTATTACGGAACAACAGTGACAGATACACTCTGTGTAAAGCCTCCTCCTATCGTCCTTCCAGGCAAGAAGGTGTAGAAGCTTGCACGGGGCGCTGGATGGGGTGCAGCAGCTGTGGCGCTTTGGTAGGGATTCCTATTGGTCAGTCTGACCTACGTTGTAGTGACTGACCGATAGGGAACGTCTCGGTTACATATGGTAACCCTCATTTCCTGAGGGAGGGAACGGAGACGTAGGTCCCGTCGCCACATCTGCTGCCGCCCGTTTTTCAGGTTTGGCTCCTCAGCAAAAAACTAGTGTGCAATCACAACAGCTGCTCGTTAAATACCCGCGCTGCGAGGCTGCACAGCTGATGCAAATGATTGCACGCCAATGTGCATTGGCTTGTTTTAGTTTCACTCGAAGTAGATTTGCCTCTCTAGCGAGATTCCTATTGGTCAGTCTGACCTACGTCTCCGTTCCCTCCCTCAGGGAACGAGGGTTACCATATGAAACCGAGATGTTTTTCACCTTTGCTATTTTCCGGATTTTTTGGGCGGGGCTAAAACGGGGCTCGATGACGCACTGGAGCCCCTGAGCTCCTGGACACGCCCCTACTTGATGACGCACTGAGGCCACTGAGGCTGGCCACTCCCCTAACAATAGAGCACATTCGCATCAGTCAATCGCGAGTTACTGTCAGTACTATTAGTTACTACAGCCAACAGTTTGTTAGCTAGCTATGCCTTCGACACGGAAATGCTTAGGCTACTACCTGGATGCGATCATGTACAAAACAGATCGGTGTCTTTATTTAAATTTCCTAAAAACGATCACATCAAGAAGAGGTGGATTAATTTTGTGAAGAGCCAACCTTGATGGAGAGCTGATGATCACCGCCAACACCCGCCTCTGTAGTGATCATTTTACACGGGATAGTTTTATAAACTTTCGTCGGAGACAACTGGGATTCACTGATAATCCGCTGTTACTGGTGAATGGGGCCGAACCGACTATCTCCCGCCTTGGCCTTCATCCTCCCGTCCCGAAAGCAGCATCACCTAATATCATCGTCGGCAGCTTTCCCGCGAGTGGGAGTGGTTTCAGTGCAGCCAGCGGACACGCCCCCAGCGTTTGAGAGCAGAGAATACTGCTCATTTTTTCAAGATTTTGCTAGCTTAATTTATGTACTTGCTGGCTTTTTTTATCATTCAAATTTGGATGGGTGGCTAATAACACATTTTTCTGTGGTGTGAGAACCTCAGAACACATACTTAATTTTGACTTTACAGGGACTTTTACAAAGTGTCATCGTTTTCGCCGATCCATGTGAACGGGGGTTGTTTTGACAGCGTTGTTGCGAGTGTGTTGTAAAGGTTTCATGTTTAGATTAGAGATTATTAGGTTGAGTAGGTTGTTTCCAGATTTATACATCACATGGTTATGGAAAGGACTGTGGGGATGCTGTCTTGTCTTATTGACCCAGACACTGTGTAAAGTTATATTGGCCTCTTATTCGGGATGATTTTGTTTATCAGATCTTTTTTCCTGATTGGCCCTTTTCCCACTTCTATCTAGTGGTCACAGTCTTTGGCTCTTTTAAAGACTGCATGCTTATAGCTCACCTTGGGGGGATGTTTATTGGTCGCTTGGGACTGTTCAATTTCAGAACGATGCAGTGGAGTGTATGACTCTCGCACCTGTTTGGCCACGCTGCCCTTTGACTGTCTGTTCAAATGTTAATGGGACGTAAGTGGCAGACACATGTTCTCAGAGAATGAAAGCGCATGTCATGCTTCATCAAGCTGGAATGAAAGCACATCTGACAGGTCTTCATGTTAGCCAGGCTCTGACACAGACGGATGAGACACCAGCCTGGGCCGCACAAGCTTGTTAAATGCCTCGACTTTCCCAGTAGAGCAAGAATCTGTCCTCCTCCTCAATGCTGTAATCAGAATTTAGTCCTATTTATTTAGCTTCTCTATTTTATAATTAAATTATTAATTAAAATCATCTCAGCGTAATTAATTAAATTAGAACATGGCTAGCGGAAAGTGATCTCTGATAAAGGGAAATGGAAAACAGATTTTTTTCCCTCAATACACTTGAGTGGGGAAAAAACATCTGTTTTTCATTTTACCCCTCATTTTTGCTATTGCTGCAATCAGCATTTGAATACTTTATGAAATACTTATGTATTTGATAAACAGCTCTGATTTTACATTATAATGTGGAGTATATGGTGCTAAATGCGGACCTATACTTTCTTTCCTGTCTTGCAGTTGTACACTAAGTGTTACGCTGGAACAGGCCATTCTTCTGGCCCGGAATCACGGCTTGCCCCCACGATGCATCTTGCAGGCCACTGACGTCATGAGGAAGCAGGTATGTTCTGCTATTGGATGTTTCTTCGACACTTTTGGCCCTGTGGACTTTTAGGACACTTTTTACACTCTTTTTAGTTTATTTAATTTATCCACTAACAATGTCCAACAATGTATATACAGTACCGTTCAAAAGTTTTTTTTTTTTTTATGTTTTTGAAAGTCTCACCAAGGCTGCATTTAACTAATGTATTTTATAATTGAATATAACTGTTTTCTATCTTAAAGGTTTATTTCACCCAACAATGAAAATTATCCTATAATTTACTCACCTTCAAGCCATCCTAGGTGTATATGACTTTCTTCTTTCAGACAAACACAATCGGAGTTATAAAAAAAAATATCCTGGCTCTTCCAAGCCTTAAAATGAGAGGGAATGGTTTAGATTTTGAAGCCCAAAAGCGCATCCATCCATCATAAAAGTAATCCATACAGGTCCAGGGGCTTAATAAAGGCCTTCTGAAGCAAAGCGATGCATTTTTGTATGAAAATATCCATATTTATAACTTTATTAACTATAATCACTGGCTTCCATACGCGAGTTGAGTTCCAGCGGTAGAGCGAGCCCTGACCCGACGCATGACGTATTGACGAACGCGTAAGCGCAAAGGATAGAGCAAAAAAAAAAAACACCGGTCACAAAATTAGAAGTCTGAAACGAGAATTTTTACAGAGAAATCTCGATGGAGCTTGAGTTCCCTTTCAAGGGAACTTCGAGCTGCGTTTGAGACGCGGTGGGAACGCTCTGCGTGATTACGTCGTGAAGCACATGTAAAATCAGTCCAATGGAAGGCCGAAACGTCATAGGCGGGTGACGTCATAGACCAGGAAACTATAAAGCACCCCTGAATTCAGACCGCGCCAGCTTCTGTACCTTCAGCAAGCGCTCTCTGTTAAATCTGTCCTTGTCTATTTATTGTTGTTTGTCAAAGCCCAATATATATCACTATCTATCATTATGGCGAGCAAGCAAGATTATAGACGTTGTGTTGTTCCCTGCCCTCGTTACATCACGGGTGGGGACACACATAAGCTTTTTGTTGCTGTTTGGGAGTGGAGCATGCCAACAGTCAGTTCTCGAGGGAGCTGACTGTGAGCATTGCGAGAAGCTGTCCGTGAGGACGCTCCGTTCTTCGAGGCGGGCGTTCTTCGAGGAGGACGGTTCGGTTCGCGTTCCCCGCGCGGGTCTCTCTCTTGCCGAGGCACGGAGACGACTCGCATAATTTTCGGGGTTCGCAAACGGATCTGTCAGCGGGGGTTGGGACGGGCTTCGCCCTATCTCAGCTTTCACATGCCAGATCTAGTGTGCAGCGATTTCCATCGTTAGTGTTTTGTTTAAAAATAAAGATAACAAAACAAATACAAATATTAAGAAGGAGGCAGATGTTTGAGTTTTCAATGAATAAATAAATAGTCAGCTCATAACTCTGCTGAATAAAGAGGAGCTTTTTAAAAAAAGGAGGTTTTATAGTGCTGTTGCCAGTTAAATATTTACTGGCCAGCTGAACATTATGAGATTGAAAATAAAGAAGAGTTTGTTAGATGAAATGTATCTTAAAACAGGAAAACTCTGTATCTCAGCCTCCTCGTCGGGGACTGCGGTTTTTTCACTATCCCCACACTGAGGTGTCGGGATCGTGGAATAAACCGGTTTGTATTGTATGTGTTTAATCCCCAGATGTCTAACTATAGTAATTTTTGGGTATTTAGTATCATAGTATGACAGTGCCTCGGGTTAAAGAGACGCTTGCGAGCTTTCTCTCTCCCGAGTCGGCGTCATCGTTATTAACCCCGACGTTACCCACCAGCCATCTTAAATAATGAATACATTTTTTATTAGGCAGCGCTGGTGGGTAAAGTGTATATAAGGACATGGATGAATGTGAGGGGCGACTCTCTGAGGAGGGTCGCAGCGCTGCCAGTTCGGTTGTTTCCTGCTGGTGGCCACAGAGTGATATATGTATGTATATATATATATATATATATATATATATATATATATAAGTTTTTCTGATATAAAGATAAAGGAAAATAAAGATATAATTATGTCTGTTCTTCTGGACGCTCCGCTTTCAAGAAAACTGAGATATAAACCATTCAGCGGCGTTCCAGAGGTTTCTTCCTCACCAATCTAATGTTCCTGAGACTGCTGGGCGGGAGCAGTCTCGGCCTATTAACCCTCTGAGGTCTAAGGATTTTTGGGGTCCTTGAGGTGTTCTTACATGCTCTGACATTTGTGCTTTTTTCAGTTATTTATAAACATGTTAATGGCAAAGGTGTAAATTCACTCAATAAAGCACAAACTGGACTACCGTAATTTCTCAGCAACAATTATGAAACATGTTTGTATTTTTGAGAGAATATTGCTTATGCATGGTTATTGAAAAAACTAAAACTTAAAGTGTCTGAAATAAGGCCACAAAACACATACTAAATATGTGTCCACAAGACTTGTGACTAATCAGTGTTGTTGCCTAGAATTTTTGCTTCAAAATGATCTGAAAATCATCCTGCCTAATCATTTACACAAACACATACACTGATTTAAATTTTATTAGAGACCTTTGGTTTGGAAAGGCAATATGCGTGGAGGCGTGTTCACACCTGAGAAGACAAAGGCCGGATAATGTGCCGCATAATGAGCTGCATATTAATTAGCCCTTTCACACAGGTGTGTCACAGGATCCCAAAGAATGCAAGGACAAAAGAAATGATCTATATAGCCTATACATATTTTACAATTAGAAATTGTAACCAATTACAAATAGGTTACAATTACAACAACAATTACAATTTTAACAATATTTCAAGTGTATTTCTTTGTAAAAACTATACATTTTATCATACGTATTAAAAAAAGGTAAGGATTCATTAGTTTGAATATTGGAACAAACACTATAATAACATCTTAGTTGATAATTCAATATACCTACTTTATTTTTGACAAAACATCATACTATAGTATATTTAACTATGAGCTATCTCTCTCTTTTCATACAGATTACATAAGCTAAGAATATTTGTTTTTTTATATAAATTAACTCATTTAAAAGAAGAGAGTTCAAGCTTCATTATGGAAAAGCACTCGTGGACCAAGGTGTCAGTGTCCCCAAACGAGCTTTCAAATAAGAAAAAAGAAGAGCAGTCAGTTCGGTTTCCCTGCCGGTTCGCCGTTTCAGGGCGCCGAAGTGCCTGCTTTTACCAACGATCCTCCGAGGAGGGTCGTAGGAACTATGCTAGTTAGAGGTAGGCAAGGTCTGAGGACTGTCATCATCTCTAATAAAGCTTAGACAAGAAGTCCTGTCGCAAAAGAACGAGGCTATCAGGCTTCTGAGGGCTCCTCCGGGGCAGGGACGGTTTTGAGAAATCTTTTCTCCTCGGCGACCTCTGGGGTGCGACTCTCTGAGGAGTGTCGCAGCGCTGCCAGTTCGGTTGTTCCCTGCCGGTTCGCCGTTCAGGGCACCGAGGTGTCAGCGTCCCCATACGATCCTCCGAGGAGGATCGTAGAACGGTCAGTTCGGTTGTTCCCTGCCGGTTCGCCGCTTCAGGGCGCCGTAGTGACTGTTCAAACAAATCCAGAGGCCAGTCTTGAGAGACTGGTTCCCCTAGTAGAATTTCTGGCAGCGTGGAAACTACTGCCACATATTTCTCAGTGGGTCCTGCACACTATAGAAAAAGGTTTCAGAATTCAGTTCGGTTCTCGTTCGTACAGATTTCTAGGGGTCCTCCTCTCATTGGTGGACCCCGAGCAGGCTTTGGTTATGGAGCAGGAAGTACTGTCACTTCTGCAAAAGGAGCTGTAGAAGGGGTTCCTCCTCCCAGCAGACAGCCATTACTTCATTGTTTCCGAAAGAGTATGAGGGAGGTTCCCGAGGTTTGCTTTCGGGGGCGAAGCATACCATTATCGGGTTCTTCCATTCGGCCTAGGTTTTTTACCCCACACCTTTACAGTATGCGTGGATGCAGCTCTGGCTCTTCTGAGACTCCAGGGCATTCGCGTATTATACTACATCAATGATTGGTTGATCCTGACCCAATCTGAGTTTATGGCAGTTCAGCATCGAGATGTCGTTCTGTCTCATTAAGGATGTTGGGGTTGCCTCTCAACGCCAAGAAGAGTGTGCTCTGAGGACCACTTTTCTAGGTGTAGCGATTCTCGTATTGGGGTATATCTAGGCCAGTCACTCACTGTGAAACAGTTTCAGACTGGTGGGTCTCATGGAATCTGCGTCCAACGTAATTACTTTTGGCCTTCTGCACATGAGACCCCTGCAGTGGTGGCTCGGGACCAAGGGGTTTTCTCCGAGGGGAAATATGTTTTCGCATGATCAAGGTCACGCGGCTATGCCTTCGTGCCTCGGTCATGTGGAAGAACCTTGGTTCCTCGCCCAGGCCCAGTGTTGGGGGCTTCTTGTCGACGCATATTGCTATCGACGGATGCTTCCCTCACAAGTGGGGGCGATCATGAGTGGGCGCTCGCAGATGGTGGACAACACACTGATGGTCTCGTATATCAGAGCAGATATCCTGTTGAGGCAGGGGCTGAGGCCCAGGGATTGGAGACTTCACCCCGAGGTGGTGGAGCTTCTTAGGGAGAACTTTGGTCAAACTAAAGTCAAGTCGACCTTTCACATCGTTTGTACAAAGCATTGCTCTTTTTGGCTCTCCCTCACGCATACAGCTCCGCTTGGACTGGATGTGATGTATTAGGTGTGGTTGACGCTACACCAGTACGCATTTCCTGATATCTTTGCTCCCCGGAGTTCACCCTCTTTTGGAGTTTGGATACTGTGGGCTCGGCCTCTGAGGGGGCCCGGCTCATAGAATCCGGTCTCTCGACTGAGGTCGTTGAGACCATTCTCCAATCCAGAGCTCCTTCCACGAGAAAACTATATGCATTGAAATGGAAATTATTCTCCACCTGATGTGGTGAACGTCATTTAGATCCTGTTAACTGCCCTGTTGGTTCAGTTCTTGATTTCTTGCAAGACCGTTTCTCTGCTAGGTTATCTCCTTCTACCCTAGAGGTTTACGTGGCGGCTATATCTGCCTACCACACCCCTCGGGGGGGTACTTCTATCGGGAGAGATCCTCTTTTTACTCGTTTTCTCTGTGGTACACTGAGGTTGAGACCTGCATTGCACTCTAGAGCACCGGCTTGGGATTTGGCCATTGAACTTGAGGGTCTGGCATTGGCTACCTTCGAGCCCATTGAAGAGGTTTCAGAGAAATTCCTCTCTAAAAACTTTATTTCTCCTTTCTATTTCGTCTATCAAGAGATTTGGAGATTTGCATGCCCTGTCGGTTGCTGCGCCATGTCTGGAATTTGCACCTGGTATGGTGAAGGCATCTCTCTTCCCTAGACCAGGTTATATTCCTAAGGTCCCAGTTAATATTGGGGGCCTTATAGTGCTGCAGGCATTTTATCCTCCACCTTTTAATACCCCAGATCAGGAACAACTGAACCTGTTATGTCCAGTTCGGGCATTAGATGCCTACATTCACAGGGCTGCCCTGTGGCATAAGTCTGAACAATTGTTTGTCTGCTTTGGGTCACTCAAGAGAGGGTGCCCTGCATCTAAACAGGTAATGAGCAAATGGATAGTTGAGGCTATATCTTTGGCTTATGAAGCAGCCGGTCAGCCTTCACCTATGGCTGTACGGGCCCATTCTACAAGGAGTATGGCGGCCTCTACGGCCTTAATTTCGGGTGTTTCCCTTCTTGATATCTGTAATGCGGCAGGTTGGTCCTCTCCACATACATTTGTCAGGTTTTATGACCTTGACCTCTCCACTCCAGGGGCAAGGTTGCTTGCTTCTTAGTGTGCGCAAGGACTTCACACAGAACGGGCATTTGTCACTATGGCGTAGTGGGTATGGGGTTCCCACCGCGTCTCAAACGCAGCTCGAAGTTCCCTTGAAAGGGAACGTCTCAGGTTACGTATGTAACCCTGGTTCCCTGAGAGGGAACGAGACGCTGCGTTTACCTGCCATACTTCCTGCATGCCCTGATCGACTTGCTTCAGGTTTTTTCAGAAGCTGGCGCGGTCTGAATTCAGGGGTGCTTTATAGTTTCCTGGTCTATGACGTCACCCGCCTATGACGTTTCGGGCTTCCATTGGACTGATTTTACATGTGCTTCACGACGTAATCACGCAGAGCGTTCCCACCGCGTCTCAAACGCAGCGTCTCGTTCCCTCTCAGGGAACCAGGGTTACATACGTAACCTGAGACGTTTGTTGCCCAGCGGTATTTGTTTGAACAGTGAGAGATGTCTACTCTCCCCTAAGCTTAGCTACACTTACGTCATACGCCGGAACTCAACTCTTATTGTGAACGTGCGGACGGTCGTTACCGGAAGCTAGTGATTACAGTTTATAAAGTTATAAATGTGGATATTTTTCTTACAAAATCGCATCGCTTTGCTTCAAAAGGCCTTTATTAACCCCTTGGAGCCATATGGATTACTTTTATGTTGGATGGATGTACTTTTTGGGGCTTCAAAATCTAATGTACCATTCACTCCCATTATTAAGCTTGGAAGAGCCAGGATATTTTGTAATATAACTCTAATTGTGTTTGGCTGAAAGAAGAAAGTCATGTACACCTATATGGCTTGAGGGTGAGTAAATTATGGGATAATTTGGGGTGAACTAACCCTTTAGAGTCGTCATGACATAAAAAAAAATAAAAAAAATTTCCTTTTGACATATAAGAGGACTTTGTACTATTAAAACATCCTGCAAGTTTCATAGCCTAAACGTCCTCCTCATTATAAACAAAGCATTTCACTAAGCACAACCATGCTCCAATGCTCGTTTGGATGGGATCTATGATGTCTTACACTACATCACAAAAGCACTTTATTGACATTATAAGTGAAACTCAAGGAACATATTGAAATAATATGACCCCTATAATATATTTTAAAATGTACTTAATTCTTGTTTTGGCAAAGCTGAAAGATGCTTTTCAGCATCATTAGTCTTCAGTGTCATACAATCCTTCAGAAATCATTCCAATATGCTGATTTGGTGCTCAAGTAACATTTCTTTGATGAATAGAAAGTTCAAAAGAACAGCATTTATTTGGAATAGAAATCTTTTTAACATTATAAAAGTCTTTACTGATCAATTTAATGCATCCTTGCTGGATAATTTTTTTTTTTTTTTTCAACAACAAAAACAACGTACTGACCCCAAACTTCACGGGAAAATTGTTGTTCTTTTTTTTTTTCTCTCAAAGTCATAAATGCTCCCAACACAGTGTCATTTCCACCACATCTCAATTGATGAAATGTTATTTGTAACATTTTCTGATGGAAATTACTAATTTGATAGCTAGAATTAAAAAAATAAAAAATGTTTTGCATAATTTGACAAAATTGCACTTTTCACTCATCACTTTCAATGTGATCTTCAAATAAAAAATAAACAAAAAAAACTGAAATCTGTGTAAGGTATCTGGGGTCGTTTTGGGGAATATGTATTCAATAATTAATAATTCATAATTAATAATTATTCATACGGGTTTGAACCAGATACTTATACATGTTAAATCGCCCAACGAGGGGGATGATCTGTTACCTGCATCTGCATTCATATCTATACATCAGATTTTAACCACAAGGGATTATGGTCCACCACTGAGGTACAGATATTTTACAGACAGGTTAAAATTAGCTCAATTGTCAGAATGATATTTGTGGTTGATCCACAATATCATCCTACTTTATAGGATTTCAGGAAACGCAATTCTGTGGCCACAAGAATGGGGTTTCCTGCCCTATAAGCAAATACTCAGCATACAATCAGAATCAATGAATGAATATAGTGAATTTATTAAGGAAAACTACGTATACGGTTGCTAAGCATTACAAGGAATACATGTATTTACAAACACAATACAACGACAATGAACAAAACACTAAAAGGATCTGAGAGTGAAAGAAACAGGGAGAGAGAGTTGGAGAGAGACTGGAGGTATCAGTGGCAAATTACAGACTTTAAGACCATTGAGAGACACCCGGAAAAACACAATCTTACTGCTCCGAAGACTCGTAAACGAATACTTGCATTTAGTTCTTATGTGGCTGAACACGGCTGCGTGAATGAGCTGCGTGTCTTGTGTGTTCCGTTGGAGCGTCACGTGGTTGCGGCTGGTCCGAGGAGCGCGCACGTGTGGCGTTGGAGCGTCACGTGGTGTGCGAGTGTGTCCGGAGAGCGCGCAATTTTAAAGCTTAAAAGGTCTTTGACGTAAAGTTACCAAAAGAATAATTCAGACTAAGTTAATTTCCCTTCGTGGAAGTAAACAGAGTCGAACACAGAAAACAAAACTCAACGAAACAAAACAAAGAACAGAAAAGATCCCCGGGGCGGGGATCACAAGAGAGGATTACATGGTGAAATCACGGAGGTGAGGTACGAGAGAGAGAGAGAGTGTGGCGCGCCAATATTTATCACCTTGGAGAAATCCAGCCTCTTCCTGTCGGCTTGGCCAATCGGAGGGTTGGAAGTCACAGGCGGGAATTTAGTTTTTATTACTCTTTGTCTAAGAGCAATAAACTTAGGTGTGTGTGTGTGTGTGTGGGGAGGGGTTACAGTCTAAAGACATTTCAATCTTCAATGATAGTAAAACTTATCAAAAATACACTTTCTTTTTATGCATATTCGCGTTGTTCACACCACGAGTGTTCTACTGAACGCTATGTAAAAGTTAAAGGAATATACAGTTATATTTAAAATGCATAATGAAGGCATTTACAATTCACTTTAGGCTACGACAAAATCATAGCCATTCCAATGTGACATGGACACACAGACACACATAAAAACACATCGAATATATCTGGTTAAATGTCTTTTAAAAAGAGAAAAGGAGTTTCTTTTCTCTTTAGAATCCACTTCATGTGGGACATTCCGATCAGTCATAAAATGTCTTAATGTCTTGTAAGAGGACACCACGCTCTGTCCTGAGTGTGTGTGTCAGCTGTGGGGGAGGTGTGCGTGTGTGTGTGTGCTTGTGTGTTTGTGTGTGTTGGAATGTCTTCCGGGGTGAATCTGCATGCGTGGGGCACGCAAAGTTGTCAGTGGGGCAATCAGTACTATGCGGTGCTAGGCCATATTTATGGACCAGAGTTAGAGAGAGGTTAGGAGCATTTTGACATCAACAATTTAATGTGTCATCCGGACAACGCAGATACCCTACATCTGTTAGTTTTCATAAAAAAATCAACCTTTAGGACATAAAAGTGCACAAGATTGAACGGATGTCAACGTATGTCCCCTCAAGGTAAACGTGTTTTCACGAAGTACAACATGTTCCTGGTTCCCTATCAGGGAACTCGAGCTGCGTGACAACGCATTGGGAACGCCCCTGCGTGAGTCGTCATGAAGCACGTATGAAATCAGTCCAATGGCGAGACGGAACGTCATAGGCGGGTGACGTCATCGACCAGGAAACTATATAAGCACCCCAAAACACAAGCGCGTCAGCTTCTGAGTCTTCAGCAAGCGCTCTATGTGTGATCATATCAGTCTGTCTCAAAGTGTTTTTTGTCTGTCCTTAGAAAGTGCTAGGCAGGAGTTTTTCACATATAAAAAAAATATAAAAAGAGACGATATATATTATGGCGAGTGAACAGCAATTCAGAAAGTGTGTGCATCCCTGCCCACGTTACATCACGGGTGGGGACACTCACGATCTGTGTGTTGCTTGTTTGGGAGTGCAGCATGCCCAGTCAGCTCTCGAGGGAGCTGACTGCGAGCATTGCGAGCGTTTATCAATGAAGACGCTCCGCTCCCGCCGAGCCCTCTTCGAGGAGAGTGGTTCGGTGCGCGCTCCCCGCGGTTCGGGTCCCGCTGCTGCCGAGGCACAGCGGAGGCTTCAATCGTGGGGATCGCAAATGGATGTATCAGCGGGGATTGAGACGGGCTCTGCCTTATCTCAGCCTTTACCTGATAGATCCAGTGCCTCAGATCCCGGGGTGGAAGCACGCGCTGCGGTTTCTTCCCCCCGGGCTGAGGTACCAACACTTCAACTATCCAGTTCTGAGGAATTGGATGTTGAAAGTGTTGATACAGCAGAGACTGGGGACTCGTCACTTCAGTCTCCTGCTAGTGAGGAGCTTATGGAGGTGCTCACTCGAGCTGTGGAAAGATTAAGCATTGAGTGGCCAGCGGAAAGACATGAATCTCGTTCAAAAAGTAAATTAGATGAGAGATTTCTACCATCTAGGGCTGCACCTCCACGCCGGTGTCTTCCGTTCTTTCCTGATCTCCACACCGAGGTGTCGAGATCATGGAATAGACCGGTGTCAGCCAGAATATTTACGCAACAAACATCTTTGTATTCTAATATTTCTGGTGCTAAGAGTTATGGTTATGGGGCGATGCCTCAGGCTGAGGAGATTTTAGCGAGCCATCTGTCCCCAAATACAGCATCATCGTTCAAGACACCGGCGTTGCCCACCAAGCCATTAAGAAATACTTCGGCATTGGTGGGCAAGGCTTACTCGGCGGCAGGTCAAGCAGCAGCGTGTTTGCATACAATGTCCATCTTACAAGCATATCAGGCAGACCTGCTGCAAGACATTAGTGAGGGGGGTGAAATCGGTGCAGATGTGATCCGCGAACTACGTCAGGCAGCGGATCTTTCTCTCCGTGCCACCAAAGAGACGGCCAGGTCAGTCGGCCGCTCTATGTCAGCTATGGTGGCTACGGAGAGGCACCTATGGTTAAATTTATCCGATATGAAGGACAAGGATAAATCTTTTTTACTGGACGCCCCGCTATCGACCGTTGGCCTTTTCGGTGACTCGGTGAACTCGGTCATCGAAAGGTTTCAGGAAGAAAAAAAGCAGGCGGCGGCGCTCCAGAAATTTCTCCCCCTCCGTGTTCATGTCTCCGGGGCTGCTGGGCGGGAGCAGCCCCGGCCGTCGAGTAGCTCCTCACATAGGGCGCAGCAAAAGAAGAGTGTCGCGTCTCGTGCTCCTCCCCAGCAAAACTGGGCCGAGTCGCGGCGCTCTCAGTCGAGGTCTTCCAGGGGCAAAACCGATCTGAGGACGGTTATTGTCGCCAGGAAGGCTTCGTCGAAGAAGTCCTGACGCCAAGGGCGTCAGGGTGCTGAGGGTGGTCCCCACCGAGAGAGAAAGGTGTTCGCCGCTGTACACGGCGCCCGTTCTGTCTCGGTGCCCTCAGGGGCCCGTTCTGCCAACCCCGCCTGCGTGCCGGGGCGTAGACGGTCCCAGCGAGCGCTTTCCCGAGGGACGCTCGCCCGCTCTGAGGAGCGGTTTAGAGCAGTCAGACCAGTTGTTCCCTGCCGGTGCGCCGTTACAGGGCGCTGTGTCTGTCACTCAAAATATTCCAGAGGCCAGTCTCGAGAGACTGGTACCCTTAGTAGAATTTTTGGCAGAGTGGAAAAGCCTTCCAAATGTATCTCATTGGGTCCTGCAGACTATCGAGAAGGGGTACGCGATTCAATTCAGATCACGCCCGCCTCGCTTCAGAGGGGTTCTGCCCACAGTGGTGGGCCCCGAGCAGGCTCTGGTTATGGAACAGGAGGTGAAGACTCTCCTGCTGAAGGAGGCTATAGAACGAGTTCTTCCTCCCAGCAGAGAGCTGGGCTATTACAGCCGATATTTCATTGTTCCAAAGAAGGACGGGGGGTTGCGTCCAATTTTAGATCTGCGCCTATTAAATCGCTCAGTAGGGAAGCTCAAGTTCAAAATGCTTACTCTCAAGCAGATCGTGTCACAGATCAGGTCCGAGGACTGGTTTGTCACGATAGATCTAAAAGACGCATACTTCCACATTTCCATCCTTCCACAACACAGGAAGTTCCTGAGGTTCGCTTTCGGGGGCGAAGCGTACCAGTATCGGGTTCTTCCGTTCGGCCTAGCACTCTCTCCCCGAACTTTCACGAAATGTATGGATGCAGCTCTGGCTCCGCTGCGGCTCCAGGGCATCCGCATTTTGAATTATATCGACGATTGGTTGATTCTGGCTCAATCGGAGCATCAGGCGATTCGGCATCGAGATGTCGTTCTCGCCCATATCAAAAAGTTGGGGTTGAGGCTCAACGCCAAAAAGAGTGTGCTTTCTCCAGTACAGAGGACCACTTTTCTGGGCGTGGTTTGGGATTCGACGACGATGCAGGCACGTCTGTCCCCTGCTCGTATAGCTTCGATTCTCTCAGCCGTCAAACAGGCAAAGCTAGGCCAGTCACTCACTGTAAAAGAATATCAGAGGATTCTGGGTCTGATGGCAGCAGCGTCCAACGTTATACCTTGCGGCCTGCTGTACATGAGACCACTGCAGTGGTGGCTCAGGACCAAGGGGTTCTCCCCGAGGGGAAACCCGCTCCGCAAGATCAGGGTCACGCGACGGTGTCTCCGTGCTCTGGCTATGTGGAAAGAACCTTGGTTCCTGTCCCTGGGTCCTGTGTTGGGGGCTCCGTGTCGTCGTGTAACACTAACGACGGACGCTTCTCTCACAGGCTGGGGGGCGATCATGAGTGGTCGCTCGGCCCAGGGTCTGTGGCAGGACCATCATCTTCATTGGCACATAAATTGTCTAGAAATGATGGCAGTGTTTCAGGCCCTGAAACACTTCCTCCCAGGCCTGAGAGGTCACCATGTTCTTGTCCGGTCAGACAACACATCGGTGGTCTCTTATATAAACCATCAGGGGGGTCTGCGTTCGCGCCCGTTATACAAGCTGGCTCGCCAGATCCTTCTATGGTCCCAGGGGAAGCTTCTTTCATTGAGGGCAATTTATATCCCGGGATATTTGAATCAGGGGGCAGACATCCTGTCGAGGCAGGGGCTGAGGCCCGGGGAGTGGAGACTCCATCCCGAGGTGGTGGAGCTCCTATGGAAACATTTCGGTCGTGCCGAGGTAGACCTATTTGCATCCAGGGAAACATCACACTGCCATCTGTGGTTTTCCCTGAGTCCTCCAGCCCCTCTGGGGTTGGACGCAATGGTACAGGAGTGGCCGAGGTCACGCCTGTACGCATTTCCCCCGATTGCTCTGCTCCCAGGAGTTCTGGAGAGGGTTCGCCGGGACGGGGTCAGTCTACTGTTGGTAGCCCCATACTGGCCGGCCCGAGTTTGGTTTTCGGACCTAATTTCTCTCCTCGACGGCTCTCCTCTGGAGATTCCGGTGAGGAGGGACCTTCTCTCTCAGGCGAGCGGGTCGATACTTCACCCCCGCCCAGATCTATGGAGGTTGTGGGCTTGGCCTCTGAGGGGGCCCAGCTCATAGATTCTGGTCTCTCGACTGAGGTCGTGGAGACCATCCTCCACTCCAGAGCTCCGGCCACTAGGAAATTATATGCCTTGAGGTGGAAAATGTTCACCTCTTGGTGTGGAGAACACCAGTTAGACCCAGTCAACTGCCCCGTCAGTGCAGTGCTGGAATTCCTTCAGGAGCGTTTCTCCACAGGGTTATCCCACTCCACACTGAAGGTGTATGTGGCGGCCTTATCTGCTTACCACATCCCTTTGAGTGGAGCTTCTCTCGGGAGACACCCACTTGTAACCCGTTTCCTTCGTGGCATTCTGAGGCTGAGGCCAGCAGTTCGCACGAGGGTGCCGACCTGGGACCTGGCGGTTGTTCTAGAAGGTCTCTCTCTAGCACCGTTCGAGCCCATTGAAGAAGTCTCGGAGAAATTCCTCACTCTCAAGACTGTCTTTCTTCTGGCTATATCTTCACTAAAAAGAATAGGAGATATTCAAGCTCTGTCGGTTTCTCCCTCGTGCTTGGAATTTGCACCAGGCATGGTGAAGGCTTTCCTCCTCCCTAGGCCGGGATACGTTCCCAAAGTACCAACCAATGTTATCAGGCCTATTGTACTGCAGGCTTTCTGTCCTCCTCCATTTCTTACATCGGACCAAGAGAAACTAAATCTGCTCTGCCCTGTTAGGGCCCTAGATGCTTACGTCCACAGAGCTGCCCTGTGGAGGAAGTGCGAACAGCTATTCGTTTGCTTTGGACCCCCTAAGAAGGGCTGTCCAGTATCTAAGCAGAGGTTGAGCAAGTGGGTGGTCGAGGCCATCTCACTTGCCTATGAGTTTGTCGGTCAGCCCTCTCCTTTGGCTGTCCGGGCTCATTCAACCAGGAGTATGGCTGCCTCTAAGGCTATCCTGTCAGGAGTTTCTATCCAGGATGTTTGTGATGCGGCAGGCTGGTCCTCACCGCACACATTCGTCAAGTTTTATCATCTTGACTTCAGCTCCACTCCAGGGGCGCAGGTGCTTTCGTCCGAATGTGCGCTCTGATTTCACACGACGGACACTTGCTCGTATGGCGACGTTGGTATTAGCGTTCCCAATGCGTTGTCACGCAGCTCGAGTTCCCTGATAGGGAACGTCTCTGGTTACGTATGTAACCCTAGTTCCCTGAAGGGAACGAGACGCTGCGTGTCTATGCCATACTCCCAGCATGCCCGAGAGCACTTGCTTCAGTCTTATCAGAAGCTGACGCGCTTGTGTTTTGGGGTGCTTATATAGTTTCCTGGTCGATGACGTCACCCGCCTATGACGTTCCGTCTCGCCATTGGACTGATTTCATACGTGCTTCATGACGACTCACGCAGGGGCGTTCCCAATGCGTTGTCACGCAGCGTCTCGTTCCCTTCAGGGAACTAGGGTTACATACGTAACCAGAGACGATCAGCATTGTTGTTGATCCTGGAACAACATTACAAACAACCAATATGATTCAAACAAACAAGTTTGCCATTTGTGTCAAGTTCAGGCTTAGAACCATTCTGTAGAATGGGCCATCGAAATCAGAAATGGGCAACTTGGGTCCTGGAGGGCCACTGTCCTGCAGAGTTTAGCTCTGATGAAAACTCACCTGCCCTGTAGCTTTCTAGTAATCCTGAAGACCTTGATTAGCTTGCAAAAAACATATGAGGCCAAGGCACTCGAGAACTCTGCAGGACAGTCAGGCCCTCCAGGACCCAAGTTGTCCATCCCTGTATTAAATGATTGTATAAACCCATAGTTTCTTAATTAAATTTTCTACTGGGAAATGAATTGATATGGTTTAGTTTTGAAGTGCTATATTTCAGCAGAAAAAAAGATGAGCTAATATCTACCTCTGCTTTGAATGTTTTCTGAATTTTCACAATTTTACTGACCCAGTTAATTTACTTGGAATTACAATGGCAAAAAAATAAAATAAATAAAAACGTTCATTTCGAGGAGGATTTATTTTGATCAAAGGACTGTATAATTATTTTGGGAAATGTAACAAGCTTTACTGCCTTGGTTTGCTTTCTCTCATTTTGATTTCTTCTCTACATGGCTATTAGCATAAGCTCTTCCTTCCTCCAGTTAGCTTGTCTGGAAGGAGGAGGATAAACGCTCATGAAAAGTCTCCCTATACCTTTCATTTAGAAAGTGGAAGATTGTTAGTCTTTTTCTGACTAGCCTTGAAGCGTCCTTCACGAGGTTATGGATGAAACTGACAGGGCCTGCTCCTTTTATATCATTAAGCACTGTGAGACTTGTATAATAGAAGGCTATGACAGTTGCTGTGTCAGCTCAGAAGGAAGGAAACTTCAAGGTGGGCCTGAGTCATGAGAGGTAAAGACCAGAGAGCCTTTAACAGTCACAGAACTTTTAGAAGAGTATATTAGGGCAGTGTTCCTCATCTGTTGGGTCGGCCAGTGTGTGTTACAAATTGTAATAATTATTTAGTAATAAAAGTAGTAGTAAAAATAATAATATTAGCAAAATAAAGTATGTGTGGATTATTAATAATACATTGATGCATAAATAAATGATTGATTTGCATATATGGATATAAATTATTGTTCCATGTGCTCCACTTCTGCTGTGAGGCAAAATGATGCATTTATAAATTGTATATATATATATTCATATTTCATCAATTTATTAATACATATCAATAATTAATTTTATTGCAATTAATTGATTTTTTTATTTAAAATTACTTTACACACGCACACACAAAATGTTGTATATAAATTGTATTCAAAGTTTTTTTTTTTGACGTAGACCTGATAAATAAGTCATTCTAAATTTAATAAATGAATATGAATATGAATGATCATTTAAATAGTTTGCATTATTTGTAAACCTATACAGTTCATGGTCGTTTTAATACATTTTAATGTTTGGTTTTAAGGACCTTTTTGTTTAATTTGGTGATGATTTTGGGTCTTCACTTGATGTTCCATGTAAAAAATTAAGCAAGAACCCAATAAAAACCACTGCATTAAGAAATAGTCATTCATAGGTCAGGTCATTAAAATATATGTGCAAAATGACTCTATAAGTAACATTAAACTTTCATACTTTAGGCTAGCCATACATTTTTATGATAAATATTTGCATTTCAGCATTACCTATTATTTTAAATCTGCTGAATTCATAATGCATGTATATTATGTTATATTCGGCACCGCCTGTGGTTGATGAGTCCTTACCTGCGCCGGTCCGGGCTCCAAAATGACTTTATGAATATCAATATGAATGACTATCATCAGAGCTCCCCCTGGCTGGCTATTTATTATTATTCGTGATTCGTACCTCACAGCGAGACTTAAAAGAGACTCATCCATCATAATGCCTGGAACTCATTGAGGAAGCAAAAGCGACACTGACGAATTGCTCCATTATGGAGTTTCTGTGTAAACACCAAATTGCTGAACTGCTAAAATGAGTTAACCATATTTTTAGAGAAGCGATTGTTGAAGAAAAGGTTATCAAGAGGTTGGACAATCTTCTCCGTGTCTGTAGACAACGGCTCTTTGTGTTCTTGCCCTCTCATATCTCAGTCCTTCTCCTCTCTGTCCAGCCGTGTCTGTTAACGTCCCAGGAAAGCAGTAGGCGAACGGCGTGACTCTGGTGGTGTAATTGCTGATGTTATCATGATAGGATAAGGGACTGACCATGCCTGATGATCATCAGAGAGACAGAGTACCTGTTCTTCAATCCCAGACTTCCTCCAGCAGTGTTTATGCTGATCCAGACACACCTGCCGAGAACCAAACCTGCAGAGCTATTTGCGGAAACTGCTTATGTTTGTAAAATGTGCAAGATACACGTTTTCGCTCCTACGTCAGGGCGCAGGTGGCCGTTTTTCATTTTGACGTGATAGGATTACGCTCGCAGTAAAAGCACCGTGTGTTAAACAGGCCTGTGATTCATTTTAGCGTGGGACAGGATGTGCTCCTCTAAGTCACAGGCAACGACGCCGCATGTTGTACGAGTATGAATGTTTTAAATTCTAATTTATGATCACAAGTCCATCTAACACATCTGACAAGGTCAGTGTTGGTGAACTGGGATGACAGATGCAGCTTGTAAGTCACAGGTTCAGCTGGCTGGCAGGACCTTCTACTTGTGAAATATGAGATACAGCATCTATGAAGGAGGAAACGAACAGGCAAATTACCATATCAATTATTTAAAAATAGAAGGACCAGGCGGTGCGCATTTATTTCAAAAAGTCATTTTTCCATGGGACAGAAATTGGATGATTTCATTTTAAAAGATGTTTGATCAAATATTATACATATTATTAAATATATAAATTTAAATATATCAGGGTTATTATAGATAGCTGAAACTAAAACTAACACCAAAAAAAAAAAAAACATTTTTGTTACTTGAAATAAAATAAACGTTACCTGAAATACAATATATTTAAAACAATTCTTTATTAAACCTGTTAAAGTCTATTGCCTAGTTGCGATGCAACATTTCACACTTTTATTTAGTTTAACTTGAGGTACTAAAATAACTAAAACTGAAATAAAAATGTATAAAAACTATATAGACATTAAAGACAAATAAAAAAAACAATTCAAACTTAATAAAAACCATAATAGTATCTCAATTATTTTAAAACGTTTGTGTGTTATCTGGATATGTGTTGATATCTATACTATAATATATATATTTTTATAGCATTGTACTACTACATAATATATATATATATATATATATATATATATATATATATATATATATATATATATATATATATATATATATATACTATTTTATTTAAGTCATATAAATATGTATAATTACATTTAAATTTGTTATACAGTGTATACAGTTATTATTTGAAAACTTGCACTGTCAGGTTGACATTTTGAATTATGTTAATTTCACAAATGTATTCAGTTACTTCATTTATTACATTCATTTATTTTGTGTCATAATGGAAACATTAATGCAATTAATCAAGCCTCCTGACCGGTTCATAAATTAAGTTATGAGGAGTTTTTCTTTCATCAGAGCAATTCACGCTTGAAATACCACGTAAATGCAAAACATTGCAAACTTACCTCATTAAAGATTAATTAATCTTAGGTTCATTAATCTTAGATTCATTATTTTGGTATATCATGTAATTAAGTCAACTCAAATATTTAATTCCAGTCTTAATAAAGACATTTTAGGTGTTTTTTTTTCTCCCCATTTATTTTTTTAATATATTTTTTTGCCTTAGTTGATATTTCATATTGGTTCCATAGCAATCTACAACACAGCTTCTGTGAATGACTCCACTTCTCACCTTTGAACGACTGGACACAGAATATGTTCATGCTTGTTTAAAGAATAACTGTTATGAAAGGCCTGCAAGTCATTTATAATTTTGGCTCTTTTTAGGGAGCAAGAGTGCAGAACTCAGCCAAGAACCTGGGAGTGAGAGACCGCACTCCTTTAACAGTGCCAAGGTAACCACACACACACACACACAATTTCAGTCCCCTCACATTCACACTGTGGTTTTCACTAACCTTTACAAAATGTGCATGAAATAATTTTAGACCTAAATGCCACGGTTCGAAGATTTACACATTTCAGAAAAATGTGTAGGCCTCCAGAATTATTAAAGCTCTCTATTGATATGCCTCAAACATTCTGATGAGGGGTTTGCTGTAAACCTCTAAAGCACGGGACACACCAAACTGACGTCAAAGAACTAGCAGAGACGAAAGCTAGCTGTGTTGTTGCTGCGTCTCGGCAAAGAAGCTGCGCTTGAACACATCAAAGGACTATTCGACTGTCACCTAGCATGTGTAAGAACATAATCATTTTCATCATTCAAAAAAGGGAAACCGAAATTAAGACTGCAGATATACTGTACAAACCGTAAACAGAGCAGCGCTTGCTTAACATTTTGAATATCAATCATGCTGATCACTTTCTTCATTCTACTCGGCTCATGTTATTATGAAAATAATAACATCAGCAAAAAAAACAAAAAAAAAACAATGACGTTCAATAATAGTCAACAGCTAACCAAAAAGCTGTTTATAGCAAAAAAACAAAATACCAAATAGCCAAAAAACTGTGCTAACCGTCGCTCAAAAATGTGTCCCTGGCTTTAAAGGATTAGTTCACCTCAAAATGAAAATTTGTATTTTCATTTCACCTCGTATATACTTTTTAACCACAATTGCTCGTCTTGTGCTGAACTGCGACGCGCCAGGCATTACGTAATCACGTTGGAAAGATCACGCTGGACGTAGGGGGAAGTACCGCCCCATTGTTTACAAGCGTGGAGGAGGATCATTCAAATTTGATTGTATGTTGAATGACATATTTATGTCTTTGTGTCAGTTTATTGTTTAAAATGGTCCTTTCGTGTGTGTATCCTGGATGTTTGAAACAATGGGGCGGTACTTCCGCCTACGTCCAGCATGACCTTTCCAACGTGATTACGTAATGCCTGGCGCGTCACATACCAGCACAAGACGAACAATTGTGGTTAAAAAGTATATACGTGTTTCTTTTTTTTAGAAAATGGCCGATCATTGCGCTAGATAAGACCCTATTCCTCAGCTGGGATCGTGCAGAGCCCTTTGAAACTGCATTGATTTGGACTTCAACAATTTGGTTGACGATTTGGAAAACCAATTGTTACCTTTTTTTTTAACTTGATTTAACCCATAAAAAATGTTGGTACAAAATAATTGTTTTTAGGTTGATTCATCAAAATTAAATAATAATTATGACTCGAAATAAAAACAGTTAATTTAGATTTTTTTTAACCTTTTTTCAGTGTATAGCTCACATACAGCTACTAGATAACACTATTATTTGCTGCTTGGCAAGGACTGGTATTTCTTTATGAAAATGCAAATCTAGTGATAAGCAGCCCTCAGTTTTATTCGAGACAGAAACTCAGGTACGGCTGTTCAGCATTTATTCTTCAAATGAACTCCTGTAGTACAGCCGTGTGAAACAAAAGACACAGCATTCTTGCAAATGTACGCATTATGTTGTTTTCATCCATATACAATGAACCTGCAGGGTATTAAATTCACACAACATATTCTTCGCACATAAAGTTCATGTCCTCTCTTAGAACAGCCATCACCTGTGTGTGTGTGCGTGTGTGTGTGTGTGTGTGAGAGAGAGAGAGAGAGAGAGAGAGAGAGAGAGAGAGAGAGAGAGAGAGAGATATTTCCTGCAGGAAAATAGAATGAAACATACATTAAAAGCACTCTCTCTTAGCAGGTTCAAAACTCCAGTGTAAACTCTAATCTTTCACAGTCACTTGAGGTCCGTATAGGGAGATTTTCTGTAGCGTGACCCTCAAGACAATGACTCATAGCTTTTCATAGCGTGTTGCATGCGATCATCGCTGTGTGGCTTATGTTTATTTGGCATAACAAATTCTGCCTACATCCAAAAAGGTTCTGGGGTACATGTTGGGTTTTCAGGTTTTATGGAGACATTACATAGACATAATGATTTTTATAATATACAAACTATATATTCTGTCCCCTAACCCTACCCATCACAGAAAACTGCAAACTCTACTTTACACACACACACACACACACACACACACACACACACAATATACATATATTTTAATATTTCAAAAATTCTATTGACAGATTGTACAAACTGTGTCAGCCTCCACCTCCTGACGGCGACCCCTGAACCCATGTCTTCAACAGATCTGGACCAGCCCTGGTTCAACTCCAGACGACACACACACACACACACACACACACACACACACACACACTGTCTAAGTAAAGAGACTGTCTGGACGTCTAGCCTCTCTCCTGCTCAGAGGCATCTGTCACCTCTCAAGAGTTCACATCATAATATCTATTGACTTTTCTCATAGCTTTTTATTTTTTATTTTTTAGCTTTTTATTACCAATATTTTATTTTTTCATGCTTTGCTACGGCGCATCTCATTTTAGACCGAAGATCAAACAAACAGAATGTCTGATCTCGCCGCTGCTGTCAAGTCATTCACATCAATAGAGTGTCAATCACAATGTCTGTTTCAAATAACTTTTTTTTTCTTTATGTTTAAGAATTTGCACAGTGCTTTAGTCTCTTATGTTAAGGCGTAACCTGTTTATAGTTGCTTTTTTGGGGCATATATCCAAAAGCCTCATTGCAACTGTATGTGCATTTTGTTTTATTTCATCTATTCTCATATAAATCTTTGACATATGTATAGGTTTAGCTTTCACATTAGGTTTCTCAACTCTTAAAGGTTGTTTAGAGTTTATTAACACCATAGTGCATTAAGCTACATGTTGCAGTCTCAGTACTGCAGTCTCAGTGAATCTAGAGTGACACACAGTACTGGAAAGTTGAGACGACACGGTCATCAGTGTTATAGGTTTATATATTTGTCACACTTACATAGGTCTATAAATGATTTTGTCTCGCCGCAATTAAAAATTCAGTACTCAGGAGTTATTGTTACATGTCATATTAGTGTTGCTTAAAATAACAAATTAATCAGTCATTACTATGCAATATTGAGAAACCGCGCTAAACAGGAATTGTTTATTAACTGCATAAGTACCATTTTGAGAAACAGAAGATATTTTTATGTTATATGATGCATCTTTGAATTATACATGCTCTTGATAAAAGCAACCAGAAGGTTACATAAATTCATGTGACGCTATTACTGTAAAAATGTTTTTAGTTAAAAAAAAGTTATTTATTTTGTCTTAAAACTAACCCTTTTTGAGATTTTCCGAATACATGTATCTTTTTAACCTGAAAACCAGATTGATTTCCATATTATTATAGTAAATTGCAATGTCAAATCGTAATTCATTTCAAATAAAAATGTTTAAAAGAAAATGCTATCATATTTCTTATATAATATATATATATATATATATATATATATATATATATATATATATATATATATATATATATATATAATTTGTTTTTTAGTTTTTTTTACCCTGCGTGACTATAAATATTTATGCAACAGACTTAAACATTGATTTTGATTTAAATTTGTGCTGCAAATCTGTCACAGGTCTCTCTAGTGAATGTATTTAGTTTGCATCTGACAGTATGCGGCTATGCGCTGAGTGCTCACAAACTCCCAGCTGCTTTATGTGCTGTGCTATCATCCATCAGATGTGCAGCTGGTATCAGACCAGTTAAAGTCTTCAGGAATCTCACTAATGGCCTCTGCATGTAGGCAACCGTCTTTGACAAACATTGTTTACCTGTCATAATTTCCCCGGGCTCACTGTCACTTGAAGTTTTTATGGAGTAAATGGATTCCAGAAGTTCTGTTTTTTTGCGTTCCCCCGAGAAACTTTGCGCTTGCTTGCAAAATGTTTGCGTTCTCTCACAAAAAACGTTTGCGTTCTTTTGCAAAACTTTTGTGTTTGCAAATTAACACAAAGTTTATCGGGGGAACGCAAAACATTTGCGAGAGAAAGAGTCGATACACCTTCAATCCTTCTTACGAAACGTGTTTTTGTCTTACCCTGATTCTATGGTAAGCCCATTATAAGTGTGTATATTTTAGGGTACGTTTACACGAAAAGTTTTTCCTTTGCGTTTTTTGCATATAGATGACAAAACGATCCCGTTCACGCGGATCTACGAAAACAATTAAAATCGCTGTATTATGCATTCCAGGCCAGTAGTTGGCGATGTCACTTTTTAAAGAAACACTACGCGCCTTTAGACTGAACACGTAATACAAATGTGCATGGCGTCACCATTTTCCACAATTTTGCTTTGTTGTAGTTAACACAGATACAATAATGTTTTTTTTTGTTTTTTTTTAAACTTCCACTTTGAAACCCATTTTTAAAAGTTAAATGCATAAAAAGTTTTCCGGGGGTTTTTTTTGTTGAAAACGGCCCATTAGACCTAGCAGGAGGTTTTTTCGCGCGAATTTGCGTAACGTTACTTGCGTCTATAGTCCTCGGCCGAACACAGCTTCTTGGAAAAAAGACAACGCGACAGAGCTCGTAATAAAACGCGACACAGCATTTTCTTGGATTTTCGGAGAAGGCGCGAACTGACATTAGAAATGTTGTAAAAGTGACGCGGAGATGGAGTTTTTTTTATTACTTAACAGGTGAGTAAGATATTTTATTGAACAGATAAATTGCCATGTAGCTCTCCAACAGAGTTCACTGTAAAGCATGATCTATTGTGAAAGCTTTATTTCATTATGGTTGTTACAACGCTGTGTTGGAATTTATTTTCAAGGAAGTGCATCTATTAAAAGGTATAGCTACAACTTGAGATCCTTTCCATCTAACGTTAATCGTATATCTCTGAAGCCCATAGTGAGTTTTATGAGCAGAAGGATACATATTCATCCTAGCAGGGCCACAGCATAACATTAACTATGTACTTCCACAAAATGCATGCAGTTTTGTTGTTAAAGGCACAATATGTATATTTTTCTGATTTAAAAATAGCAAAAATAACTGTATCTATGTTATATATTTCTATGAGATATGTACTAACATTATCCCGACAGTTTCCACCAACTTTCAAATCCGGAGAAATGTATAGTTTAATTCGAAGACACTGGCCGTTTCTTTATTTACGTTTTGTCGCCCGTCTATGGCGTCATATAACCTTTGACTCCTCTATTTTCTCTAACTTCCTACGGAGCCGCCAAACACAAAGGGGAACACCGGACTACCGCCAATAAAAGAAAAGAAAATGACGTAGAAAAAAAGTAGTAGTTAGTATCATTTTGCAACTGCACCAAACTTGAGGGGGGTTTGGCTGCACGCGCAAGATCTCTCGCTCGCTTACCTCTCTGACATCGTGTGCGTGCGCGGTTAGGAGCTCAACATCTGTCTCGCATGCACGCTCGCTCTAGATTACAGGATATTTTAGCTAATTTGCAGTAAAACTAATCGATCACGAGTGGCTCAACAGGTAGATATATAGATAAACTCATCTTTCTGGCTTTGACCGACCGGGTTGACACTTCAGCGTGAGAAATCGGGGGTGTGGTGTGAGAGCATGAGAATTGGCTCAATTGCGTGAGTCTCGCGCTGAATGCGTAAGAGTTGGCAGCCCTGTAAATTATGAACCACGATTGCGCTTTGCCTGCACGTTCTGCTGCTGGAGCCAGCTCAAAGCGCAGACGTTAGGGTGACCAACATCCTGACATGTCCTGTTTTCACGTTCTGTCCTGGCTGTTTGAATAAAGTGATGAAAAAAAACTGCTGGCCGAGTGTCCTGGTTTTTGGTAATCAAAATATGGTCACCCTAGCAAACATACGGGTGAAAAATATGACAGGAGAAGAAGCATGACACGGGTAAACTGTAGGGTTGCATTTAAAAAATGTAGAGAGCTTTGTGACAAGCTAAATATAGGCTACAGAGAGATTCCGATCTCACTTGCATTCTAATAAACAGGTAAGCACCCATTCAGCTAACTATATATATCCGTATATTTTGTGAAATGATGTCATGTGTAAAACGCAGACGGGCTAGCTCTCATGTAGCTATAATGTAAATTCATATTTGTTCTATATATTGCTGGAGAAAGTAGCTTCATATGCAGTTCACTTACGTTATCTTGTTCGATATCATAGTATAAACGTAATTATATTTTTAACGAAAGGTGACTGTGTTTTTTAAACATCTATTAATACTAGCTAGATGGAATATTGATTCAATAGGGGTCTGATAATTCATATATCTCTCTGTTCGAAAAGACGTGATTATTAAAATACATAGTTAGAATGAGTGAGGAATGTGGTGAATGACAGATCGCGCGTGTTCCAATGAACATCGTATCGCTGGTTCCCGCGCGATCTTCCTCTCTCTCTCCCTCAGAGGGCTGGTTGTCATGACAGCGGTGAGCCCACGCTCTTTCCCGACGTCATCAAAGTACGTATTTTGTTATTATTTAGATCGAGTGCCCCCTGGTGGCCAAAAATTACATACTGTACGTCTAAAGTATTTTAACGCATATGCTCCATAAACTTGAAGTAAGCAATATAATACATTAGTGTGGATACATTTATATATAGCCTACAAGATTGTGCTATAATAAGGCATGAAAAGCCCACAAGAATCTTTTGCATTATATATAAGTTTCATATTTTTTTAACGTCATATGAATTAATTTAATGACACTTACTCTGTGTAAACAACGAGGGCGGGTCTCTCAGACATGAACAGCCAATGAAAATCGACCTGAGGTGTAATCTTTTTCATTGGCTTTGAGAAGAAGCCGTCGCCAGCTACTCTGCCGAGACCGGAGGAGGGACAGTCCCATCAGATAGTGACCAAACCCTGTTACTTTCAGCATGTGCTGGAGCAGCAGACGAGCTCTCAGCAGCGCTGGATGTCCGCTCTCTTCCCGCTAGAGATCCGTCCGCAATCCCACACGTTTGAAGATGCTTGGGTATATTTAACCATATCTAAACCATTTTCTGTTTAATGCAACGCATTCTCATGGCGTCTGTTCAGCAGTCAAGAATTCAGTCATACCTGGAGAAGAATAAAATCGGACCCTTGTTTGAGGTATGCGCTACAACTTTTTTTCCACAAAAGATGCTTGTAAGACACCTCGTGATTTTGCTGCATTGGAAATGAATGAATCAGGAGCTTCTTGTCTGCTCGAACGCAGATTTAGATGTGAATTAGAGTTGAATTGTAAGTGAATGATGATGGCACAGGGCATTTTAAGAACATCTTATTTCATTTTAGGTCGTTTGAATTGGGAAGTGCAAGCGGGATGTTTGTGCAAAGCCTCCTGCATTCAACTTAACTCCATTTAATCAATGGAACTGTTGGAAACTAGAGATTTTGGACTTAAATGGGCTCTCATTATAGCCTACCCTGTAGAAATCATCTGAAGTAATGTGATAGAAGATGTTTCTGCTGACTGGACGATTTCTAGCAGTAAGCCAATCTGGTGCCATTGTTTCTTCTATCAAGATTTTCGTATTTGAATATTTGGGAACCCAGCTCCTTCTTAAGATAGTTCCTTGCATTTGTTTTGTAATGTATAGTTAGTGCATTTCTGCTCATCTAAATGAATACTGCACTGTAAATATATGGCCATACTGTACAGGACAGGAGACTGATGTAACACGGGGTGAATTGTAATGCTAACGTTTAAATTGGAATGAACTAGTCCACTACATGGGCCTACTTATAACGTTAGGATTGGGGTTTGGTTTAGGCTTAGTCGCATGTAATTATGTATAATTTGTAGTTATTGCTACAGTAATGTAACAAGGACACTGTAAAATAAAGTGTTACCCAAGACCCTTATGAAGTGACAATAGAAGTTTTAAGACTCAGGAAGTTGTAAGAAGTTTAGGATTTACTGGACCAAAACCAGTTTTGAGGTAACATATTAAAAGAATAGAAATATAATGAGAGGGTTGTAACACTTTCTAATGTACTACTGTATAGTGGACCCACAAAGATTGGATAAAATGGGACAGTAGGCTTATATTAAAACAAAATGTTTGTCTTATTAATAGTTTTTAATATACATTTTAATACTACAATTATTTAATGCGCCAAATTTAAAATACATGCTTTTATTAGTGTTACAACTTGAGGTATATGTAACAGCAGCAATCTTTGTATTTGCCATTTAAGAGTTTAGGAATAATTTGTAGATTTCTAAATTTATAGCAAAAACATATGGGAACATAATATTAAAGTTTGAAATGGATAGCACAAAAATCAACTGAGTTTCAGACGTTTATATACATTGTTACATTCCCCGGTCTCCTCTACTTTTGCACTGTCAGCAACATTGGATAATCAGTTGGATGATGTGGGGGGACTAAGTAAAAACCTATAATTAATTGAACAGATTGCCTTTACAATAGTATTAGACTATATGCATAGTGTCCATTAGACTGTAGCTGGCCATTGTCTGAAACAATAGAAACTGGACACACCAGTCACCTTGAGAAAAATGCTCCACACCATAATGAACCAAAACAGCGTTGTCATCCACCACTGCTATACCTCCATGAGGCATCTGTAGTGAGAGGAACAGTCTAGTCAAACTGCTGATGTATCAACTGTCTTGTTGCGGGGACTGTGTGCATGGGTTGAATATTAAACAGCAATAAAGCTAAAAGCAGCGCGCGTGTGACCTAGTACCATGGACAGCGCAGCGGCGCCGCGCAGAGATCTGCCACATGAACGCGTTTCTCCCGGGGGCGAGCGCTGTGAGTGGGTTGTTGCGCGAGTGTCTCGAGCCGCCTTCCTCTTTGTCGCTTTTGAATTGTGTTTGTTAGTTTTTTGTTTTTTTTATTTGTGAGAATTGTTTAGGCGAATTTGCAGTCTCTTGAAATGGTGGAAAATATGGTAACACTTAATTACAGACAGTTTACACATGTTCATGTTTTTAATGAATATAATTGAAAGTAGACTAGAACGGGGATAGTTCACAAGGGTTGTATCCGAATAACTAGGAGCTTTTGAGTCAAAAGTCCTATCAACATGTGTATTTTCTCCAGCATGGTTCGTTTCAAATATGTTGGTTTAAATTTAGCCTTAAGTAAAAAAAAAAAAAAATTGTGAAACTATAAGTTCAATATACATTTTTTGGTGGTAGTTTTTAAACTGAAAGGTTCTCATGACAAGGGTATTTTTTTTTCCATAAATGTCAACCTAGGGGCAAATTGTCACATGTTTTTAATACTATACATTTATACAATTCATTAATTATTACAATTAAATATTTGATTTGTACCAAATATGGTTACCTTACCTTTACCTTTATTTTATTTATTTTTCACCTATCCATCAATTCTCCAAACTGCTTGTCCTATGAAGGGACACTGTGAGCCTGAGCCATAGGCAGGGATTATTATTATTTATTTATTTTTCACCTATCCATCAATTCTCCAAACTGCATGTCCTATGTAGGGACACAGACTAGTGAGCCTGAGCCATAGGCAGGAATTATTTTATTTTATTTGAATAAAATAGGCTAATAGGCTGTTCCACTGTGACAACTTACCCCAAATAGTGCAACAACTTGCCCCACTATTAGTCATTGGCTATTCTGTGAACTGAACTTTTTTTTTTTTCTCTGCAATCAATGGTGAAAATGTTCACTCATTCTTTCCATATATAAAATACTTACTGAGTAAAAAGTGAGACTCATATATCCCAGTCCTGCTTATATGTTCATTAGTATACATAAATGCTGTTATGTAAAATTTAATTTGCACCGAACTTTCATATCCATTCATAACATGTGACACAAATATTATCGTATTAAACAGGGATGAATGTTTTCTCTATCAGGGTATGCCTCTGTTATTTTATAATGTCACTGCAAACAGCTGATATAGAGTCTCAGTTTGTTTGCACATCATAACTATTATCAGTACAGTATCTCTTTCCAGGTGTGTTTGCCCGGTGTGTTTCCACTTTACGCTGTAACTCACTGAGTCACTGCGAATGCTTCGGTAGAACAATACAGACATACTGTAAGAAAAAATTATAAATGACCCTTGTTAGCTACTTTACCGGTTCTTGAAAAAACCCGAAGTTGACAAGTAAACCTAAATTGAGGTCACTATGAATGCAATATGCATGGGACTGGGGAGTAACATGACAGCTGTAGCTGCTGCTCACCAAGGCACGGCAACACAGAACTGTAATATTTTATAGGTCAGTTTTTTTTAAACATGAAATACATTTGTTTGCCACAGAATTTGACCAGTTAAATATGTATGATATAAAAGTACTTTTTTCTCTTTTTAAACGGACTCATCGATATGTACAATATGTAGGCCTACGGTATAATATGTAAGAATTTTGTATCAAAATATCCAAAAACCACTTACACATTGTTATGTATTTCTTTCCATTGTGTATTTAGATTATCCTAAATGTTTCAAAGAATTTGTAAATTCAGAGAAATTCACAATTTTAAATAGTGCCCGTCCCTTGTCACTTGTCAGTCACCTGTCAATGACGTAATATCCGCGTTATCCCTGGTTTCTGCTTGTACTGCATTGCGACATGACGTGGACAACTGCGTAACGTCTAGCGGCACGCTGTTGTTTCGTTCAAACATTTTGAACCATGGCAAGCAGACTTTGGGACAAAAGGAGAAATAAAACGAGGATCAATATCTGTGTGGCGTTTTCGAGATGCCGAGAGCTTCGCTTGCGCGACAAACTTCCACTTGACAGAGCTTCACGACTTGACAGAGACGCCGCTCTTGCATGTAGGCCTACTTTATTAGACAGGTGAGCAAATGTACATTAAACGAAACAATGTTATATAGCTCAACATGATGAAATGTTAGAATTTGATCAGTATAATGTTGATCCAGCTTACTGCTAGTCTCCCACAGCCAACAAACTAACACAAAGTATAACATTATAACTTTCAACACACTCAAATGCAGTTTAGTGTGATAGTGTAGACCAAGTGAAACAGTGCTGAGTTACCTCACAATTTTAATTTGCTACATAAACTGACCAGTTTAAGCATTAATTGAGCACTTGCGGGTAGGTTTGTAGAATGAAATGTCCTCATTCCTATATATCCGCAGGACTCGTGTGTGGCGCTGATAGCAATCGCGCCCTGCTTCACACCACAGTCATGTTAAAACACATGAATGTATTCACTCATCCATAAACATTATTTCCCATAAACATGATTTGATCCATCGGCATGACGACAAGTTTCATGATTCCGCTGATTCACTGCGTCATCAATCTACGCCTTTGTTATTGTATAAGGTTAGCGGCCCCTAGCGTCAAAAAAAAAAACACATATTGTAGCTTTAAAGTTTAAAAGTCTATAGAATGTGAGTTGACAAAGTTAACTGGCGATCGGGCTTCTGGCTGCTCAGAATTAATAAGGAAGTTATTATGCTAAGAAAAAAAAGCATGGAATAAATGTTATAGTGCAGGCAACACTTGCAGCACGCTTATATGACTTTAAATTAATATAATTAAATCCACCTGCACTAAATTAGGACTATGCTTATTTTAATTTTCCAGTAGAGTGACATATTGTGTGGAGGCTGACGATCGAGATGTGTTGATTAGCGTTAACTGTTTTGCCTGAGTGCATTTTTTTGCATTCATTAGTGAAGAGATATTCTAATTTACATATTCTTGAGACTTTCCTAGACGAACCCTAATTTTTTTTTTTAGATTCTCAATTCTGTTTATACAGTTTGGTAAGAAAAGATACATATTGAGGAGTATTTTCAGGTAACAACACATCTTAGACTAAACTTAAGGACACATCTAAACTTAAGGAGACTCATCGGTAACTTCAGCGATTATCTGCTCCACTCAGCTGTGACGAGAACAAGTTTAGGGCAGAACCAGGAAAACAGGCTATCAATAGCCAATCAAAGTGGCCGTATCACAGTGTAATTGTTTGAGTCAGTGCAATAAAGAGAGTAAAATGTTTGTAAAGCAGCAGCATAATTGATCTCTGTTGTGAGAATTGTGTGTTCACCCACAAAATACACTGTAGGTTGAGCAAATGGAGGTTTGATTAGCATACACACTAATGCATTCAGGCAATAAAACCACCGGCATCAACACAGTAGTCATTTCTGTATGCGGAATATATACAGTTAATATATTTTTCATTCGGCCAGTATGTGTTTATGTGTACTGGAGAATTATTCTCATGGCTGGAAGTTTGATTTGTGGCTGTCACAGACAGTATTAGCACTTACTGAGCCACATAAAAACTCAGGCAGGAGGACCCTTAGTTTTATTTTTTAGAAGATTCCTTTCTTTCATGTAGGGGGAAGTTATGACATTTATTGACTGAGATCATGGCATGGATGGTTCTTGATAGGGTCTGACCATTCTGTTACATCACATGGGATGAAAATGCAAGATTTATAAGAAATCTATTTTGCTTTTGCCATAAGACCATCCCAATGCATTTCATCTAGAGTCAAGGGTACACTTGCCCAGAGTGCATTGCTCAGTTCTAGAAAAGTAATTTAGTGTATAGAGCAATTTGTGTGGTTCAGTTTCTACAGGGCTCTGTAAGGATCACAGCCTAGACCTTGCTGAAATAGGGTCAGCTGATGTTCACTGAACTCCAGGCGTGAAGGGACTGGGGGTTAAAGGTTATTTGGTAATTTCTGCTCGTCCAGTTTCTAGGTTGCTGTACTTGTGTCTTAAAGCTGCAGTGTGTAATTTCTTTGCCACTAGCATCACCAAACTGGATTCATAAGGAAAGTGTAGATTTTGTTAAAAGCTGCATGCAAGATCATTTTTAAAAAGAATGTGCAAATCCACAGAGCGCTATTTTATGATGTGATAGTATGTCCTTAATCTTGCCTACTCTTCTGCTATACACTCAAATGTATCTACTTTTTCCTTTAAGAGAAAAGGTACTTTTAGGGCTCAAATACTTTTAAGGTATAATATAAGTAGGCAAACAGGGATGCAGTGTGTTTTTATGAGTGAGTCACTGAATGATTCACTCAACTGTTTTGTTCAATAACACTTATTCATTCGGGAACGAAACGCAATAACTGTGTGAGATGCAAATGTAGGTCTAAGTCATTTAATGTTATTTACTAGGGTGTTGTATAAAAGCAACATCATGAAATCATGCTTTTGATATTGCTGAATTATAGCCCAAATGAGAAAAAAAATTGCAATGAAATAGTGAATAACAAATAAGTTTGCATTTTACGTGTAGACCATGACAATTCCCTGTGCTAGATTTCTTGAGTTGCAACTGTCATTATGGAGCTCCTCACTGTCCCACAAGTAACAAATTGAATGCTACATCAGCACACAGAATATCAATAAAATCAATTGGCTGGAGATTCATCGCACCTCCTGCTTGTAATTGAAAATGACACCCACCACAGGCGATTGAATCCTCAGGAACTGTTCAGTCAGGGTTGGTAAAATTGCCTTGTGTATATCTCCATGAATAATGGAGGTGTGACATAAGTTTCAGTCAAAGAGTTGACACGTGTCTAAGAGCCCAACTTAACAGGGCATCGTTGAGGCATGTGTGACAGCGAACTATTTTCTGTCATTTAATATTTAACCTTTAAATGAGGCAAAAATGTGTTGGAAGTGTAATTGCTAATTACAGCAGAGGGGCTGCGCACACATACACAGATCTGTACCCTGATAAAAGACACACACTCACAGCAGGGTTGGATAATGGAGAAGAGATGGAGAATTCCCTCTCTTGCCTTTATTTATAGAGGTTTCTTGGCGGTCTAGGCACTAATTAATGTTGCAGTGACCTGTAGACATCTGAGGTGTCTGCGCAGCGTGAGCTCCTCTCAAACGCCTTGCGTACAAGACAAGCTCACCTGACAGGCTGAAATGGAATAAATACAATATTAAACTAATACCATGATCAAATTATGCTGAATGGAACATGTAGGGTTCCCTTATTAAGAAATCCAATGCAATCCGGATAGGAATGTCTGTGACTGTGCATTTTTTCCCACAATGCTTCTCATAAATATTGACCTTCGTCAAACACCGTAAAAAAAGTCAAATCTCTCGTTGTGCCGCCTTGTACATTATGAATTTAGATTTTATTCAGCAACTCTCTGGGTAAAATAACAGTTAGGTGGTTTAAAGGGATAGTTCACCTAAAAATAACAATTCTGTCATCATTTACTCACCCTCAAGTTGTTCCAAACCTGTATGAATTTCTTTCTTCTGATGAACACAAAAGAAGAAATTTTTAAGAATTTTGGTAACCAAACAGTTGATGGGATAGTATTTCTTTTCCCCATACTATGGAAGTCAATGGGGCCAATCAACTTTTTGGTTACCCATATTCTTTAAAATTCAAACAGGTTTGGAACAACTTGAAGTAGCCTAAATGTTGACAGAATTTCATTTTTGGGTGAACTATCCCTTTAAGTACTGCTGACATCCCAGCTTATGTATAAAGAAAGTTAAAGCAATAAAGAATGAATAAGCATAGACCGCTCGGAAAGGGCACTGTTGTTGATTTCACCATTAAATCAAAATGGACAAATCTGATTTTTTATATGGAATATTGCAGAGTTTATTTTTATTGATTTATCTGTGCACATTATTTTTTTTTTAAATGCATGGGCCCTGTAATATTTTATCAAAATAAGTTGCCCTTGCTTTTTCAGCAACATCTCTTGTCTACTCTGATGAAGTGTTTACTAGAGCGAGGGCGGGTCAACCTGTCACTCACATGAGATCAACCAATAGCAAACCACAACCATCCAAAAATTCAATAAATTCCCAACGGACAAAATCAAGTCCTGCCCTACATTTTCACCCCAGTTGTATTCGGATATGCATCACAATAGGGAAGAAAAGACTATCGCAACTTCCGTTTCATGTCGTCTTTAACTAGGCTAATTCTTAATAATACACATAATGTACATGTCTCTCCATGTGTTGCTCTCTGCGGCTGTACTTTTTTTCTTTCCTCCTCTTGTCTCAAGGGCTGGAACCCTTCCAGAACTCTGTCCCAGTCTTCAGTCAGCGTCACCCTGCTGTGATGTAAGGCATAAATGATGGAATCAGAGGAATGAGAGTGCAGCCTCTGGCAATGCTGAGCTCTGGTTAGAAACTCAACATATAGCATGGTCAACAGTGGCAACATACAGCATAAATACCTTATTGCATCCATATTGTGTCTAGTGAGTCAGGAGACTATACACTGTAAATAGTTTATATAATCCTCTGATTCCTGAGTGACCAGGGGCCTCATTTATAAAATGTTGCATAGATGTTGTTTTACATTTGAATTACTATCATTTCTCCAATGTGCATACGTGTGATTCAGAGAACGTGTGATCTTCCATATTTGAAATGTATAAATTGCAAATTATCTTGAAACTGTGCGCAGCTGAATGGTTTCAGATCTCCGCCTTGTAAATGCCCCCTAATTAATGTCATTAACATATAAAAGAGCACCAGTCAACATCAAAATCATTTACCTAAAAATGGCAAGCAGCAAGAATTGCTTAGATTTCCAAATACCTGCAGTACTCCGACTCTCTGCTGTAAGGAAAAGTGCGTACATCTTCTTAGAACCTGACATGGCGCTAAGTATTTTTTCCACATCAAAGTCCTTTTTTATAAATATGTTAAAACTGTGTATATGCACGTTTTATAAATGAGGCCCCATGATTCTAGAACTTATCTGTGCATGTGATGGAGGAATGCACAGTGCATGCAGGAGGTGTGGCCTCAATAGCCCTGCAGTAACTGTGCCCTGTGTGCATGTGGTTGAGGATTGCAGGGTAGAAATTCAACTGAATTTGCATATGGTTGTATTAACCAAGATTGAAATTGCAAGATGTTTTTTTTTATAACTATAAAGTTCCTTGTTATAGGCTAACTTGCAATTTGGAAAATTTCCAGTTTATTCCTATTAATTCCCATTATTTCCAATATACAGTGTTCCTGCTCAGAGATTCACTCGCTCAACTTTGCTGTAGTAAACGCTGTGCAATGACAAGTGGAAATACTAGTTTAATTCAGCCATGTATGTTTGAACCAGAAACTGATTCAGAAGTGGAAGAGTGAATTATACAGGCTTCTCTACAAGTCGATGTATCAGAATGGTAATGCATTTTTATGTATCGCTCTTTACAACGTCAGACACATAACAGTCATTAATATGATTAGCCTTTTGCTTGGCTATGTTATCAAACAGCTAATAGCCTGGCTTCTCTTAAAACTCCCCTGCTTTGCAGCAGTTAATGATATGCTAAAGCCCGCCGGCACGTTGACGTGATTGGTTACAAGATAGTTTGTGATGCAAGGAACCACGTTTTTGAGACTGTCTTTGTTTCACTGCAGTTTTAAAGAGAAAATACTCAGCAATGGTGTTGGTCAAAACACCAAAACACCGCATATTAAAAACACCATATAGACATATAAACAACATTAAAAACTTGATTTTCACCACAGGGGGTCTTTAACAAGGAATTGTTGCTTTTTCTTTCTGAAGAGTTTATAGCAGTGACTGAGACAGCCTGTGGTAAACAGACAGTATCAGCTTTCATCATGACTCATGATAGTTTAGCTGAGAACTTCATGAAATCAGATGAAGGAAGACGCTTCAAGGATGCTAACACCGAACACAAGATATCTAAAGAATTTGTGTCAGCAAGAGCAAGGGTAAAATGTTTAATAAAAACCATCTGGATGTTACTTCAACATTTAGCTGCAGTTTTACGTTGTAAACAAATAGTCCTCACAATTTAGTTAAGAATTGTTTAGTTAGAAATCTTTCAGTTTATTAATTATACTGGAAATGGAAGGTGCAAGCTGAGCACATTGCATTATGGGATGCAGTGTTCTACACAATGGTCTTTGTTTTATCCTGTACATTTTTGGCAGATGTAGTAGATCAGCTGGATGTTGTATGCACGAAAATGTACTTACACTAAAGTATTGCCATAGAATGTTGGCACTGGATGTTATTTCAAACATTCTTTGACATGGACTGTCAATGGCTGAAGGAAGTGTTTTGGAATGTGGTACTTTAAAGCTGGCACTGAACTTGGCTTGCAGCCAGTTTGTCTATTAGAGAGGCTCAGATTGTCTCCCCCATGCCAATTTCCCTAGTCTGTCAGTATGATCCAGAGATCATGTGTTTCTCCATCCTGATGATCCCAAAAAATCCATTGAGAAGCTTATTTCAGAGCAGGGATTTTGACCTTAATTTGAGTATGTCTATCCAGCCTCTCTATCATACTTTATCTTATTTACTGTAAGTGAGTCCCTTTCTCACTGGCTGTGACTTCCAACCATATCGTCACCATGTTGATGTCCGTATTAAAGTGGTCAGTGAAGTAAGCAGGGAAAAGATAGCATCAGATGGTTTACATTTTTGAAATGAGTGTGTGTGCTAATCCACACCATGCTCTCCTGTTTACCACAAGGGCAATTACTCATCAGGGAGCCTGGGGTAGTTAACACAGCCCTGCTCAATTTATTTCCTGCTTAACCCACAAATTACATCTCTCTTTTATGTACCCCCTGTTGCTAAGTTAGTTTAATTACCCAACAAGGCTTATGTGTCGTAATTACTGCATTTATATCTACCGTCTTGTTGATTTGTGATTGTCTGGCTTGTAACACAGAACTGACGCTTTGTTTTGTGGGGCTACACTTAAAGCTCAGACTGGTAAAAGTTGTTTTCGCATGCACTATTTTATATAGACTTGTTTATGAAATGCTTTCATTTTTTTTTTTATAACTAAACGTCATAATTGGACAAAACTAGTTTTTCCAGAGGAGGGTAAATTTGTGTTTTTATGGTTTTAATCTTGTCTGAATCAACGTGTGTGTGTGTTGTGGTCTATTATTTGTTCAAACATTTTGATGGTGAAGCCCTCAAATATGATGCTCCCTACAAGGGACCCCCTTTCTAAAATTTATAAAGCAAACTGTGTGAGAATATTGTTAAGTGTGATATTATATAGACCACATGTTTTCATTTCAATTTTAAAATATAAATAAATATAAGTATTAAAGAGTATTGAATTATTAAAGTTAAAGTATTTAAATTCGAGTATTAAAGTATTTAAATATTAAATTATTATTAGTAGTAGTAGTAGTAGTATGCCCGAATACATATAGTAAACAGTAGGCGAAAAGTACCCTGGATGACCTACTACTTCCATTCTGAAGTGTGCACCCGATGGACATCCAATGAGGCCATGGGAGAGGAATTGCGAATGAGTGAAGCGTCGCAGACTCGCAACTGACGCTGATAGGTCATGTGACAGTAACAACATGGCGGATGCAGTACGTCCGAATTTTATTCCTACTATCCATATAAATACTATATAGAGCGTACTTTTTTAACGGTCCCAAAGTATGTTCAAATTCAAATATAGTAGACCGTATGCGATTTCGGACTTATCATGTCTTAATAAGGCTTGATGCATTTTAAATGTAATTTTGATGATGCCTACGAGCTATTTCTTTTTTTCTGCACATAATCTCATTTTTAGTGTTGCACAATGAAGAGATCTTCCATATTGCCAGTTAGCCTCCAGCAATATCCTCTTGCATGTTATAGCTCATTTAATGCTCTATATCAGTGTGCAAATATATTTCCCAGACCAATTACGTAATTAGTTTTCCCGATGCTAAAAGCTGGCCAACGCTGCTGATTCAGTTTGGGCATGATGCAAGCTGGCTTGATGATGTGCTACTTTAGCGCAAGTTCTCTGGCATTTGTTCACACGCTGTACATCTATACTCTAATCACTCTTTGTTTGGCTCTGATAGGAGATGATGACCAAGCTGATAACTGAGACACCAGATCACCCCATCCCTTTCCTCATTGGCCATCTGCAAACCAAACAGGAGAGCCCCGGCAGGATTCAGAGGACCCTGTCAGGATCTGCTGCATTGTGGGCTGAGAGCTCCTCAGGTGTATATCGTTCAGCATCCTTCAAGCTGTTTTTCACATAGAGAAAATATAGATCTCTACCAGTTTTCTCCTCCTCTCTCCATAGAATACAAAGGTGCACGGCGGGACTCCAGGGGTAATGAAAAACCCTGGCAGATCCATCCCAAGAAGCCCAAGAAATCAAAGAGTGACCTGGCTGTGTCCAACATTTCCCCACCCTCTCCCGAGTCTAAATCATGTGAGTCCCGCTGCAATTGGAAAAGCTAGCGTCATTACATCAGTTTTATGTGATTTGGTTGGGTGTTAATCTGAGATCAGCAATACTGTTTCAGAGATCAGAAATAGAGGAGACTGCCTGTGCATTAGTGAACAATGATGACTTCTATCTTTAGATAGTGCCATTATGGAGGCCATCAGCATGAACTCTGAGTGATACATATTGCTGAGGGAGCAACTCGTATCAGAGTCTTTAATAATTTAATATGATGCTCTGTTACTGACAGAGCATCATATTAAAGCCTGAGTGGAGGCTGTCGGACAGTTTTGGGGAAGTGGGACGAAGGAAGATAGTAAATATGTATAACCCCCATTTAAAACTGTAGATGTGTGCCTTTGCCCATTTCCCGCTGACTTATTTAGATGGTTTTCGCATCAGTGAGTTTGTAATCGTTTCTACATTTTGTTTTTTTTTACGTTAAAGGAGTACAACCAAAATTGTAGAATAGAGTCATACTATTCAGTAGCCCTCTGCTTGTTTCCATGGCAAGGACCCACCCAATCTCACCTGATCTCACTTCCTCCTAATCAATGGTTCACTTTATAAGCCCCACCCATTCCTTTGTTCTGCCTGGCAGCAACACAAACCACATGGGAGGACCCTCAGTCTCTGTGATTCAGATACTATCCATGGTTGTGCGTGATAAAGTGAGTTATTGCTTCCCATATTTGCTGTATCTTAATGGTTATCTGTAAATTTGATGGGATTGAATGTTTGACTAGTATACATACTAGTAGATCCTATATTCCTCTCATACTGATTGTTTGCTTTAGACTACGGATATCACATTGTGTGTAAGTGCGCAGTGCACATAGTTTGTTAATTGTAGTTCTATAGGAAAGGCACAAAACAGTATAACCTAACTGAGACCATGATGGAATTACTATATGTAATTGTTAAATGAATGTCTTTGGTATGTAGTATTTCATTATTTCCGTAGTGGTAGGCCTACCCTTCACCCTCTTTGGTTCGTGTACAAATGTTTAGTGTCCTGTTATATATTGGTTTATTGTATTGTAACTCTTGTGTTTCCTTGTTTATCATGTTTGTAGAAAAAACCATAACCGTCAAGCCTCATCATCTCACGTCGCTCCTCATGTGTGAACAGTGGCAATAAATGGCTCAAACGGAATCCTTTGTCCCTTCTTCATTCTTATCGATGTACCATGGTGATGCTCAAACTCCTGTGAACCAAAGCTAGATAGATTTTACAAGTGGTCCTTCGAGCCGGAGAGCCTGAGCATTGTCATGGCTGAAGGGAACTCACCTCTAACCCATGGAGCACTTAATCCTCGACGCAAAATTCGTCCACCCAAGCGCCTGGAGGACTATGAAGTTGGCTATGAGAATAGAGTTACCAACCCAGATTGTACACATGTTCCACATGAGGGTCGACAGGAAGAACTTCAAGTAGATGATGAGGAAGAGAATCCTGAGCACTCTGAAAACAGAATACGCTATATTAATCCTAGTGAGACTCCACCACCTCCTACCCCCGTCACCAGACCATTTCCATCTACATTTGCCACCAGACAGCAAGACGGCACTCTAGAACTGAGCCAAGCTGACATAGTTAAACAGTTACTTGAAACCGTGACAATGGTGAAGCAGCAAGGAAGGATGTTGCAACGTCTCATGGAGAGACATGAAGCTTCAAGCCCAGAAGGCAGCTGTTCCTCTGCAACCAGTCAACAAGACGATCACTCACATGAACGAAATCAGATGACAGTGGGGTCACCCCCACCACCGCCAGCTCTTTGCCATGAACCTACAGCTTTAGCTATGGCTCAGCCCAGAAACCCTCGAAGAGGAAATGAAGTATCAGGGCTCACTCAGGTAGTTTCACGCCCCCTTTACTCCCAAAATCGCCCTTCTCCTTTAGTCCATCAATCAGACCTCTTGCATCAACTAGCCCGGCATCAGCTTGCACCTCCTCTACCTCCTGTTCCTCTACAGTCCAGACCCATGTATTCTCTCGGAGGAGCTGCAGCACCCCCTGCTGATAGGCATAGGCGTTACAGACCAGTTGAGCCTCCTAAGTTTCCTGACCTTACCAGAGAGGATGAGGTGCAATATAGAATGTTGCGAATGGCACTGACCAACTTACTGGATCCACATGAAACTGAGGAATTTAAGTATCACATTCTTCTCGACCATCTGAAGGTGGACCAGGCCAGACGTTTGGCTTTAGCCTATTCATATGCGCCCCAGCCATTCACCGAAGCCTTAAGGGCACTAGATGAACGCTATGGCCAACCACGCCAGTTGGTACTTAAAGAACTGAGGAATATCATGGCCCTTCCTCCTGTACGCCCCGGAGATGGTCATGCCCTAGATGTCTTTGCCCTGCGAGTCCAAGCACTAGTTGGGCTGTTAAGAACTATGGCTAGCCAAGGCACTGCTGAACTCCTCTGTGGCTCACATGTAGACAGGCTATTGGAGAAACTCCCGAACGAACAGGTTAGCCGCTTTAAACGCCATATGCACAGGAACCAAGTAGATGCCAACTATGCCCTCATCGACCTCTCTGAATGGCTGCAAGTAGAGTCCCGTTGTCAATCCAGGCGGGATTACACAGGTCCAAATCCCTCTCGAGTACACCGACCATTTGCTTCTACTCAAGCAACTACAACTATACTCCACGGAGCAAACGGCATCAGTGAGCGTGGGGATCCCCAAATGCCTTTAAGGTCTTCGTGTGCCTACTGTAGCTCTTCAAGTCATCACATAAGTCACTGTGCTGATTTTAAGGTCCTCAGCAAACAACAAGTTATAGGATGGATCAAGGAAAATAGGAGGTGTTGGCGCTGTGCCCGACCACATGTTGCAGCTAAGTGCACACTAAACAGAGACTGTAATATATGTAAGCGGAGACATCTACAAATACTCTGCGAAATTAACAAGAAACCTGATACAAATTCCTACCTTGTTAATTCCACAGCTCACACCCTGTACTTAGATCGCCCAAGTCATACTGGTCAAGTCCTTCTGAAGCTGGTTAAAGTCATCTTGCGAAATGGCAGACGCACCATGGAGACGTTCGCCCTCCTGGATGATGGTTCAGAAAGAACTATCCTTTTGCAATCAGCAGCTCACAGCCTACAGCTTGATGGAGAACCAGAGGATTTAGCGCTCAGAACTGTGAGACAAGGAGTGGAGATCCTCCAGGGGGCTACCGTTTCCTTCAAGGTGAGCTCTGCTTCAAGTTCTGGTGAACTCGATATTAGCCATGCCTTTACTGCTGATCGACTTGCCTTGTCGGAGCACACACACCCTGTTCTTTCCCTTCAACGGAAATATAGACACTTATATGGACTGCCATTGACACCAATGCATAAGGTCACCCCACTACTTTTAATTGGTTCAGACCATAATCACTTGATTTCACCTATTGCCCCAGTTCGATTCGGTCCATCAGGAGCACCAGCAGCTGTGAAGACTCGTCTGGGTTGGACATTGCAAGGTCCAACGGGGGAGATTGAATCTCTCCCTTCTGTTGCTACATGCTTCCATACCTCCATTACCTCTCGATGTGATGAGTTGTATCAAAATGTGGAAAGGCTCTGGCAATTGGACACAATTCCCAGTCGAAATGAAAAGGCAGCCACTCGGTCCAAGCTGGACAATCAGGCAGTGAATTTACTTGAGGTAGCCACAAAGAGTTCTAGTGGATGGAGTCTATCGCTATGCGACACCCCTCTTGAGGATCCCAGATGCGCCCCCCTTAAAGGCCCCTCCACAGGCCACCATGGCCCGACTGCGTGCCATTGAATCCAAGTTGGCGAAGGATCCTAAGAAAGCAGCAGTCTATAACACTGAGGTCTCCAAACTTGAACAGGCAGGTCATGTTAAAATGATTACCACAGAGGAAGCTGAAGGCTCAGCTGAGGCCTGGTATATACCCCATCACATGGTGACACATAATGATAAGAATCGCCTTGTTTTCGACTGTTCATTTGACTACCGAGGCCAAAACTTGAACAAGATCTTACTACCTGGACCTACACTGGGGCCTTCCCTCCTTGGAGTTTTACTCCGTTTTCGAGAACATGCTGTCGCCATTAGTGGCGACATCCAGGGCATGTTTCATCAAGTCCAGCTTTTGACCAAAGACAAGCCCCTCCTTCGTTTTCTTTGGCGGGATAAGAGGAAGGATGCCCCTCCAACCATCTACGAATGGCAAGTCCTTCCCTTTGGGACTACTTGTAGCCCCTGTTGTGCTATCTTTGCCCTTCAAAGGCACATCGAAAATCATACTCAGCCGAATGACTCGGTGCGCCATTCAGTAGAGAGGGGATTCTACGTTGATAACTGCCTTCAAAGCTACCCCACAGTTGCTATGGCCCGTCAGACTCTCGATCAGTTGAGGTCAATTTTGTCCACTGGAGGCTTTAACATTCGACAGTGGGCCAGTAATGACCCGATGGTCATCAGTCACTTACCACCAGAAGCAAGATCTAAAAATAGTGAGTTCTGGCTCTCTAGAGATACTATGCCCTCAGCGGAATGTACTCTTGGGCTGTTGTGGAATTGCCAGACAGATCGTCTCGGTTACAGAGGTCAGGCAACAGAATCATCCACCATAACATTGCGGTACATTTACCATGTCCTTGCCAGCCTCTATGACCCCTTAGGGTACCTTATCCCTTCTACGACCAGGGCAAAGGTCCTAGTCCAGCGGCTGTGGGACAAGCGACGGGATTGGGATGATCCCTTATTACCCTGTGACCTACTTTCTGCTTGGAACTCCTGGAGTGATGAACTGTCAATTCTCCCGACAGTAACCATGCCTCGATGTTATACGTCTATCAGTGCCTCACTGCCCTCTACACAAGATCTTCACATATTTTGTGATGCATCGGAATCTGCTTATGGTGCAGTGGCATACCTTCGGTCGGAGGGTGGGAACCAAGTTCAAGTAGCCTTCTTGCTTGCTAAATCTCGTGTGGCACCAAAGAAACAGCAGTCCATTCCTAGATTAGAGCTCTGTGCTGCATTAGTTGGTTCCCGTCTTTGTGACTTTCTCAGAGCAGAACTGACTCTCCCTATCAGACGTACCATCCTTTGGTCAGATTCAACCACTGTACTTACTTGGTTGCGGACCGATTCATGCCGCTTTAAGGTCTTCGTTGGTACTAGAGTGTCTGAGATACAAGAACTTACTAACTGCCAAGACTGGAGGTACGTCAATACAGCCGATAATCCAGCTGATGACCTTGCGAGGGGTAAAGCCCTTGGAGAGCTCCAACGGCTTAACCGGTGGAGCCAAGGCCCTTATTTCCTTTCTCAACCCCCTGGTACCTGGCCTCAACCCCCTGATGGCTCCAACAATGGAGATCAACATCACCTTGAAATTAGACCTTCCTTTTGTGGAGCAGTTGGTACTATCAGGTCGGTCCCAGACTTCAGCCTTTATGGAACTTATCAAGCCCTCCTTGATGCTTCTGTCCAGTTGAAGCACCCCCCAAACGATCAGGTAACCTCAACTCCAGCAGATTATCTTCAGGTAGAGACAGAAATTCTGAGACAGGCACAGATGGATAGCTTTGGAGAAGACCTCACCTATATCAAGGCCAAAAAACCCCTATTGTCAACTAGTCGCCTACTCACCCTTGCACCCGAAGTTTGTACGGACACAGGTCTTATTCGGGTCGGAGGCAGGTTACGGCAGGTTGAACAGGAACCTAACGCCATTCATCCCATTGTCCTCGATCCCAAGCATCCAGTGTCTAAGCTGCTCATCCAGGAATATGATGAAAGACTGAAACATCCTGGCCCAGAGAGAGTATTTGCAGAGCTCCGCAGGCGGTTCTGGATTTTGAGAGGGAGAGAGGCAATACGGAAATATCAACGTGGTTGTGCCCAGTGCCAACGGTGGCGTGCAAGGCCCGTTGTCCCCAGGATGGCAGACCTTCCTATAGCTCGTCTCCAGTTGTACAAGCCCGCCTTCTACTCAACGGGGATGGATTGTTTTGGACCTTATAATGTCAAGTTTGGACGTCGGACCGAGAAGCGGTGGGGCATTATATTTAAGTGTCTAACGACTCGCTGTGTGCACTTGGACCTCCTCTGTGGTCTCGATACAGATTCTTTCCTCCTGGCCCTACGCCGTTTTACAGCCCGTAGGGGCACTCCCTTCGAAATCTGGTCGGACCAGGGTACTAACTTTAAGGGAGGAGAGAGGGAACTTAGGGAGGCCTTCATAGCACTCAGTCCATCCCTGCAAGTCCAACTCCATCAACAAAGGATTCAATTCCATTTCAACCCTCCCTATGCCCCTCATTTTGGAGGAATATGGGAACGAGAGATTCGTTCTGTCAAACAGGCCCTGCAGAGCTCCCTAGGCGCCCAGCTGGTGACAGTAGAAGTCCTGCACACTTTGTTGATAGAAGTTGAAAACATCCTTAACTCTAAGCCTCTTGGCTACGCATCCTCGGACATTGCCGATCCTGACCCAGTTACCCCAAATCTTCTTCTGATGGGGCGGCGAGATTCCTCCCTGCCTTTGGTCTCCTATCCGAGTTCTGACCTCCTTAGTCGCCGGCAGTGGCGTCATAGCCAGGTGTTGGCAGATCACTTTTGGGCCCATTTTATTAAGCGCTACCTCCCCCATCTTCAATGCAGACAAAAGTGGCAAACACACAAAGAGAATTTGCAGCTTAATACAGTGGTTATGATCATGGACCCACAATTGCCTAGGGCCCTTTGGACTGTTGGTTGCATTACAAAGGTTTTTCCAAGTAAGGATGGTCAGGTCAGGACGGCGGAAGTAATGGTAGGGAACAGATCTTATGTCCGCCCAGTTTCTCGACTGATTAAACTCCCTGCCATCCCCGATGATCCTCCAGATCACTCCTCCTAGTATGACTCTTGGGAGAGCAAATCCCTATGGGATTTGGGGGCGGCTGTAGAATAGAGTCATACTATTCAGTAGCCCTCTGCTTGTTTCCATGGCAAGGACCCACCCAATCTCACCTGATCTCACTTCCTCCTAATCAATGGTTCACTTTATAAGCCCCACCCATTCCTTTGTTCTGCCTGGCAGCAACACAAACCACATGGGAGGACCCTCAGTCTCTGTGATTCAGATACTATCCATGGTTGTGCGTGATAAAGTGAGTTATTGCTTCCCATATTTGCTGTATCTTAATGGTTATCTGTAAATTTGATGGGATTGAATGTTTGACTAGTATACATACTAGTAGATCCTATATTCCTCTCATACTGATTGTTTGCTTTAGACTACGGATATCACATTGTGTGTAAGTGCGCAGTGCACATAGTTTGTTAATTGTAGTTCTATAGGAAAGGCACAAAACAGTATAACCTAACTGAGACCATGATGGAATTACTATATGTAATTGTTAAATGAATGTCTTTGGTATGTAGTATTTCATTATTTCCGTAGTGGTAGGCCTACCCTTCACCCTCTTTGGTTCGTGTACAAATGTTTAGTGTCCTGTTATATATTGGTTTATTGTATTGTAACTCTTGTGTTTCCTTGTTTATCATGTTTGTAGAAAAAACCATAACCGTCAAGCCTCATCATCTCACGTCGCTCCTCATGTGTGAACAGTGGCAATAAATGGCTCAAACGGAATCCTTTGTCCCTTCTTCATTCTTATCGATGTACCATGGTGATGCTCAAACTCCTGTGAACCAAAGCTAGATAGATTTTACAAAAATTAATTCTTTATTCATTTATTCACCCTTATATCATTCCAAGTCTTTCTGTTCTTTTTCTTAAAATAAAAGTAATGTAGACAGACACGGTCAAGATCTAAAAAGAACAAAAAAGAGCTTTATTTGAGGGAAAAGTCCTAAATTAAACCATCACAAAAGTGCATGTAAATAAGCAGTATTATGCAAATAATTCCTAACCCTAGAAAGGCTACTGTATTATACTTGATACGCATATTTCTAAGGCCTCTAAATGAAATGGGATCAAAACGCTTCAGAAAAATCTGTTGTACACAATCTTCTACTCCATAACTTCTGTCATCTGATTAATAGTTTATATTTTTTGTATTACTTATTTGTTATTACTTTTTTTTAGCAAGTAAAAGGGCTTGTAGTATCATTCTCATTCAGTTTGTGGTACTTACCGATTTTTATAAAGTAAACATAAGAATAACTTTTATATTGTTTGTAATATTTCAAGATGAACACTTACTGGACTGAAGCACTTTTTTGGGGGGGATGGGATCATTCAAAATGTGAGTATCCAATACATCAGGCTTTTGAAGAATTATTTATTTATACAACTCTCAATCACCATTGTATTGCATCGCATTGTATGTTTTCCTAATATTATTCATATTTCTGACTATTACTTTATATGTCAGGCTATACCGGTTTAATGACCAAAATAGAAGCTTATCTTAAGTCCCTAAATTCCTTTTATTGAATTTGTTGCAGACAAACCATTATTCAATTTCATGTTTTATGCATTGTTGTGTTTTTATAATGAGAACATGTAAATGCACTTGGCGTCAAGTTTTGATGTTCGCAAGTGCATATGAGATTTGAGAGCTGTAGTAAATTTGGTGTCTTTTTTTGTGTAAATTATTCATTTAACATCTTTCAAGTGCCAGCTACGTTTAAAAAATGTAGGCTTTTGGTTTCCAGGCAGTGATATTTTACATAATGAGTCCAGAGGTTACTCTGCAGCACATGAAAAATAAACAAAGTGTAATTTACACATGGAAAAACGCTGCAGCATGTATAGTATCTGTCATTTTCATGCTCATACTGTACATAACAAGGAAAAGATATCCGTTCTCCCTAAGCAACACATCGCACCAGACACTTCTGACTCTGACATGCAATAGATCTTCCTGATTTATTTTTTAGGATTCTATTAGGATTTTATGCTAATCAAGCTCATGCATATAAGCGCAGTCTTAAGAAACTAACCTACTCATTTTAAAACCAATCCAAATGATCTCCCAGATCATCAGAACATTCACTAATTGGTCATTCTGGGTATCCAGCGTCCAGCTTTAGTGCTGTGCCGCTTGATCGCAGAACCTAATGAGCTGTTCTGTTCTGTTACCTGAGATAACCTACTGTCACTGTCATGGAGTTATACCATTTGTCTAAAATGTTTTTTTGTGTGTGTGTGTGAATGACGTGGAAATGCAACTCTTACTGCATGGCATCTTATTGCTTCCTCCTCACAGCACTTTTTGTCCACATAGGCCATGTTTAAAGCAATTTGAGAGGCTTGGGGAATGTGTTTTGGAGGTGGATGGGAAAACACCCTGCAACAGAAATCATTTGCAAAACATGCAGTGCACTGAAAGCAAGTGTCACAGCAGTAGCAAGCACATTTAGCTTGATTTTGTGAGCGTTCTAAATTATTCAGTGTTACACTTTTTGCTGCAAGTGCTCTCAGTCAGACTCTGATATTTCATATGTCTGAAAATCTGTACACGTTGGAATTTTTTTTTTCTTGCAATGGCGATGCACAGCGCAAAAAATAGTACCATTTGCTGTAGTGCTGTTTTCAAGAGTCCTTGGATGATGGTGGACACAGTATTTGTCTTTAAAATGCTCAGCAACTGCTCAAGTCTTGTTAGTGACGACTGTTGATAGACTGCTGTTGATTTGTGATGTGATCTGTCCTACCTGAGAAGTGTAACCCAGGTGAATTGTGTAAAAGTTGCTGCATTTTCAAATATATTTTAAAAAGCATTTATTTCACTCATGTATAGCTTCCTACAACATTGCTAGAGCTAGGCACCATCTAGCAATAACTTTTTAAGAATTCTAGCAATAAGGGATATGGATTAGTGAGATTATCAAATCATGAAGGCTGTGATTTATTTATATAAATAGACTCACTGTGTGTTTCATAATGAAGCGCAGCACTGTTCATTTAGACGTGAACAGCGTATGATCCGCTGTTTTCTTTCTTCATCTGATCGCATGCTTAATAAAACTGAAATATTGTGTGCAAAAATCACACACCTGTATTGTGAATTTAATGTTTGAACCGTACAGGAAGGACGTTTGGCTTTTTCAGTTTTTGAAAGTAAATTATTCATTTTATGTTGCAGTGCCTCGTTCAATACTGCGTCCTACCTGGGACTGGAGGACTAAACCTGAGGGTCGAGACTTTAATGAGTTCAATCACATACTGCAGGAGAGCAAGAAGCTTGGCAAAGCCCTGGAGAATCTGTCCCGCAGTGAGTGAACCGACAACTATCCAGTGCGAAACGGCAATGGAAGTCTAATTCACACTGCACGGACAGACACTGACAGACTGCTACAGACACTTCAGCAGGTTTTCTCGGAACAGTGTTTTACCCCTGTTGGCGTCTGTCGGCTCTCGTGCCAATTAAACATTTTGAACATGGTCTTGGAAAGTTTGAAAAGTGACGTACTGTAAAATGGTGATTTGTCTGCTGTTAGAGCATTATTTATACTTAGCCTTTCGAATTTATACATTTATTATAAATATTTTAAAATAAACTCATTGTGTTGAAGCTAAAGGTTCTCAACTGGTGGATTACAACACCAAATTGAGTCTCAAGTTCTGACAGCAGGAAGAAAACAATCCCAAAAGCAAATAGTAAAATAGTGTACAACTATAAATATGCTGAATCAACTATTCATGTATCAACTACATTATCAACTATATTATGTAGGCTTATCAACTACATAGTAAAAAAAAAAACTCAACATTTTTGAAAATGCTCGGTCCCCTTCCTGAAAACCAATTGAGAACCTCTAATTTAGTATCCAATGAGAAATTTTCTAATTCATTTATGTTTGATTTTATTTCCTTTGCCAGGCATTGCTGTTTCTGACGACTTTGACCTGGTATGATGCTTATTATATATATACTTTTTATCTTTTATGCTGTCTTGCAGTAATACAAATGAAATATTGTAATGGATTTGTTTAGGAGCTGTAAAAAAAAGCCTAGTTTGATTGTTGTTTGTGTGAAGACTCAAATAGAAATAAAAAAAATATGAATAGAGAACCCAGTTAAAACATATTTCTCTGAATACAGTACAGTTTTTAAACTTTAATAACTTGTGTTTTTGGCCATTTGCCCAGGCTTCCCTCTGCTCCCAATTTGGCACTTCAAATGAAAATGAAAACATTTAGATATTAAAGCAAATTAATTTCTTCTCTTAGTACCGTTATAGAGGACGTTTTCTCATAATTGCCTGTTGCTGATAAACTACAGAAAAGTGTAATGTCAAAGCTGAATTTTTATTACTGCTCACCATGTGCATCCTCTATTATTAAAATCTATTCACTGTAAAAATGACTGGCCACAAAAATAGCATAGATAATGAGTCATATTTCAACATCAGCCCTTTATACCACCTCTGTAATTGATCACCCATTTGTGTAACCACAAATTGTTTTATGTTTACATCTCTGCCTGTTCCTCTCTCCTTTTCGGCTCTTCACACCTTGTCCTCCCTTTGAAAGGACCCTCGGGCGTATAACTCCGTACAGAGGCCTCGCGTGGTGGGTGAGTGGGTGGGCCGTGAGGAGGAAGATTCAGACCCCCTTGCGGCTGAGATGCTTCAGCCCCCTGTCCCAAGAGCCAAAACTGAGGGTTGGGCGAGCAAAGACAACAGTCCTGTTGGAAGGTGAGCAAACAAATGATGCAAGATATGTTTTTTGTGACCCTTATGACTTACTTTTCTTAATGAACACTAAAGGTGATATTTAGCTGATCTTTTCCATGGTGACCATCCTAATTAGAAAGGTTCTAGTTTTAAAAGCAAGATTTGGAGGGGATAACAACTAAAAGTTTGTTTAAGCTACTATATTGGATTATTTGTCTGATACTTTATGGTGGGTTTTTGTCCTTTTGGAGCTTGACAGCCCTTTGTCCCCATCCAGTTTCATTGAATTTAAAGGGCCCCAAAAAAGAAAATTCAGTCATTCTTGATTCACCCTCACGTTGTTCCAAACCCGTAAGACTTTCGTTCATCTTGAAACACAAATTAAGATATTTTTGTCCCTCCATTGACAGTCTATGCAACTACCACTTTGACGCTTCAAAAATTTTATAAAGAGATCGTAAAACGAATCCGTATGAATTTTGCAGTTTAGTCCAAATTTTCTGAAGGGACATAATCGCTTTATTTGATGAACAGAATTTATTTAGGCTTTTTTTCACATAAACATTCATTAATGCACACATCAGTTGTGGTAAACGGAAGCTCAATCGTGCTTGCTTGACGTGCAAGAACCAATGAGGTTTATTCTAGTGTTAAGCAGCACATTTGAGCTTCAGCAAGAACCAATGAGGTTTGTTCTCGCACATCAAGCAAGTACAGATGAGCTTCTGTTTGTTCGCTGATCAATGTTTATATGTGAATAAATGGCTAAATTCAATCTGTTCTTCATATAAAGCGATCCAGTCTCTTCAGAAAAAAATTGACTAAACCACTCAATTCATATGGATTAGTTTTATGATCTCTTTATTAGGGGTGCACGATTCAGAAAATGTCACGATTCGGTACCGATTTTTCGGCTCAAGATTCGATTCAAAATCGATTTTCGATTCAAAAACGATTCTCAATTAAAAAAAACGATTCGCAGGATATAAACGTAGTTTACTTTTTCCTATGTGATTGATTGCAGTAGACACAATTTAAAAGAAAAGAAACACAACAAATTAAATGCAGTTTGATATTACTTTATATGTCTTATACAAAAATAAAAACTTTTGCAACTAAAAAGTGCAAAGTGCCAAGCTTTGCCCTGCTTTCAAATACATTTAATTCAAGTTTAAAATAAAACTTAAATAAAAAGATTTTAAATTTAGCTTTAAAGTGCTGTAGTCAGATCAATCAAACAATTATGCTAAATGTGGTTTAAGGAGTACTTCACCAGGTTGACTGTTGAAATGTGAACTCGACTGGGCACAATGAACTTCCTAACATTCCTAAAAATATAAAATGTCATAGAACTCTTGCAAAATTATTTTAAATAGATTAAAAAAGCCACCGCTACTGGTGACATCTATGGTTAGATTGATTTGTTTAGATCCAGTGAAGTCGTTCATAGGTGTAATTTGCGGGTATCTACAGTTAACTAGCAGAGCATTCATTTAGTTCGCTATTAAATAAGAGATCTGTTGATCAAGCTGAGCGCTCGTGTCCGCTGCTATCAGTGTCATGGATACAGTGTTCTCTGTGGCTCGCGCAGTCTTCACTCGGACGCGCTCTTCAATCTATCTCCGTTGCTGAGACTCTCTATTCGTTCCGGTGAGATCACAAAATAAAATGCATTCAAACGTCTCCCTGCTTGATATAGACTGTCTGTAACCACTGATGAACATATTCGGTTTTGATGAGAGAGAGAAAAAACTATACGAGTGCGGTTTAGAACCCGTAACCTCTGACACGCTTGGCAAAAGATCTACAGACCATTAAGAACTCAAACATAATCTGCGGATCGATGCATTTATTTACGGGTTGAGCAGAGAGGCTGCACAGTTTGACCAGCGGGCGGCAAGAACTTGCAATGTATAACTATTTATCAGACCGGCCCTCGCGGCCTCGAAACACTTCCAGACCACTGGGAAAAGTCCCGACTCACCTGATTGCCATGCCGACGCCGCCGGTGCACACCATAAAAAAACAAATATGAATCGATTTTTGGAAATCTATGAATCGATTCTGAATCGGCAAAGATTGAATCGCGATTCAAATGTGAATCGATTTTTTTGCACACCCCTACTCTTTATGATCTTTTTGAAGCGTCAAAGTGGTAGTTGCGTAGACTGTCAATGGAGGGACAGAAATCTCTCATTTCATTAAAATAGATAAATGAAAGATTTACAGGTTTAGAACGACATGAGGGTGAGTAAATGATGAAATTAGTTTTTTTTTTTTTTTGGGGTGAACTAACCCTTTAAGATATTGTATTTGTATGAGGGTATCTCTCTGCATTTTACTTCCTCTTTCCAAGTTGATGTAAGGACATCCCATCACATTCTTATTTGTTCTAGAAGATAAGGAAGTTTATTTACATAAAAGTGTCATAATAATGTGAGCCACAGTTTAATAAAGCATATGTCGTACTTCATAATGTTTTTTCTCTAAATATCTCTATAAAGCTTTTGTCAGCTTTTCTAATCAAAAGACGCGTATAGCCTCCGGTAACCCCACATAAATGGGGAGATATTCTTTAAATGTGTATGCACTGCACAGCTATATCTTTAAAACAGCAATTCCAGCTCCTCGACCCTTTAAAGACATTACCAGGGTGATTTTAATTGGCTAGTGTTTGAGTGGAGGGCAGAGGCTGGCCGCAGAGAATGCAGCTAATTAGAAAGGATCAGATATTAAATAATAAATCATATTCAGAAGGCGGCTGACAGAAAAGACTTCATTCTATTAAAATATTCTCTCACTTGATTACAGTACATTATGGAGCCTCTGGTCGATATCGCAGGCGTCCCCAGTGCATATAGCTGTATAAGCGCTGCCAGAGACTTTCATTACAGAGAACCAAGGCAATGGGCTGCTGTGATCTCTAGCCTTAGTCCTCATCAATGTGAATGAATCATTACAAGAGTAAACACTTTCTCCTCTAACATTGTTCTCCTGCTGTTTATAACAGATATTTAGACATTTCAAGGTACAGCAGTTCACTGCAGTTGATGCTAGATAATTTTGGTTTTTATAACAAAAGATTGAGTAGTGAATTGATTTTTACTGAATATAGTTATTAGGTGAACTAATGAAGTCATGAAGATGTGACATATGATACTGACTTTTATTAGTGTGGCACTTGAGAAAATTAATCGAATAACATTAACTTTAATGGTTCATGCTGATGCAGACATAATACTTTCTTTGTGCTTTAGATATATAACTGTAACTTTTGATCAATTTAATGCATCCTTGCTGAATAAAAGTATTCATTTCTTTAAAAATCTTACTGACCCCAAACTTTTGAACATTAGTGTACTTTTAATAGTTTCAATAAATAGTCTAAGGAGTACTAAGTTTATGTTAAAAATTATATATTTTTTTAGTGAATCAGAAACACAGGGCCCTATTTTAACGATCTAAGCGCATGGTCTAAAGCGCAGGGCACAGGCGCACTTACGGTGTGTCCGAATCCCCTTTTGCTAGTTTAACGACGGGAAAAATGGTCCGGCGCATGGTCTAAAAGGGTTGTCCCTATTCTCTTAATGAGTAATGGGTGTGTTTTGGGCGTAACGTGCAATAAACCAATCTGAGTCTCATCTCCCATTCCCTTTAAAAGCCAGTTGTGTGCCATGGCGGATTGCTATTTACATGCCGGAATTTGCAAGCGGAAAGACATTTCTAGCAAGGAAATAGATCTGCTTGTGCGCAAGGTTGAAGTGCACGAGCAGACCATCTACAGGACAAGCCGGATTCCACCATATCTTTATGTACACAATAATAATCTTTTATAGTGTAATCCTTTTATTTGTAATATTTGACATGTTTGTGTGCTGCTGCGTGTCCCTGTGTGTGTAATAAGCAGTGTAGACACGTTGTGGGTCCGCCTATAGGCGCATATTACTAATGCGCCCTTTAAATAACAAAAAAAAAATCCTGCACCATTGACTTTAGACCAGGTTTTTTAAACTGAAACTATCAAAACACACTTGCGTCACGCCTGGCGCTGCACTGCGCCGGGTTTATGATAGTGCCCATTGAGTGCAAACAATGTAGTCCGATACCTGAACGAATGACTCTTCTCAACCCATTCTTTTTTTTGTGAATCGATCACATAAAGCTAATATTTAATTGTGAGACTTAAGTCAGTGTAGTTACTGACTGGTTGCTTATACTGTATGCCATTGCAGTTTTGGATTACATTAGTGAAATGTAAAGCCCTGGTTCAAATCTTGCAATGTCATTCAAGACATGAATCTGCAAGTCTAAAACCCCATGAGTAGGGGATACAAATCTTCCCAATAGCCCCTGCACACGTACTGAAACACAGCATGGCTGTTTTCAACACCTGTTCTGTAATTTGACATAGAGGAAGAAACCGGCAGCTGCTCTGTATAATGACCACCGCTTTTGAAACAAAATGCTGTTTTTCCTTCATAACCTCTCCCTCGAACGGCGAAGCTCTCCTTCTGAGGAAGCTGTCAGTCTTCAGGCGCTGCAGACAGAGACGTCTGGGAGAGTGTCGAGGCTGCTGGGAAATTAGGTGGAGGCAGAGGTGGATGCTGGAAAGGGTTATTTTGACTGATTTTGGAGATGATAAAGCCCCAGTGTGGGACTCCGCTCACATTCCCTTTACACACAAGCAACATATTATAAAGCGTAATCCCCTCGTTCTCTCTTTTCTCCCCTCCCCCCTTTCCGTTTCCTTCGAACTCCTACGCTCCACGTATCTCTTCTTTCCTTACATTCATAAACATCCCCATCAACCCACTCTCACTGCAGGGTTCCAGCCAAAGACATGCTCAGATGTACAGTATACTCAGCTGAGAGCGTCTGACTTTCACGACCCTAATGTGATTAAGGGCTGGTCGATCCCGGGACTGTTCTTGTGGTGGCGTCAGAAATGTATTATTATTATGACCTCATTTGCAGCGGCTCCAGAATGATTAGTCATATGGCATTTGCAGCTCAGGTGACTGGCTCAAAAAAAAACTTGTAACCTTGGAATTATAAGGTTCTATCTGCATTTTACCTGTTCAAAAAATCCCCATTTTCAAATTTGAGAGGGTTTTTGATATTGTACATTTAGAATAGGCCCTCTGTCATTTTCATGTATGAAAGAGACTTGTTAAAATGCATGCATTTATGCATGTATGAATATCAGAGGTCGCGTTAACCGAACATTTTCCATCATTGACAGATTTTTTTTATAGCAGTGACTGAAAACTGTCTGTCAATTTGAAAGATTACACTGAGAGTGTAACTGTAATTACATAGTTCTGGCATGAAACTCTGAATGGTGCATGGTGATAGGTCTTTAACTGATTGGTAGCAATCATGTCCTTATCTACTGAGCTGCGGCGTTTTGAACTAGCTGTAGTTTATTTGGTCTGATCGCTGATCGATTGCTCCTGTCTGCCTCGCTGCCTGCTGTGTGTTTGTTTGCTTCGAGGCTGTAAGCTTCGCCTGAGCCTCGTATTTCTTTATGTTTTGAGCCATCATTTACTATCTAGTTGTTTATACTACTAAATACAGCTTACCCAACATCTCAGATTAACCTTACATCTCTAGCTTCCGTTATTGTTAACACAGCACGCTAGTAACTCGCTAACGTTAGCCTGCTAACGCGCCACCCGTGCGCTCATTTATTTATTTATTTTCTCTCGCGCGCCCGCGCCTTTGAGTTCATAAAGTCCAGGTAAGTAAGAAATCAGTCAACAAACACGGTGAGTAATGTCTTCTTGTCCTGTTATTGTCACCTGTGTCACATGTCATATGTTTAGTATAGCCTTCTCCGATGGCAATATAGGATTTATATGTGATAAATGCAAGGAGACAGTCAGGCTGACGGAGAAGATTTCAGAACTAGAGACACGCATCCAAACTTTAATTGAGGATGGTAAGAATGCTAGATCTTTAGATAGTGTTTTGGATGCGCCTAGCATAGTGAACTCTTTACATGATTCGGTTCCGGCTGAAGTAGAGCCCGTGCAGCAGGGCAGATGGGTGACCGTGAGAGATCGTTCTAGTCGCGGATCAAAGAACCACTCTTCCGTTCCGATTCCCATAACAAACCGATTTGCCCCACTCAGTGAAACACCCACTGAGAATTCTGTTGATTGTGCCCTGGTAATTGGTGATTCGATCACACGGAACGTGAAAATAGAGACACCAGCCACCATAGTCACATGTTTGCCGGGAGCCAGAGCACCTGACATCAAAGCAAATTTAAAAGTGCTGGCTAATGCTAATCGTAAATTCTCTAAGATCATTATTCATGTCGGCACTAATGATGTTCGACTCCGCCAGTCGGAGATCACCAAAATTAATATTAAAGAGGTGTGTGAACTCGCAAGTACGATGTCAGGCACTGTAATTTACTCTGGCCCCCTTCCTGTACGCAGGAGTGATGAGATAGTTAGCCGATTGGCCTCACTGAACGGTTGGCTGTCGAAGTGGTGTCCGCAGAATAATATAAAATTCATAGACAATTGGAAAAGTTTTTGGGGCAAGCCTGATCTGTTGAAAAGAGATGGTATCCATCCCTCCTGGGCTGGTGCTGCTCTTCTCTCTAGTAATTTGGCTCATAGTCTTAGAGATAAAACATGACAATCTGGGGCTCAGGTCAGGAAGCAGACAGACTGGCTAAACCGACCGTCTGCTAGCGGCCTCACGTCACCAAGGTCAGATAAATCCCATCACATAGAGTCTCTTTCACCTAGATGTCATCATATAGAGACTGTGTCTGTTCCCCGAATTTGGAAATCCAAAAAATGTCAGGTTAAAAATTTAATTGATGTTCAACAAATAAAAAACAGATATAATACAGATGAGCAAATGATAAAGCTTGGGTTGCTGAATATTCGATCCCTTACTTCAAAATATCTCATAGTTAATGATATGATTTCAGATTATAATCTTGATATGCTGTGTTTGACAGAAACCTGGCTAAAACCAAACGATTACATTATTTTGAATGAGTCAACCCCACAAGATTACAGTTATAAACATGAACCTCGTCTGAAAGGCAAAGGGGGAGGTGTTGCTGTAATTTATAGTAATATTTTCAAAACCACTAAGAAATCTAGCTTTAAATATACTTCTTTTGAAGTATTGGTGCTTAATGTAAAAATATATAGTGTAAACGATAAATCACATTTGAGAATTATGCTGGCTACTGTATACAGGCCACCAGGGCACCATAAAGATTTTATCAAAGAATTTGCGGACTTTCTATCAGAATTAGTATTGGCTGCAGATAAAGTACTAATTGTTGGTGATTTTAATATACATGTAGATAATGAAAAAGATGCATTGGGATTGGCATTTAAAGACATTGTAAACTCAATTGGAGTTAGACAACACGTGTCAGGACCTACTTATCGTCGTAATCATACTCTAGATCTAATATTATCACATGGAATAGATGTTGATGCCGTTGAAATTCTGCAGCAGAGCGATGATATCTCAGATCATTATCTAGTCTCATGTAAATTACATTTAGCCAAGGCTGCAAAGCCGACTCCGTGTTATAAATACGTTAGACCTATAACTTCTGCCACTAAAGATTGCTTTATCAATAATCTTCCTAATCAGTTTCATCATCTCAGCATCCCGGATAGCTTAGAAGAACTTGATATTGCAACAGAAACGTTTAACTCTCTCTTTTCCAGCACTTTAGACGCAGTTGCTCCGTTGCGCTTAAAGAAGATTAAAGAAAATAGCCCAACGCCGTGGTACAGCGAGCACACCCGGGCCCTTAAGAGAGCAGCCAGAAAAATGGAGCGCAACTGGAAGAAAACTAAACTAGAGGTATTTCGGATTTCGTGGAAAGAGAGCTCGATTGCTTACAGAGAGGCTTTAAAAGCTGCTAGATCTGCTTATTTTTCAAACCTATTAGAAGAAAATAAACATAATCCAAGGTATTTATTTGAAACAGTGGCTAAACTAACGAAAAAGAAAGCTTCAAGCTCAGAAGTGTCCAAGCAACACAGCAGTGATGACTTTATGAACTTCTTCACTTATAAGATTGATAATATCAGGGACAAAATTATAACTATGCAACCGTCTACCACAGTATCGCATCAGGAAGTGCATTGTAGTCTCCCTGAGGAAAAATTTGATTCATTTGTTGCTATAGGAGAGGAAGAATTCTGCAAACTCGTTAATTCATCTAAATCGACAACTTGTATGTTAGATCCTATACCGACTAAGCTACTGAAAGAGATGTTTCCAGAGGTCATATATCCTCTTCTTAATATCATTAATTCATCTTTGTCTCTAGGATACGTACCGAAAACCTTTAAACTGGCTATGATAAAACCGCTTGTTAAAAAACCACAACTTGATCCTACAGAATTAGTCAATTACAGGCCAATCTCGAATCTGCCTTTTCTGTCAAAGATATTAGAAAAAGCAGTATCTTCACAACTGTGTTCCTTTCTAGAAAGAAATGATATCTGCGAGGATTTTCAGTCCGGATTTAGACCGTACCATAGTACTGAGACCGCTCTCATTAGAGTCACAAATGATTTGCTCTTATCATCCGATCGTGGTTGTATCTCTCTATTAGTGTTACTCGATCTTAGTGCTGCATTGACCACAACATTCTTTTAAATAGACTAGAAAACTATGTGGGCATTAGCGGAATTGCACTAGCATGGTTTAAATCATACTTATCTGACCGTTATCAGTTTGTAGCAGTAAATGAAGAGATGTCTTATCGATCACAAGTTCAGTATGGCGTACCACAAGGCTCAGTACTAGGACCGCTGCTGTTCACTCTGTACATGCTACCATTAGGAGATATCATTAGGAAACATGGAGTTAGCTTTCACTGTTATGCCGATGATACTCAGCTGTATATTTCTTCAAAACCCAACGAAACTTACCAATTCACAAAATTAACGGAATGCATAGCTGATATAAAAAATTGGATGACTAGTAATTTCCTACTACTAAATTCTGAAAAGACAGAGATTCTAATTATTGGACAAAAAACTTCCACACGTAATAACCCAGAATACTGTCTAACACTTGATGGCTGCTCTGTCAAGTCTTCGTCGTCGGTTAGGAACCTGGGTGTGCTCTTTGATACCAACCTTTCTTTTGAAAGCCACGTGTCTAGTATCTGTAAAACTGCATTTTTCCATCTTAAAAATATATCTAAAATACGCCATATGCTCTCATTGGGAAATGCGGAACAATTAGTCCATGCGTTCATGACCTCAAGGCTAGATTATTGTAATCGTCGCTGCCCGATGAAACTCACGTATGTCCAAAACGGTTACTTTTCAGGAAGTGAAAAAAACACCGTAATTTCACAGCAGTTGAACGTAGCGTTGTAATACTTGGTATGGCATCTTTAAATGTAACCATATTCTTGCCAGTGTAATGATATAATCCACATTTGACCAAAATCGAGTTTAAATGGACATACGTGCATATTTTACAGTAACGGTGGTCGATACGCGTTCTTCCGATCATTAATTAGAATGACCAAGTCGCGTTTCAGATAACAGATGAATAGGCTACGCTCAGTTTATTAAGGCGAGACACGGCAGGCAAAAACATCGTTTTTTTTCACCAGTCAATTTTGAGATTTTGGGATATTTGTCTTCAATAACATTGTCTTCTTTCAGACTTGTGGTGAAAAAAAGTCTGAAATACACATTTAGGTCTTTCTTTTACTACACTTTGTCTGTTTGCGTCTGTAGATTTCTCATAAATTCATCAAAAGTTGTCGTTATAAATCATCCCTCTGCTCCGCTATAATTTGATCAGTTTGACTAAAAAAAAAAAAGTATAAATCTTATCAATGAGACCAAGTTTATTTACATACTAGCAAGCAAGCTAATCTGTGAAGAACTAAGTAAGCCTGTGGACAATTACTTCATCTAGACCATTTACCGGTAAATAACAGTTGTGAATATATAATAACTTGAGAACAGTTGTCAAAAACAAACGATTGCTGATACTTTACCTCACAGTGTTAGCTATTCGGCTATCCAATGCTGAGCTTCCAGAGACGAACTTCCCGAGACCGGCGAGATGCCTCCACAGGGCGGGAGATACGCGGCGTGATTGACAGCTTTGACAGCAAATGGATATACGTGGAAATCAGATGACATGATTTCACAACTTTGCATTGGTCATTTAGATAATGTGAAGCATACTGTATACGGAAATGAATCTGGACATTCTATCCATCGAAAAATTAAAAAATCGGCAAAATGGACATACGCGGTTTTCATCGGACAGCGACGTAATGCGCTACTGGGTGGTTGCCCTGCACGCTTAATAAATAAACTACAGCTAGTTCAAAACGCCGCAGCTCGAGTTCTTACCAGAACCAGGAAATATGACCATATTAGCCCGGTTCTGTCAACACTGCATTGGCTCCCTATTAAACATCGTATAAATTTTAAAATATTGTTGATTACCTACAAAGCACTAAATGGTTTAGCTCCGCAGTACTTGAGCGAGCTCTTAACGTATTATAGTCCTTCACGTCTATTGCGATCTCAAAATTCCGGCCAGTTGATAATACCTAGAATATCTAAATCGACTGCAGGCGGTAGATCCTTTTCCTATTTAGCACCAAAACTTTGGAACAGTCTTCCTACCATTGTCCGGGAAGCAGACACACTCTGTCAGTTCAAAGCTAGACTAAAAACACATCTCTTTGACCTAGCATACACATGACGCACTATAGACTTCTATAAATTCAATGTTAGGCTGCATAGATTAGGTCAGCCGGAACTGGGAACACTTCCCTTAAATCTTGATGTACTCGCTACATCATAAGAAGAATGGCATCTACGCTAATATTAGTGTCTTTGTTTATCCCGAGGTTTTCCCGCAGCCTGCCGGATCCAGGCCGTGTCCAGATCTGACGAAGGAGATCCGCCTGGACCCGATGACAATGCAGTGCTGAAGTATCCACTATCCTCTCCCTATGGAGGATCCCTTTCCCACTCTACAGATAAAGCGTTGTGAATTTCGGCTCGCGTACCCCGAAGTGATAAAATAAAACAAAATTCTGTATCAAAATTTATAGGCAAGAAAAGTAGTTTGTTTAGGCTGGGTTGTATGAATTCTAAACCTGCGCACATATTTTAAAAAGCACATAACTATAGAATCAATTCTGAATGAGCATGTGAACGCCGTCAGCGTTAATCACAGGTTCGCGTTTAAAGTCTGATCATTTCGACGGAGGTGAATCAATCAAAGTTAACTTTAGCTGGAAATAACATTATTCAAGAACCGCTATAATGCCAAAACAATCTGTTACCTTAAATTATTTGTTTATCTCTGTAAAGCTGCTTTGAAACAATCCATTGTTAAAAGCGCTATATAAATGAAGATGACTTGACTTGACTTGACTTAGCACAGCTGATTGGTTGCTGTTGAATCAGCGGCCAATGAGCTTGCTGCTCAAACATTCAAATACTTGGCATTGTTTGCTGTTACTGTCTGCAGCGCGCTTTCAGACACCCTCCACCTTCCCCAGCTCCACCTGTATAGATCTGCTACGGGGTTAATTCATGTGTTACATGTGCAGCAGCTTGTCTTAAATGCTCACAGCAATGTCTGTGAATGTATTGGCAGTAGAAGGTCTCTGTACTCACTCTGCAGCAGCGGCAACGTAGCAGATCTACCCATTACCATGCCAATTTCTATTACCATACTAATCTCCCGAGAGTTGTCATGACAGAACTGCAATTCTCACCCCTGTCCACTTGGTGACGAGTGTGCTCTTGCTGATTATCAAGTTAATTGTTTACGTAAACGTAAATTGAGTTACGTGACATTGTTTACAAGCTGTTTTATTGATGTCTTTTTGCGAGTGAAACACTGATAGAACGATTACATGAGAGACATGATACGGATTTCGGTAAGTTTAGGTTTATTTCGTTCTGTAACGAGAAAGGGGTGATCCCGCTCCGCTTCACTTGAACTGAGGCGCTAATCTCTCGCACTACATTAAAGAGCAGGTTAATGACAATTAAAATGACGGGTAATAGATTATGACGGAATTTTTACGACCTTGTCCGTCAAAATGACAGACAATGCAGAAGTCTAACGAGACCTCTTGTATGTATGTCATGCATTCATTCATTCACTCATTCACTCATTCATTCATTCATTGTAGGGTAGTTTAGTGGATTTTTCCCTAAACCTAACTAAATCTTGTCGCGTCTACAATCGACACTGACCAAAAAACCTGTCGCGTCTACAAATCGACACTGACTACTTTACTCTGGCTCTTCGCGTCTACCTCCGATAACTGGCTGAGTCTCTTACTCTAACTTCCTTGTGTCCCTAAACTGACCTGCTGCGCAGCAGTAAAATCAGACAGACTCCAGCAAATGTCCTTTAAATGCTTTGAATTACGGCCGGGAGTCTCGAGCAGTTTTCAGAGAATCTCCCAAAAAGTAGCAATAAGCATGGCCGGTGGATCTCAGACACATTCCATTGAGAATCCCCCCGAAAACACTGATACAACAGTTTTTATACAATAGGGAGGTTTGTCAAATGACATTAATATGATTGGTTCTTCATTAACAGTCTCTTCTGTTACTGGGTAGAGGAGACTTTGTTTTAATGATTACTTCATTGATCACAAGCTCTAACCTAGTCATCTGTCTAGTTTCATTTCCCATATTTGTTGTTTATACTCACAGTCAGGTATTTGACACATACATTCATCTAAAGTACAGAATGTCTTAGTACATTGTCTCAGAGATTTAGCAGGTTAAATGAGGTTAAATATTAAAAACATGGTTAGTTTAATATACAGTTTAAAATTTCTATGACAGTAGCCTGCTCTAAGCCTTGTTGAAGGAAAGGTATTAAAACCTGGTTACATAAAATAAGTTTAAGAAACTGAGATTTTGCTGTCTTTGTAATCTTATCTGATGTAAATAATGCTGGTAGCCATTATATATGCAAATACAAGAGAGGAGGTAGAGAGTTCGCCACTAATGAGCATTGTGTGTCACACTGCCATCTGTAAAAGCTACATCTACTAAACCACCAGCTGACCTGCGATCAGTGAATCGGTGCTAACCACACATCTGACTAATTACATAACACTTCTCAAATCATTCGTACTTAAAACAGATTTGCTGTGGGTATTTTGAGGCCTGAGGTTTCTGTCAGCAGCCACGAATGACATACGTCACCCTCTTTGTACTGACCTATATGCAGTGGGGTTTTTTTTTTTTTGTTGATGAACCTTTCCAGATCACCATCCGTTTTTCTTCCCATTCCTATTGGATGGCCTGCACATTTACAGCCAGTTGACTCCTCGCGGCCCTTGTGGTCTGTGTAATTTTAAGCTATTTACATCATATGGAACAGTTGTTCCATATTACTTCATTCTTAGTTTTGGTTTTGTGGTCTTGTTTTTCTTTTTTGGAGCAGTGAATGCTTCTGTGGATACAGTCTGTTCTGCCAGGTGGACGCTGTGGAGAGTTTCTCATCCCACAGGAACGCGGCAGCAGTACAGCTTTAGTTCTGTCTAACAAGACTTCACATGGCCATACCAACCCACGCAAGGCTATAGACTGGCTTACATAGTTTCAATGAATGCGGTCATCTGAAGCAATATGTTCTCACTTGCATTTTATTTTAGTAGCGCAGCCTCAGATTCATTAATGTGTAATTATTTGAACGCTGGTTAGGCCCCATCTGAGAGACAAACTCTTCTGTATGACAGGAGTCGAAATTAGTAAATTGAATGTTTCCATTCATGCAGCTTTTTCCTAAATCATTATTTGTTAGCCGTGCTTCACTGCGCTCTGTTTACCACATTCCCCTTCACTAGAACAAGACCCTTATTAAGCAAAATGACAGGATTAATTAGGTCACTAATTCCACCTCTGTGTAATTAAACCAAGCTGAGCTAGAGTTGTCCCTACAGTAACAGTAGCATTTGTATTTATTTGAAACACTGCCAGGGTCCTGTACTTGTATGTTAGCCTGCGATATTGTGTTCTGAATGCTATTGTGAAAATGATTTAATTTTTTCTCTATTCCATGCATGAAACAATTAATATAGTGCCATAGCGTTTTAATGGAGTGATTGATTCATACAGCTCTCTGCCAACAGAATGATTAGCATATTTCTTTTCAAAGTGTTTATCTACCTCATACTGTGATCGTTTGTTCGCTTTATTTGAATGGATTAAAATGGGGTCTAAAAGTCTGAGATTAAAATCTATGATTTATAATCTAATGCAAACGTGGGAATAAAAAGGGAACATAGGGATGGAAAAAAAATAGGAGAAGGGAGGAAAAGTTATACTTCAACTTTTTTGTGTTTGCTTGCAGACGTATTTGTATTCCAAGAAAGTCTTTGCATCCACTCACAAAAGCATTGAAATCTAGTTTCTCGGCAGAACACAAAACTTCTGTGAGAGAACGCAAATGTTTTGTGAGTGAATGTAAATTTTCACTGGGAAGGCAAAGGCCTAAGAGAGACACAAATATTTTGTGAGAGAATATAAAGTTTCTCAGGGGAATACAATACTTTTAAGAGAAGGCAAAAGTTTTGTGAGTGAATTTAAAGTATCTCTGGGGAATGGAAAAGTTTAGTGAGTTTATGTAAATCTCTTGGGGTAATTCAAAGTGCTTTACAAAGAAGAAATTAAAATAATCAAAACAAATAAGAATAATAAAAACAGTAATGTTTGTAATGCATTATTTTACTAGTTACTTAAAAGTAATCTGATTAAGTAACTCATTGTAAGTAACTCGCGGTACAAGTAAATCGTGTTACTTGCAATGCGTTACCCCCAAAACCTCTAATCATACTTTAAATTGAAATAAATTGGTAAGCTTGAAAAAATGAAAGCTTCTTCACTAGTGGTCTAAGTGTCCAAAATAAACCAAAATAAAAAGATACCAAAAGATACCAAAATAAACAGGATTTAAGTGCAGCAATCTGGTGTTTAAATTACAGAACACAAAGATGACAAAATACTCTTTGGGGTTGTTTACACGAACCTGTTCTCAACTAAAAACGTAAAACTTTTTATGCATTTTAGCCGTTCATTTACACGGCAATGGCGTTCTGGGTGCCTGAAAACGCAAACTTTTGAAAACGGGTTTCAAAGTGCAAGTTTTTGAAAACGGTCTCTGTGTAAACAACAAAAACGCAAATCTCTGAAAATGACGTCATGCACATGCGTATTATATGTTCAGTCTATTGTGTTTCATCACCATATAATGGCCTGGCAGCAGAATACAGGGTTGTTAGTTGTTTTCGCGGATCCGTGTGAATGGGGATCGTTTTGACAATGAAAACTCAAAGGAAAAACGTCTCCGTTTTAAGCATATCGTTGTCGTGTAAATGTACCCTTAAACTAGAGACCTGGGAACGGAACAACCAAACTTCATAAGACGAGACCGGACAAATACAGGCCTTAAATAACAAGAGTCAACTAATCAAGCAAAACCACATCAGGTGCAGGCTAATCAATCAGTAACCAAGGAGACAAATGACTGAGAAACACCAACTCATAGTAACACAAATACAGATAACACCTCAGAACCCTGACACTAATGATATTGGATTCCATTGTATACAGTATCATGGTCCTGAATAATTACCAATTTACCTTAATCATATATCATGATATTTACGCAATACTCAAAAAAAAAGTCCACAAAAGCATGTACCATTGTACTAAGCTGTTTTGAAGCTGTGGCCTTGTGGTTATTGAGCCATATTGCTCTTGTGGGAATTTCAGCTTTGCATCTCTCTTGTATTTCCTCTATCTCAGTCATCCCCGTTCTCTATGTGAAAAGAACAAAAAGCTTAAGTATTAACATGCAAGTGCAGAATACAGTGATAATGAAAACAGTATCTGTACTCTGTTTCTGGCTGTGTTTCATACTGTGAAATTGGTGTATGAAACACAAAATATGAATTTTTATGAGCACTGGGATATGTGTCTCAGCATTGCTGATGCTGTAGTACACTACAGGAGAGCTGAGAATTGGCTGAGTGATGCTCAGTTAGGGGAAAAAAGGGTCTCTAAATGATCCATAGTAGAGGGATGTGCAGTGCAGTATTAGCATAGCCATTAGCATAGTAATGTTCAACTCAGGATATTAAAACAGCACCATAACCTTTCGATAATCTGTGAATAATGTTATTCCAATAAGATAACAATCAAATTAAACCCTTGCAGACTATTTTTGTCCCTCTTTATCAGTGAGACATGGCAATAATTTTGCCAGTATCGACATGTGACAACCATATGTTTATTATTCATTTAATTTATTTCTCCATCAGTTCGCTCAAAATGGAATAATTGACCTGGAATTTTTGACCCAGAACTGAACCCTATTTCTTGCCTATTTTTAACGTGTTAAAGATTTGTAATATAGATAAAACTAACATTATCAAACATTTTAGAAATCTAAATTACGTTTTTTTCTTCTATAAGAAATGTTGAAAGTTTCCATGGATGTTAATGGAAATGCCTATGTGTCCAGATCTGCTAAGGGGTAATAATGGAACAAGTTTTAAAAAGTGTCACTATTATCAACAGGTTTAAAAAAGTTTTTTTGTTATAAGGCACAATAAAAACAACTTTGTGCATCAAAACCACTCTTTCTGTAAAAATATGAGTATAACATTTTTGACATGCCAAACCTGTCAGTCTCTGAGTAACAAATAATATAAGCCGCAAAATAAGCTTCCGTAACATTCCGTAAAATGAGTATAATGAACAACGCAAAAATAATTTTGAACGTCTCCAACACGTTTTATAATTACCCAAAAATGAAATATAGTTTCGGCCTTTATGCACATTATCACGTCTGTCAAAAACGTAGGCTTGGAATATTAGAACTAAAAATACTCATTGGGCATCAATCACTTAACTGAATACTTGCCAGCTAAGAAGTAAATAATTACCTAGATTACCAGATCCTTCTGTTTTTATATCCACATTGTTTTAATGGAAAACCCACGGTACCGGATGTTTTGACTATGACATCACTTTCCGAGAAGAGGTTTAAAATGGTGGCTTCAACATGCCATGAGAAGATGTCAGAGACGATAACGTACCTAATACATAACTGACTCTTATAACCATAGATTCGGGAACTTGACATCTTTATAAAATGTAGTTTGATCACTATCTTCTCAGTTATTTAAAAGATTGTTAAAAAAGGTTGATAAATTGTTTAATTTTCCAATAAAAGATGATTTCATTTTACATGATTTGTTACATTTCACAGTTCATTAGCAGATTTTGACTCCTATAAAGAACTTTATTTTTTAAGAGTGTACAGTACAGTACATATATTTCAGGCAGAACTTAATTGTGGAAGAAAGATTGTGTGTGACTGGAAGATAATGATTGTGAAGTCTGTTGCTGATATGGCTGAGAAACAGCCTGCTGATTTAAGCTGATCGCAAGTCAGTTTCCTCTTCTCTCTTGTATAGTTTAATGTAGAAGTATATTATCTCTTGATGTTTGTTGAGAAGGATGATGTTGCTCTTGAAAGATTCAGCACACCCTAGCTGAGGTCTTAATAGTAAGTCAACATGACATAAGTGGAGTATTTCCTAATCTTTACTAGCATTTTTTGACAATTTTATGTATTTCTTAAAATATTATTAAAAGGCAAAAAAAAAAAAAAAAAAAAAATGCATCTACAGGTCGGAACTGTGGACTAGCCATAGTGCTTGGTTGGGAAATGTATGTTTGAATCTGGCTGTGAATTGTTTCTAATAATATTATGCTCACTCTGTCACGGCTGTGCACGGAGATGAACCCAAACGCAGACGGCGTACAATGAACTCAGGGTTTATTGGGACAAAACAGGAAATCAAAACCCACGAGGGGGCAAAACAGACGAAACAAGGGATATAAGACTGACAAGACAATGACTGAACAAGAAACAAACAACACTTTGTATAATACTGACAATGACTACTAACAACGACTTTCAATGACGAGACTTTCCACAGAATACTCACTGGTAACATTTGGCAATGAACCGACACAAGACAGCAAACACAAGGGGATTAAATAAGGAGACTAATCAAAACATAACAGGTGACACAGGTAAAGCAATAATGACTGAATCAGGATAACAAGGGGGCGGGTTTAAGAGACGAGACAACACAAGCACATGACCAAAACACAAGGCCATGTGCTTGCACACAGAACATGGGTCTGTCATGATCCTGCCGCAATACCAAGAGAATCACGGACATGATGGCAGAATCATGACAGAACCCCCTCCTTAAGGAGCGGCTTCCAGACACTCCCCAAGGAGACATCAAACACGGGACAAGACTGACTGAGACATAGACAAGACCCAACAAAACATGACAAATAATAACAAGGGCATACAAGAGTAAACAATGACAGGGTTGGGGTGGAACATCAAAAATAATAAACAAGGAAGGGGAGGCGGAGGGACAACAAAGTCTTTGAGCGAGGGTCCAGGGTGGGTAGGCGGGGCGGTGATCTTGGGACTACGGGGTGTGGGCTTAGGACGGGGGGTCCGGACGGACTTGCGTGGAGTGGTGTGGGTAGAGGTAGAAACAGTCCTGGGTTGAGCCATGACAGGGGAAACAAACGGGAGTCCGGGGGCAGTGGAGACAGCAGCAGCGGGAGACGAAACGGAGACACGGGAACTGACAGGGGAAGAGGAAGCAGGAACGGGAACAGAGTTACTTGAAGAGTCAAGGCTTCCCCAAGAAGAGGTGAGACTCATCACCTCCGACTCTGGAGAGGCGTTAACTGTAGCGCTCTCGGCGACTGGCGTGGGTGCTGCGCTCTCGGCAGCAGGTACGAGGGCAATGCTCTCGGCGGCGGGTTCGGGTGCCGCGCTCTCGGCGGCGGATACTGGGACTGAGGGCGAGACAGGACGGACAGGGACATCAAGGATCTTGATGAGACGAGACAAGTATTCTGACACGGTTTTTGCAGCAATCATGACCGGCATCTCTTGCTTCGCTGAAACTGAGCGTACCACAGCTTCAGCAGCTGAATCGGCCGCCTCCCTCTCTGCAGCACTCACGGCTGTAGGCTTAGGAGTAGCCCTTACTGCTGCGGTCTCTGGAGCCGCGCCCACAGCGACCGATTCCGGAACGGTACCTTCGGCTGTAGCGGGCTCTGGGACAGTGCCAGCAGTAACGGGCTCTGGGAAAGTGCTTACAGTAGTGGGCTCTGGGGCAGCGCTTACAGAAGCGGGCTCTGGGACAGCGCTTGCAGACACAGGGGACGAAAACAGACCAGAGGCTCCCCTCCTCCTCTTCTTCTTCTTAGGTCGGGGAGCAGACGCCTTAGCTGGGCTTGTGGCCGGTTGGGGAAGCTCCACAGGACCCGTAACTGGTCCAGGAAGGGCAGTCTCAGACAGAGCTGACTCCGCACCGGAGGACTCCGAAGCGGACTCCCACGAGACACGTCTTCCCCGTTTGCCGCAGAGACTCGTGGGCGGAGATGATGTCTCAGGAACTGAAGCGGTGTGGGCCTGGTCCCCAAGTGTGACCACAGCTAGTACACGACCTTCCAGGAACACGGGCAGCTTGGCGGATGATGAGCTTGTGGGTGTCTGTCAGTGATGCGCGGGTCAATGTATAAAGAACCCGCACCCGACCGACTTTTTCAACTAACCCGCCCGCAACTCGGACCGCAAAAAAAAGTATGAAAATATTGTACCCGACCCGCTTCCTGACCGCATTTTTTAAAAGTAAATGCTCATCGTAGCGTCATTGGGCCATAGACGTGTAACAACACAGCATCGCAAGAAGACGTACACATAATAAAGTCATCAAACATAATCATTATTTCGTTGCTTCCACTCCCCAGTCTTCACCTTTTCTCTTGCCGCCTCCATCTCTCTGCAGATTAGTGATCATAGACATGGCCGGTTCGTGAACGAATCGTTCTTTTTAGTGAACCAGTACACTAAATCGAACTGAATCGTTCGAAACAGTTCGGAATAAACCAATATCCCGAAGTATATTTTACTCCAGCAACAGTTCACTGAACTGAGACATGTTGGTGCCACTGCTGAGAGAAGTGATGAGCACGAGCAGCAGATACTGCACATCCGGGTAGGCTACCGAACGCACAGGTACAGTGGTTCTCGGATCACCTGTACAGAACCGAGAACTGTTGACTGAGCTTGTGTGTCATCTTTGTGCCAGTTATTCAGCCAATAAAGTGTAGGCAAATATATTTCATAGAAAATTATGTCTAGTACTATATAAATGTTTAATTTGCATCTTTTTTTTCAAACGACCCGACCGACCGCGACCCGAATATCATTAAAAATATTTTTGGATGACTCGTAACTGCGGGTGACCGCGGGTGACCGCAGGCACCCGCTCATTTTGGATCAACCCGCGCATCACTGGTGTCTGTGACTCTCTCCGAGACAAGCAATCCACCAAATCAGTGAACGGATAGGTCACCAGCTCCTCCCGTTCAGCCAGGGGAGGAAGAGAGTTGAGACCTGCAACGAGGTAGCAGTTCAGGAGGAACTCCGGGATGAAAAACCCCCTCTCGTTCGCAACCCGGGCATACTCCCTTATCGATAGCCGTCCCTGAGCGGGAATCGGGAGTTTGCCTCTCTTCAAGTCAGCGATGGTCTTGAACCACCAATCTTTAAGTTCATCGGAGTCATGCTTGACAAGGGAGGACATACCGTCTGCTGGGTTCGATGAGGGTCAGTTCATTCTGTCACGGCTGTGCACGGAGATGAACCCAAACGCAGACGGTGTACAATGAACTCAGGGTTTATTGGGACAAAACAGGAAAACAAAACCCACGAGGGGGCAAAACAGACGAAACAAGGGATATAAGACTGACAAGACAAGACTAGACTAGACTAGACTAGATAATGACTGAACAAGAAACAAACAACACTTTGTATAATACTAACAATGACTACTAACAACGACTTTCAATGACGAGACTTTCCACAGAATACTCACAGGTAACATTTGGCAATGAACCGACACAAGACAGCAAACACAAGGGGATTAAATAAGGAGACTAATCAAAACATAACAGGTGACACAGATAAAGCAATAATGACTGAATCAGGATAACAAGGGGGCGGGTTTAAGAGACCAGACAACACAAGCACATGACCAAAACACAAGGCCATGTGCTTGCACACAGAACATGGGTCTTTCATGATCCTGCCGCAATACCAAGAGAATTACGGACATGATAGCAGAATCATGACACACTCTCTAGTCTATTACCATATACACAAAACCTTGACAACTACAATGTGTTTTAGATCAGTGGTTCTCAACCTTTTTGAACAATAGTTCTGTTTCATTCCACCTGACTGCAAGAGGTGGTTCTCAAGCACTAGTAGATTATCGCAGCGCCAGATAGATAATTCGAGATTATATACCAACAAAGTCTTGTAGTGATGTAGGCTCAGCCTCAAGGATAATAGCTACATTAGGTCAGCCTTCAGTCTCTTTTTCTTTCTCGCCTGACAACATTAATATAATTGGATTGGATTAATTTTCTGACATTTGGTGAGTTTTTAGTTTTTTTGTCAGATTTTATGTCATGCCTGTAACTCTTCTCGTGCTTCTCGGTGCTATCCGGTGGCTAGTGTTTACCACACTGATAGGTTGGCGGTCTCCCGCTAACTTTATTATTTCTATGTTGTGAAACACTGTGATCCTTGGTGCAATCCGTGGACCAGTTGTCAAGTTTGAAAATATATTTGAGCATTCTTGCTGACACTTACCTTTTGGTTCTATCCTTTTGGTTTCTGTTATTGAAGTAATCATGGGTCTTGGTTCTATTGCAACTGGATTCTCATTGAGCTATCACCGACCGGTTTTTGCACTATAGTCTTTTGCCCATGTCGGAGAAATGGCTCGGTCTCACGAGTTATAGCCTAAATCCATGGTAAAGCTTGGGGAAGCGTAGTTACACCCAACTGTATTGGCTTGGAGATGTGTTACGCTTTGAAACACACCCTTGGAAGTTTGCTTAGGCCCCCTATTGGGCCCTGGCCACCTGGTTGAGAACCACTATTCTAGATGCTAAAAACTATATTCAGAGAAGTTTCTTCTTTCTCTTTGTCTGCAGCTTGAAAATGGAGACTAAGGGTAAAGGACTAAAACAGCAGCAACAGAATCACAAGAAACTTCTGGCAGCCATGTTGTCTCAGGACTCGTTTGACTCCATGCCTGACTCGGCCCCCTCAGTCACTGAAGACGAGATGGAAGATGAGGATGATGCCATGGAGCTGCTAGGTAATGAGAAAATACACACTCGCAGAGATATCAAGATATCATGCTTGCTTGTTTCTCACTTATTCCTCCTCATTACCACATAATCATTACCACATAATTTACATAGTCATATATCACGCATACCCAAACAGAGTTACGTGTTTGTGGCTCATTTCACCACTGATTTTGAAGCTTCATTTGCCGTCTAAATTGTGTCCTGAATGCCTTTTGATTGCAGAAGCACATTCAGTATCATCAAGAGTATCTTCTCATATCTGAACTGTTTCTAACAAGATTTCATACTTTCATGAAGGGAGAGCTCACATGTAGTCCAATAGAATATTTTAGTTGCAAAATTCATGTTTTTTAGTGACATTTGTGAATCTGTATTGAATTAGTAGTATGGCAAAGATAACACTTAAAGGTGCCATAGGTGATTCTCTGCAGAAACATTTTTTGTTATGCTGGTTGAAAGTCTCCTCATATACTGATAGCAATCCCTCTGTTAAGCGGTCTAAATGTATTTTTATAAATATGTCATCTGTGGAAGGCGTAGGACCATAACATGTTCGTTCAATCGTTGTGTTCGGTCCGAACGGTCCTATAGCATGTGTTCCCTGTCTGTCAACATGTGTTTGCATGCCACTGCGCAGGCTGTTCACGCAGACATAATAAGTCATCAGCGCATTCACGTACGCTGTGCAGACAGAGCGAGTATAGCAGGCAAGCAGCATCAACCTAACTTTACTTCTAAACCGACAACAAGTGGCACTGGCCAAGGATCTACGATCTTTCCTACAATAATCTATATGAACAATTCCAGTCTGGTTTCCGTCCTCTTCATAGAACAGAAACGGCACTCCTTAAAATCACTAATGACCTTCTGCTGCTGACTCTGGTTTACTATCCATTCTCCTTCTGCTTGATTTGAGCGCGGCCTTCGAAACAATTTTACACACTATCCTTTTAGACAGACTCTCCTCTATTGGTATCACTAAGTCAAGTCAAGACAAGTCACCTTTATTTATATAGCGCTTTTTACAATACAGATTGTATCAAAGCGCTTCACAGTGTTAACATGAAAACAATATAACAAAGTTTGTTTCTAAAAGATATTGCGTCAACGTCCACCTTAAGTAAGGCAGATCAATAATATTGTTGAATATTAAATGTCCCCAACTAAGCAAGCCAAAAGCCAAGGCAACAGTGGCAAGGAACCAAAACTCCATCAGGGACAGAATGGAGAAAAAGACCTTGGGAGAAACCAGGCTCAGTCGGGGGGCCACTTCTCCTGGGGCCAACGAAGGAACAGTGCATGATTCGGGCAGCATTAAAAGTCAGATTGGATCGGAACATTTAGAGTATTTTTTGGAAGTCCAAGTATGCACGCCGGTCTTAAGACGAGTTGTTGAGGATCAGTGCCGTCCACCATAGAGAGTCCATATCGCCCGTGTTGAGTCGTCACTTCATAGGCTTTGTGATTGGAGCATCTGAAGTCTCCGTGAGAGGCTGGATACAAACTGGAGCTGACGAACGCCATTTTCTCGGGACTCGCGTCCCGAGATAACAGCAGAAAAGCAAAGGGAAAATAATTAGCGTAGCTGCTGTTCATAATGATGATTTCTATAACACAGGCGTAAATGACAAAACATGAAGACAGTGACTCTTGCGTCCCAAAATCACCCCCCTCCGTCCCCCACTCAACTCAGCCCAGCTTACTGACCTCTACGTCCCTCCTGCTGCTGAGACCTAACCACAATCTCACAATCTCTCCGCAACCCAACCATACACGCCAACCCGTTGACTAAGGCTGTCGAGCCCCACTGGTGCGTGAATAGGCAGTTTCAGTGGACAACGGTTCCGTATGGCATACTACCTACCGCAACACAATATCTGCCCAACCACCCGTCATTCACGCAATATACACAGGAACGTAATGACTGCAAATACTATGCAACCTATACAGATAACCTACAGTCTCTTCAAGTTTTATAGTATTAAATGCATTTGATCTGATTCAGCAGTATTATAAAAGGTAAGCATTATGTAAATGCTTGGCTGAAGAGATGCGTCTTTAATCTAGTTTTGAACTGGGACAGCGAGTCAGAGCCTCGAACAATATCAGGAAGGCTATTCCAGAGTTTAGGAGCTAAATGTGAGAACGCCCTCCCTCCTTTAGTGGACTTAGATATCCTAGGAATGACTAGAAGCCTCGAATTTAGTGATCTTAAAGAACGCGATGGATTGTAGGGCGATAGAAGGTCCATTAAATACACAGGAGCTAAACCATTTAGGGCTTTATAGGTCAGTAGTAGTACTTTGTAATTGATACGGAACTTGATAGGTAACCAGTGTAGAGATGATAAAATTGGTGTTATATGATCATATTTTCTTGACCTAGTAAGAACTCTAGCGGCTGCATTTTGCACTAACTGTAGCTTGTTTATTGAGGATGCAGGACAACCGGCTAATAAAGCATTACAGTAATCTAGTCTCGAGGTCATGAATGCATGAACTAACTTTTCTGCATGAACTAACACACCTCCTAACCGTTTTTATCTCTCAGGCCGCACTCAGTTCATTCACCTGTCATTCAGTCCCTGTCATCACAGGAGTGCCCCAGGGCTCTGTCCTGTGGCCCCTACTGTTCATTATTTGTCTTCTCCATCTTGGTCACATCTTCCGTAAATATCAGATTCAGTTCCATTGCTACGCAGATGACACCCAGCTCTATCTTTCAACCAAACCTAATTCAAAACTTCCATCTTCCCTTACTAACTGTCTTCATGACATAAAATCCTGGTTCACTTCAAACTTCCTTAAATTAAATAGCAATACAACAGAAGTGCTTCTCATAGGTACAAGATCAACATTAAACAAACTAACAAACAAATTTTTCTATTCCCATTGATAGCTCCTTCATTTCCCCCTCCCTTCAGGTTAAGAGTCTGGGGGCCAGATGTACTAAAGCTTTTGCGCCCACTTCAGGCATATTTGTTTCGCAAAGTGCGCATAAAACCATGGCGAGGTATGTACGAACGGGACGCACCGAGATGAAAGCGCAGACTGCCTGTTGCGGGAACTGAAAATGGCAAAATGCGCTTTTCGTGTCATGCATATGCATTCATGGGATGGTCAAGGGGAAAGTGGGAGTGTCACATAGAGAGATGGGAGGGGAAGCATAAACTGCGCCTAATTGTGTATTCCGCATTATGTACAGAAAAAGCCAGTGAAAGCGCGCCTAATTGCATTAACGTTGTCTCCGGTCTTCTTGGCTGTGCCATGCTTTCAGGAGGCTTTGGACTGCGATTTGCAGGGAGGGTGGGACATGCACTTTTTCTGCTATCAGGCTAAAGTTAGCATTTTCCCTGTTGAGGAAAAAAAAAGTGCAAAAGATTCAGCTGTGCACTAACATAATTTGATGTTGTTGATAAATCTGCATTATTCTACTGTACTATATTCTATTATACTAAGTATCAGTATTGTTAGTTAAAAATATTTAGCCCCCCCCCGGCTTTATATAAATGGACTTACCAGCAGTCCACCTGTTCTGCTTAAAGCAGGAAGAGCAAACCCTTGAGGACCACACAAAGAAATTTTTAGACCCGGCGTGCCTTTACCCACTTCCCGGATCGCTCTCCACGCCAGCCTCAGCAAAAAAAATTATGGCCTGCCCGGTGATGGTCGTCGAGGAAATTCTGGCGCGTTTGAGGAGTGGGTGCTGGCAAACAGTGGATCACAGTTCAACATCTGCCCCGCTGAGGAGGAAATACCAGCCCCACTCCGGCTCCAGAGCCCAGCCAGCCGCCTCCCACATTCTGCATGGAGCCTATGTCAGAGCCCGCCTGAGCCAGTGCCAGAGACAACGCCTGAGCCGATCCAAAGACAGACAGTCCTTCCGCCCTTCAGTCCCTCTGCTCCTCCTCTTTTGACTCAAATCTTTTGACTCAAATCTTCCGGTTGCCAGCTCGACCTTGGTGAGCGAATCCCGTCTTCACCTCGGGCCACCGAGTCCATAACTCCACCTTGGCCCATCGACCAGTTGCCTCCACCTGGGACCATCTGACCTCATGGCTCTACCAGTCTCCCTCATTCCTCCAGCTTTGCCTGTGCTACAGACTTCAGGGTCTTCAGCTGTGTTTCGTCCCTCTTCCCCTCTGGTTCCACCTCAGTCCACTAGGACCTACGGTGCTGTCCGGTCTCATCGGCTGTTCCACCTCCATCAGTTCTGTCTCAGTCTGTCATCCCCCTGGTTCTGCGTGCCAAGACTCCATCATGGATCCTTCCTCCCTTGACTCCACCGTGGGCCTTCTGTGTTTCAGGGCTTCTGGGGTTGTGCTCTGGGCCCTAAACTGGCCCCCCATCTGCCAGTTCTGCGTCCTCCTCCAGAGCCCCCACCCTCCCTCCTCTGTTGGACTTATTGTAATGGCGCAAGGACGGCGTGATTGTATTTATATACAATATATAACACAGTATATACCTTAAATGTGTGTCTATAAACCACTATTTACAGAATGGAAGCAGGCAACAGCACGTTCATGAAATTATACTTAGAAAAACAAGGACAAATTGTATGGTTTGTATTATACTTTTGTCAGCAGATTGTTATGTTTAGAATCCCTATGAATAACTATGGTTTATCCTTGCTGCATGAATGATTACATGAGCGTGACATCCTAAGTCCTTGTTTCTGTGCTGGTGCCAGACCACCCCTCAGGTACCAGAGCTTTTTAACAGTTTAGCTCCGTGGTATTAGCAGGTTGATCCCTGCATGGGTGTAAAACGTAACCCAGCACCTCCCACACAAAATGCAATGCACTATATGAAATGTCTCAGTTTTTAGAAAGCAGAACTTACATTTCTGGTTGTTTTAAGACACTTTTAGGGATACCCTTGTGGGGGGAAAAAAAGAAATGCACATAACATTTTTTAAGTTACATTGCCTGCCTCCAGTTTTCCTCAACTTGACTAATTAAGAGGCGATATTTGACTGGCATATCATCAAATTTTGACCGGCATCATTTTTTTCTAGCGGAAACTCTAATTTAAATACATGACATACAAGTTTCAATAGAAATGTCATTAAAGTATATTTTTATAATAAATGCTCAAGTAACTATGAAATTACATATGAAGTAGCCTACATTAAGTTCTACTTAAGTCGGTCAAAAAAGCACTCAACAAGTTAATCAAAATTGCTTCTATTATAAAGTTAATCAAAATTGCTTATAATATATACGTGTATATATATACACAGTATACAGTTATATAATATATGTTCTTTTAACTTGACCACTCTTTTAGAACGTCGTTTCCTGCGCGAGGTGCTGTAAAGACGCGAGACGCGAACTCAACGGTCAAACATGTCCGTCTAGCGTCTGTTTTGATTGATACAGCCAGACATTTAGTTTTTCACGTAGCTGAAACATTCTTGTGTTTCCACTAGCTACCCTAGCAAGGACATAAACACGGCACCATGGCACCAAAACACCATGTAAAAGTGAATTTTGCATAATAGATCCCCTTTAATTTTTTGCTGTCTGTCACACAAAGCTATTGTATGGTCTCTTGACAGTCCCTGGTCACTATCCACTCTCTTTATATGTGACTAGTCATGCTGTATAGCATCTAATATTGTGTGTCCACAGAAGAAGTGAACTATCCCCTCAAAAAAACATTTCACATGTCAGCGTTTATTCTTGAAAGTACTGAAGAAGCTTTTCATCAAGTGCCGGTTGTGTTTTTCTTGTTCCTTATTTGAGGGTACACAGAGACCTGTCCGAGGAGCTGATTTTGTTTTTGTGGGACTCTGTGTGCCCTTGGTTGTGTGTGTCTATTAGCAGCGACCTGGTGAGCTGATCTGCAGGCTTTCTCCTGCAAAGGATGCTGGGAGATAATGAGATTTTGTGTGCTCTGAGGCAACAGCACAGCAGAGAGGGCGTGCTGCTGGGAGGTTGGGATGGGAATACTTTAGTGATATTTCAACAACCTTTTTCTGTTATTTTTCTGTTGAGTAATTTCTCTGACTATTAGTGATTGCTCATTAAAACTCACACTAATTAAGTTTAGTTTGACAGCTTTGACCGAGAGAACATGTAGAGCTCTCTGAAACTTATCATTTGCACTTGCCAATAAAAATGCTCTTTTGAGTGCCTGTTAGAAAGCCTCTTTAACCATTAGCGGAAACTGACTCCCAGTAACTGTAAGAGAAGATGCCTGGCTTTGTTCAGAATTGTATACCATTTACTACTAGTACGCTTTCTGAAGTATATTAGTAAGGGGAAGTCTGAATCTTTGTCTGAAAGAACCAGTTTGCAGAAGTTCTTTTCCATGAACCAGTTAAAAAATGTATTATAACATTGAGGTTAAACCACTAGAGTCACATGGATTACTTTAATGATGCCTTTACTTCCTCTCTGGGGCTTGAAAGTGGTAGTTGCGTATGCCGTCAATGAAGGGACAGAAAGCTCTCGGATATCATCAAAAAGATCTTTATTTGTGTTCCGAAGATGAACAAAAGTCTCGCGGGTTTGGAACGACATGAGGTTGAGTAATTAACGACAGAATTATTGGGTGAACTAACCCTTTAATATTTTAAGTGCACGTAAATTTTTACAGCCCTCAAAAAACATTTTGTAACATCGCTTTCTTGACTTATTATTTGACTGCCGAAAGTGTTTTTTTTTGTTTTGTTTTTTTAACACCATATTGGATTAATAATTGATCAGATGTATCCAAGATGACTAGACTCCCTTTGCCAAATTAAATATGTATTTGTTAACATTAGTTAATGCACTGTGAACTAACATGAACAACGAACAGCTGGATTTTTATTAACTAACGTTAACAAAGATGAACAAACACAGTAACAAATGTATTGCTCATGGTTAGTTCATGTTAGTTTAATACATTAACTAATGTTAACAAATGAAACCTTATTGTAAAGTGTTACCATATATACTATAGCATATTATAATCCATATAATGTAAGCTGTTCCATTCTGAACATAGCCTATGCCTAATTTCTCCATCAATACACTCCTCTTACTTTAGAGCCCTTGCTCTAGGTCTTTAAATAGATTTTGCGAACTGATGTTTTGTAACGTGTCAATAGACAATACAATAGGTCAGATAAATGATATTTTACTCCAAATGATTAGAGACTTATTGATTTATTGTGAGAGAGTGAAAGAAGGACTACGTGGTTCTTTGATGAACCGCTCTCAGTAGTTGCAGGCTGATAGAGTTCCTGGTTTCTGGTGCTGGCATTGGCTCATCACTCATATCGAAAGTCAGACAAACAGTGAACAGATGGGAGAGAGTATGGAGACGGGAGTGAGACACTGTGTCTTTGGATCTCATTTCTTGTGTCAGTCCTGTGGTCCCTCCTGACCTGAAGCAGACAACAGTGTGACCCACGGTCTCATTAGAGCATCATCACAGAGAGCTGTATAGGTCACGACAGCTATCATGGTTAATTATTGTGCTGGGAATAACATTACCTCACAATACAAATGTGTTCCTTTTAAAAGATTATCTGAACATATAGTAAGAAACATTGTAGCATTTATTCAAGTCATTTCACATATTAAGGTGATCGTAGTTCTACACTACCGCTCACAAGTTTGAAATAATTGAGCAACAGTAAAAATAGTAATATCGTGGAGTATTGTTACAATTTAAAATGACAGTTTTCTATTTGAATATATTGCAAAATGTAATTAATTCCTATAATATCAATGCTGAATTTTCAGGATCATTACTCCAGTCTTCCGTGTCACATGATCCTTCAGAAATCATTCAATATGCTAATGTGCTGCTCAAGAAAGATTTCTTTCTTTCTTTCTTTTTAAATGTTTTACCCCACTATTTTAATTGGTAGTGTATCATAGTTTCCATTGAAATATTAAGCAGCTGTTTTCAACATTGAAAGACACTTCTTTCAAAAACATTAAAAAAATATTCCAAACTTTTAACTAGTCGTCACAGTTTAAGCTGATAATGTTGGGATGTCATTTAGCATTATCATTAGTATTAAAACAGACAAATCGCTTTTAACTGGTAGTCACAGTTGAAGCTGATAACGTTGGGATGTCATTTAGCATTATCATTAGTATTAAAACAGACAAATCGACACACCTATATCAGTCAAAATTTCTACAAGTTTATAAATAAAAGTAAAATCTAGTTTATTAATGACTAGTAAGGTGGGATTCAGAGTGCAGTAACTCAAGATGTCAAACAAAGATGTCTGAAGTTTGCATGTGGTTATTCTGTCCTCTAGTGGCAAAGATCAGAGCAACATTTTCTCAGATTGTATTGTTTTTCTGTTCTAAACCTCCTCGTCTATCCTCTCCTCCTGTTTGAAATAAACCCTATTCTCATATGTACTATTGCTGCGAGATTAATTTGTGAGCCCATCAGCCCACCTCTCTGGAGAAAATACAGTTTACAGTGCTCTATAGAGAAATTAACTCGATTCAAAAGAGTGCAATTATGCTAATGAAGAAACTGTACCTGATGTTTTCAGCCCACAGTTTTTCGTCAGTTTACATGTATTCAGTGGAGGTGCTGCTCAGGCTGTTTACTGAACATATTGACTGGGCACTAGAGGGAATCAGCGGCTGTGCTGCTCTAATTGTCTTGCTCCTCTGGCAATACAGTGAAACTGCAATGAATTCCATTTTTATTATAACTCAGCTTCAGGGTAAAACCGAGGAAAGCTCAGGGTTGGAGTTGGGTTTCTGAGTTATAGATACAATCCCCATATAAGCAATAGTGTGTCTCAAAACCATGTGACCTGCATCATTACCAGAACTATTTTCATTACCAGAACTATACCATTATCTTAAAAACATGAAATTGATTTAAACATGTGAATGGACTTTTGGGGTGCCATCAGCCAATCAACGTTGTCATGATGTAATTGTCCTGTGGCTCCATAGTGATTAGTCACATGGCATTTACAAATAAGGTGACTGGCTCAAAAATAATTTGTTCAGAATGAGCGGCCACAAACAAAGATGGCAAATTTTAAATATCATACTTGCAGGGCACCCTGAGCCAGCCAGATAACTGCCATAGAGACAATTTTCAGCATTATTTTATTGCATAGTCCTTATATTAATGTTTTATATATTACTTGTCATGATAATTGGTTATGAGTTGGATTAACAATTAATCTGTTTATTTTTAATTGATTTTAAAATACTTCAATATATATGTATATACAAGTTATTTAAAACTTATGCAAGACATAAAATAACAGGCCATATGTTTTAAAATCTGAACTATGCTACTATGCTAGTATTGTATCATATTATATTATATTAAATCATATTATATTATATTATTAGTTAGGTTTTTTTGTATTATACTACTAGATTAAGACATAAGATTGACTGTCAATGTCAGCTTTTTACCACTAGAGGGAAATGCTAGTTAGAATTTTTTCCCTTCATTTGAATTGCTTGAACTGTTGAAGTAAAATGAACCAAAGTGCATTGCTGACGTTGAAGATGTATCATTGTTTATAAAGGGTTACGAAAATATGAAATTAGTATCTGGAAAATTATAATAACAGTCTTAAATCTGTTGCCGACCTGACGTCTCCTTTTATTCTGGGCTTATTGACACTAAAAAGTACGTTCTTTGTATAAATAAATCAACAAAAGCAGTCTCAGTGGAAAATGACTCGCAACTTTTGTATATGAGAGAAATATATGTGGGGCCAATCATCATATATAGTCTCTGTGCACAGTTAACCACATTTTGAATTTCTTTTTTTTATTTTTGAAGAAAAACCCTGTTTTTGGCAGCATGGTGTTATCTTTTGGTTAGTTAATAAACCAACATGGTAGAAAACCCTTTTCCCAAGACATGGGTGCTTTCCCATGACAGAGCAACACTGAAGATTGCCTTTATGATTTTCATGGCCTCATGAAGTAGATGAAGACACAGATGAAGCCGCACATTTACAGTAAATGATGTCTGAAAAGAGAGCTCACGGGACACTGGTTGCTTTTTTGCTGTGCTAGTCAATCCTAGCGATGACAGATGTGTGTAAGTGAGACTAAAAGAAATAGTGTAGGACTATTCTCAGGTTGTTTTACATGCCTGAGCTGTGGCCACTCGGCAGGATGAATAAGCCATTTCTGCCAGGGTTTAGGGTTTCAGATTTTGTGGTGGTGGCCTTTAATCTGGTACAGACTCTGCAAATGACTCTGGTCAAATCTGACACCTTTCAGACATGAAGGAGTGTACATGTGGGATGATGGGACAGAGTTGATAAATGGTGCCCTTGTCTCACACAGATCTTGAGTTGTAATTGTCTGGAGGATGGGTCACATATGGAGGGGTTCTGTGGGGGATGAAGCCCTCTCGTGCTGGATGCCCACCCGTATGGCACATCTGAGACACCCACTCCGTCTCGCTCAGAGAGCCCCAGATGACATAGCAACTGTGAATCCCTACAGTGTGGTTTGTTGGTTTGGCTGACAATAAAAACGTGAAAATGTGGGAATTTTTGGGAATCTACAAGTGCTGAAGGAAATATTGTAATCTGCTTTATTGTTTTTTGAGTGACTTGTATCTGCGTGGAGATATTAGCATAGCTCACTTTTTTTTTTTTTTTGCTGGAGATCAGTTTTAGGACTTGAAGTTGATGTGTATAATAGCTGTACTTCTAATGGGATAGTAATTATCAAATTGAATTGCTAAAATAATTAGATTTTTACACTTTCTGAATAAAATGTAAGAGGTGCTTGACCATGCAAAAGTCATTACGATATTTTTTTAAGGAAATTAAGACGTTTACTTAGCAAGGACACATTAAATTGATCAAGAGTGACAGTAAAGACATTTAAAATGTTCAAATATAAATATATATATATATATATATAGTGTTATCTATAAAACATTAATTAAATAAATACACTACAGTTTGAAAGTTTAGGGTCAGTAAGATTTTTTTTTTTAGGTGCTGAATTTAATGTTTTTATTTAGCATGGCTGCTTTACATTGATCAAAAGTGACAGTAAATAGTATATTTTGTAATAACAAAAGTATTTAATACAAATAAATTCAGCCTTGGTGAACATAAGAGACTTATGATACCAAGATACCAACCCCAAACTTTTGAACATTAGTGTATGTAATATTAATATGCATATGTGGAATTTTCCAGATATATATCCATCCTGTATATAAAAATATTCTTACTTGTAACTTGATGTTAATTCAGTAAACTCTCTGACAGATTCATTGACTTCATTCAGTGGATTTTTTTTTTTTTTCAGAATGATTCAAAGTCTATTTCAGGCTCAGAATGAATCATTTGTTTTGGAATGGGGTTGCACTGATTGTGCTTTGTTTTTGATTACCTAAAAAGTACCAATTCATAAGAGTATTTAATGCTATCATTTTTTAGAACGATTCAAAGACGTTTGTGAGTCTTTTTCTGTTTTTGATTACCTAAAAAGTACCAATTCATAAGAGTATATAATGCTATCATTTTTTAGAACGATTCAAAGACGTTTGTGAGTCTTTTTCAGGCACTGATTGTGCTTTTTTTTAGCTTGAATCCCTAAAAAGACCAGTTTATAAGAGTCATTTCTTCATGAATCGGACTGCACTGGTCACGCTGTATGTTGTTTCATGAGCCCATAAGGACAACTGTGGAAAGTTATTACAGTATAGTATTTTATAGTCCCTTCACACTAAACCAAAATAGGATACATATTTTAACACTAAATAAATGACATATTTTGCCTTTAAGAAACACTTGTTTATGATGCTGCGATTAAAGCTCCTGTAGGTAACTTTTGAAAACATGTATTTGCTAAAACTGTCATTATGTCCTGACAGTAGAATATGAGACAGATAATCTGTGTAAAAATCAAGCTTCTCTGGCTCCTCCCAGTGGTCCTATTGCCATTTGCAAGAAATACACGCTCCCGGTCAGAAACAACCAATCAGAGCCGAGAGGAGTGTCTTAGCAGTGTCAGTCACGCTCGTGTACGCGCTGATCACACCCCTCTCTTGCACAGCGCGAGCGCCGGAGCGCGAGCCGTCGTTCAAACTCAAGATTGCCGGTGTGCTGCAGCTGTGCTTATGACGGAGAAACAACCTAAACTGCCAATTCTCGAGTGACACCTGTTCATAAAATAAAGAGGTAAAAGGAAAAAGACTGATGACGATAAACAACCGAAAAAGAAAGAATTACACAGAGCCCATTGACTCGGTGTCAAAACTCTAGCCGCATAACATGTAGATAAAATGTCACGCACTCTGCTAAGCAACAATTGAAACCTGCTACTTCACTGGCTTGTCATGTTGCTGAACTAATGTACTAGCACACCTTATCTAGCATTATATCGCTAGAATAATTACTTACATGCTGTAACGTTAGTTACCGTTATATTAACGTTATCTTACTAGCTATTTATAACTTATAGAAAGAGTGCATCGTTATAAAGTTACATGTAGGCTATTGGAAAATACATAATGATTTGAGGACCAAGTTTGTAGTCAAAGTATGGGCAGGCCATAGTCAATGTAAAGCATATTATTGACGTTTAGTCCCTATTAGTGAATGTGCCATATAACTTTTTATCCGCCGTCATCGGTGGCCCTGTTTACTAGCCTGCGCGTTCACGACAGGCTCCGCTGTGGAGGACGAGCTGTGGAGGGAGGGCTGTAGTGCAGCAGAGAGCAAGGGGGTGGGACCTGTAAGTTGTGCTTGTTCAAATTTTCAGGCTAAGTCAACGTTTTCTCAAAACTCCCTACTGCAGCTTTAATCCTATTTTACATCCTATTTTAATGGCAAGCGGCATCATTTTTTGCGGTGTCGAGTTGCGGGTTATCATGTTGATATGTTTCACTTTAACCCCCCAGATGACGCTAACTCTTGGTATTTTATAGATGTGGTGTGATGGAAGTGGATTAAGCGATCAGGGCACTGCTTTTGTTAGTGATGTCCTTGGCAGCTGCCGCCACCCTCTGCTCTTCCCCGACGCCAAGAACTCTCTCCAGGATGCAGAGAGACAACAGTTGCCCTGGCAACGGCATAAACAAATAACAGAGATGCACCACTGTGCCAGGGATGTACAATTGTTTTTCAGGGATGCCGGTGATGATGGAACATGCTGGTGTAAATTACAGTGATCTTCATTCTTTCACATCAAGGATGCTTGGCTGTGGCAACTATATGGTATCTTTGAGACACTGATAAGACGGAAAGAAAGTCCCTCATGAGAAATTATTGCTCTTATATGGCTTTTACCACACACTTGCAGATGGATTACCTAATCGCGGGAAGTGTGCAGTTGTGCCAAGATGCTGCAAGCCGCAGCTCAAAGATTTATTGTGTAGGCCAAAGTGAGTCATTTATTAAAACTGAAAGACAGCTAAAAAGATCCAGTGAGAGTATGAAGTAACCCACAGACCCTTAGGGATTTACAGTAGAGCAAAAACATCAAAATATGATGTATTTGTAAGAACGAACCCATAGACCTAACAATAAACATTTCCAAAAATCATACTAGTAACAAATACAGTGAGTCATGTTTGAGTCCTGAAGTCGTGGATATGAATGGTCTGTTTTGTAATCTTGTGAAAATGTTATTTTGCACACAATGCCCATGTAACTCTTATCAGAGAGTTTGTGTGTGTCTGTGTTCCTTAGATTTGTTTCTTAGTCCTCATGATGTGATAACAGGAACTTCACCCCTGCTATCAACAGTCGTGCGTGTCTTTATACCGGAGATGCAACACAAATGTAGGGGTTGTTGAATGAGTTACTTGATTTATGAGGTCTTTACTGTCTTTTAACTTTACCTTTAGGGAATGCTAAATATGTCTGGCAGATTATTGAGATTTTTTTCCTTTGGGGCCTGGGTTTTCAAACCGGGGTCCGAAATATCGTAGAAACTCGTTGCGGCCCTGCAGTTTGTCCCCCTAGTAGACTATCTAGAAGCATGGAAGCTTCTACCCAATGTGTCTCAGTGGGTCCTGTGTACGGTGGAAAAAGGCTACAGGATCCAGTTCGGGTCCTGTCCACCAAGATTTAGGGTATTTTAAAGACTGTCGTGGATCCCGAGCAGGGTCGAGTACTGCCTTTCCTCCTCACGAGAGGCAGTCCGGGTTCTACAGCCGGTATTTAAATTTTTTAAAGAAGGATTGGGGGTTGTGTCCCATTCTAGATTTTCGGCTCTTGAATCAGTCTCTGAGGATATTCAGATGTTAACTATCCCATTGATTGTGAGTCAAATTAAGTCAGAGTATTGGTTTGTCACCATAGATCTAAAAGACGCTTACTTCCACATATACATCCTTCAACAAAACAGGACATTTTTAGGGTTCATATTTGGGGGCAAAGCGTTCCAATATCTGGTTCTTCAGTTTGGCCTAGCGCTATCCCCTTGCACCTTCACGAAATGCATGGACGCAGCACTGGCTCCCTTGAGACTTCATGTTCTCAACTATATAGACGACTTCCGCTTGCCTTTGTAAGCTTCCGTGTAGCACCAATCAGGATTGGTCTTCACACATGCTTCAGACGCTATCACCCATAGGCGTTCCCATAGTGTTGTCTTCGACAGTGTTTCGTTCCCTTCTCAGGGAACAAGGATTACAGTTATAACCCGTGAGGATTTTCACAATCAATCATTCATTCATAATAAAACAAACAGTTTTTAACAATTGCCATTGTACATAAACTTATTAAACTTATTGATTCTTAAACAAGATTGTGTACTGTCTCTGAAGTGTCAGCGCCTCAGAGTCTTCTAGTCCTCAGCTACCTCATCATCCTCGGCGTCATGTGTAACTCCACTTAATCCCGTCTTTCATTAACTTGAGATATAAACTTTGAAAGATCATTCATCATCGCCTGCCATGACAGACGTGAATTTTTTGCAGCATGGGGGGCAAATGTATTTTTTGAGAACGAAAGGGGCAACCCAGGGCTGTAATTATGAAAGTAGTTAAAATATTGTTTTCATTACAAAGCAAAACAAAACTGCTTTTCCCACTCACTTCAAAGTGGTGTATGTATGTGAGGACTAAACCACAGTGCTGGAACGTAGCATTTTAGTCTTAATGAAACACAAATGCGGAAAGTGTGCAAAGTCTGAGACGTCTAGAACTTCTCTACAGTGAATTCTGTCAATTACCCGGCTCTGATAATTATGAGCTAGAGATGGAACATAAACCATGGAGCACTTTGAACTAAATTTGGAAACGTCATGTCTGCCTGCGCAGTCTGCGTTTATTATAGTTTACTGTCCATGGCTATGTGATTATGGAATTACATCTTAAACATCTTCTGAAATATATTAAAATAAACATATGTAACTTTTGGTGGGATTCAACAGTCTGAAGAACTTAATGCACTTTGTACTTTATTCAATTATGAGTTACAAATAGTGACTAACAAGCTCAACATACACCAAAAACGTATTTATTATTGGAGTTTGTTTTACAAGAAAATACCATTGCAGGATTTCTTCAAAATTACACGTTTAATTCAATATGTGACTTGCACTTTCTTTGTAATTATTTGTGAAATTTACAAGCAATTTCTGAGTGACAATTGCTTCGACTAAATTTTTGGTGCATTTGTGTAGCAGTGTCATTTTAGTTCCATTTAAGATACTATTATAGTTTTATTCATTAATATTATTAATATTGATTAATATTATTATGAATTAGTTTTTATTTTTATATTTTATGTTTTAATTTTAGTTTGAGTCATTTTGTTGTGTTTTTGTCATTTTTGTTATTTTTTAAATACATTTTTATTTCAGTTTTAGTTATTTTGGTACACTAAGTTTGGTACACTAGTTGGCTTTGGGAACTAGCTGAAACTTTAGGTTTTTTAAATTTTATTTTACTTAACCATTTTATTTTAAGTTCCTTACGCTTTTAGTTTTGGTGAACTAAAATAACCCTGTTGTATAGACTTTCTTTGGTGCATTAAACAATATGGAAACTTTGTCTAGAACAGGCACACACACTTTGGTAGTGCTTCGGTTGGTGTGAACAATTACAGGCAGAAATTCCTTGTCATCACTCCCGTCGTTGTTTGGATAATACTTTCCACCTCACTCCAGGGGCTCAGCATCCCCAGCAGTTCATTTATTCCACACTGAAGTTATGCAGTGACACTCCAGTAACGCATGACTGCTGCAAACGCACACTCACACAAATGCTGTGCTCTTGTTTTGTCTGGATGTGTGCAGCTGCTGGTATTTAGCTTTTCAGCGTTATCAAAAAAAAATTGTGCAATATAAAGGTATCATTTGTATGGTGCATGTGAGGTAGATGAGGTATTCTCTGAACTGTTAGAGATTAAACAAGTCTTATACATCTAAAACATCTAGTGTGACTTTGAGACAGTAGACAGCATGTTTATGATACAGGTTACATATTACAGACGTAAACATGTATTTTTTGGCAGCATTTAGACCTGTTCTAAAATCTAGTGAGCTACTTACTGCCTACATAGGCAGCTGCTTTTTAAGGCTAGATGCTAATTGAAATGGATCTGTTTTAAGACACAGTATATACATGGAACCAAATTTGTCCGTTTTTACCTTTTTTTTTAACAGTCAATGTAATTCCTTTCAATGGTATACTGAGAGATGTATAACATTAGAGATTATTAAGGCCCTTTCACACCAAGAGCGATAACTATAAAGATAACCATAATGATAACTATTTTAGCGTCCACACCAACATGCAATAATTCTGGGCCCTATTTTAACGATCTAAGCGCATGGTCTAAGCGCAGGGCGCTAGTGCACTTAGTCCGAATCCACTTTTGCTAGTTTAACGACGGGAAAAATGGTCGGCGCACGCGGCGCATGGTCTAAAAGGATTTGTCCCTATTCTCTTAAAGGGGTCATATAATGCCATTTTTGTACAAGCTAATATGATTCTTTAGGGTCTAAATTAAAAGTTTGTAATATACTTTAATTAAAAATTCTCATTAGTATTGTAAGAAAACACTTACTTTACCTGGTCAAAAACAGCTCTGTTTTCAGCACGCCATTTCAGTGCATATGACTTTAAATGATAATGACCTTTGCTCACCCCGCCTCTCTGTTCTGTGCGTACACCGTTTGAACACAATAACACAATAACCATAATGCGTTGTTCAGTATAAACGTGGGATTATGAATTATATTGAGAACGTCATACATAGAAAACATGCCGTAATGTACCCTGAGTGTAAACCTTAGACGCATTCATTGTGAAGCGTGCAGCTAGCGATTTGCAAAGATTCAAATAAATATTAATATAACGTTTAATAAAACGTTACACTCACTTCAGTTCTTCTGGAGGTTCAGCAGGAACAAACGAATATCTGGTACCGATCCTTTTTTCATGAGCAGCTTCTTAGCAAAACCAGCTTTATTCTGATCCTCGTTTATAAAGCAGTCTGGTGTGTGAAATGATTCGCGCAAACAAGAGAGCATTAACGTTGCTCGTGGGGAATATTCCCTTCGAAAACAAACTCAGCCACTGCGTCTTAAGCGGTTCGGATTTAGGAACATTAAAATGACTGCTGTGTTCGTTATTACACCCAAGAACAGAACACCACAATCGCTTAGACGCCATTCTGCTCATAGACAGAGCTCCAGCATATCAACAATGACCGCGCCGGTCCGCGCGGACTATGATTGACAGCTCGCTCGCTCACGAGCGAGGGCGGGTCTGTGTTGAAACGCTGCTGTAAATCAACAATCGTGGGAGGGGCTTCCGACCGTGTGACGTCACACGGTCGAACGGCTTGATTTGAGGCAGGGGAAAACATATAAGGAGATTAAAAAAAAACACTGGATGGATTTTTATCATTTTATGCTGGTTGTGTACAGGCACTGCCAACACACAGTTCAGTACAATCAACTTGTAAAAGTGCATGTACCATTATATGACCCCTTTAATGAGTAATGGGTGTGTTTTGGATGTAACGTGAAATAAACCAACCAGAGTCTTATCTCCCATTCCCTTTAAAAGCCAGTTGCGCTCGTGCCATGGCGGATAGCTATTTACATGACGGAATTTGCAAGCGGAAAGACTGAACGCTTCTCTAGAGAGGAAACAGATCTGCTCGTGATCAAGGTTAAAGTACGCAAGCAGACCATCTACAGGACAAGCCGGATTCCAAAATATCTTTATGTACACAATATTTATCTTTTACTTTGTAATCCTTTTATTTTTAATATTTGGCATGTTTGTGTGCTGCTGTGTTTCCCTGTGTGTGTAATAAGCGAGTGCACGTGCGTTGTGGACCCGCTTATAGACTCATATTATATTACTAATGCGTTCTTTAAACAACAAAAAACATTTTGCGCCATTGACTTTAGACCACGTTTTTGTTGGTCAACGACGCAGTCTATTTCAGTTGCCTCAAAATAGCAACGCGCCAACAATGTGACTGAACACACCTCATTTTCAGATCCATGTGCGTGCAAATGCGTGAAAATGATAACTGCGCCAGGCTGAAACTAGCAAAAAACACTTGCGTCGCGCTTGCCGCTGCATTGCGCCAGGTGTATGATAGGGCCCGCTCTGTTTATCCTAAGTGCTTGCGGCAGGTTTGTGATCTGTCGCTTTAAATGCTAGAGCTCTTTAAAGCGGAATGGATTCTTATTGGCTGTCAATGTTTTTATCATTCATCAGTTGGAAAAAAATTTGTTCTAACAGTAATTCAACAATATCGTTTCTCTGTGTTATCGTTATAGTTGTGCTGTGGACTCTGCTATTCTTTTGTATTTAGAATTATTTTTAGAAGTATGTCATTATAGTTATCGTCCTCCTTGGTGAAAACGAGCCTTTAGAGTTTTTTATTTATTAGTATCAGTAAATATTGGATATTTTGTGCGTGATATATTTGTGCATGTGCTATTTTTACATTTAAATCATTTAATCATTTAATGACAGTTAATTAGGGCCCGAGCACCGATGGTGTGAGGACCCTCTTGGAATTGCTCTGTTTATTAGGGCCCAAGCCTTGAAAAGGCGAAGGCCCTATTGTTTTCCTAAGGATTATTATTATTCCGCACTATTATTATTATTTTACTACCTATTGGGCACTTTTGGGGCACTTAATGTGCTCGAAAACTCTTGAAACTTTGCACACGGGTCAGAACCCGCGGCCATCAGAGCCGGGCTGAAGCTGGTACCCAGGCGTGGCAGGGGGGCTCGACAGCGCCCCCTGGAACGGCGTTTGAACACTTGGTCCATAAATCAAACACGCTTGCATGTAATAATATGAAACTCGGTACACATAGATCTCACCGGTTCATATATCCTTTATGCTCTTACTTTTTACCCCAGCCCAACAGGAAGTCGTCTATTTAGGGTTGTTTGGAAAACGCATGCAATGGAATTTGAAATACTCCTCCTAGAGAATTCAAACACACGGCACGAAACTCGGTCAGCGTGAAGTCAAGACACTGAGGATGAAAAATTGCCAGGGGATTTTTGATATCTCGAACGGTTTGGCCGTGGCGAGGAAACGAAATTATGGCGAGAAACGTGAAACAGGAAGTGTGTTATAACTTCTGCATACATTAACTGATCTTGATGAAACTTCAGCAGTGTGTTCGCTGTAAGAGGACGATCACATGGATGTGACTATTGTCACGTGCTCGAAAACTCTTGAAACTTTGCACACAGGTCAGAACCCGCGGCCATCAGGGCCGGGCTGAAGCTGGTACCCGGGCGTGGCAGGGGGGCTCGACAGCGCCCCCTGGAACGAGATTCGAACACTTGTCCATATATCAAACATGCTTGCATGTAATAATATGAAACTCGGTACATATTTAGATCTCATCGGGCCGAACAACTTTCGTGCTCTAAGTTTTACGACAGCTCAACAGGAAGTCAGCTATTATGGGTTGTTTGGAAAATGCATGCTTTTATTTTTGATATATGTCTCCTAGAGAAACTCGGTCAGCATGAAGTCAAGACATTGAGGATGCTAAATTGCGGACGGATTTTTGATATCTCGAACGGTTTGGCTGTGGCGAGGAAATGAATTTTATGACTAAAAAAGGACACATGAAGTGTGTTATAACTTTGCTAGTTTTACCTACAGTTACAAAACTTGCCACGAATTTTGTTCTCATCAAGACGATCAATTTTCTAATTTAAAGTCATTAGCTCTGAGCAACAGAAAGTCAGATATTGTAGTTTGAATGGATTTATTGTGCCCCCTGCCATTCTCTGTGAGTGTGTGTGTGTCTGTGTGGGGAGGGGAGGGGAGGGAAGGGAAGGGAAGGGAAGGGAAGGGAAGGGGAGGGGAGGCGGAGGGGAGGGGAGGGGAGGGGAGGGGAGGGGAGGGGAGGGGAGGGGAGGGGAGGGGAGGGGAGGGGAGGGGAGGGGAGGGAGGGTTGATGTCTGTGTTTATGTGTGTGTGTGTGCAGTGCCGCTGCTAGCCATTTTGGTGCCCTAAGCATAATTCCTTTATGATGCCCCCCCCCCCCCCAACCCTCCCCCCCGCCCCTCCCTCACTAAAAAAAAAAAAAACATTTTCATTTAGGATTTTCATTTAGGGGGAATGATAAAATTTTATTTTTTACAAATTAAAAAGTAACACTTTAGTTTAGGGACTTATGCTTACTATTATCTAGTTTCATTACTATGCAATGGCATGGTTTTATAGTCACTATGGTCCCGAATTTGAGGCAGGTTAGCTAGCGGGTTCGGGGTTTCCCCGAGTAAATTTTGAATTTCTCTGAAGATGTGCATTTTAAGATGTTGTGAAGGCAAAAAAAAAAAACAAAAAAAAAATTCGATAGCAACAGCTTTAAAACCATGTCAGTGGGCAACTGATTATTTTTCTCTCCTCATCAGCATCACACTCTTTTTCTCTTTGTTTTTATCTTGCCCTGTCTCTTCCCCTCCTAAAGTTGGCTTTTTTAATTTACTAAAGGCTACAATTTGTATTTTATTCTCAATATGTACACATTCATTATTAATCCTGTGCCTAACATAATGAAAACGGCTTTGTTCATGTTTCTTGTCCCCTCACAATGACAGTAGCCTAAACTATTACACTAGGCGACATGTTACATAGGCCTATTTTGGCGAAATTAGACAAAACTATATTAGTTTGCCTAATTATTTTTTGTCATTCGTTTAACATTTATGACCTAAGAAAAACCTGTCAAATATATAAAGTTAAGTTTAGCTACTTACATCTTATCTCGCACTTGACCGTACACTGAAGCGTCGAGTTGCACTGTTAAAATTCGCGCTCAGCGTCTGTGAACATAAAGCCCGCCTACTTTGATTTGATTGGTCATCTCAAATATTCTGACATTGACGAGCAGTGACAGACCAATGAGGCTCAGAACACACACACACACACACACACACACACCCTCTCCTCTGTTTCTGACGTGCTCTCTGCTCGGCGCCGCTGCGGATTAAAGATGAAAGATGAAGAACGCGCTGAATCTGATTATAACAAGAAGTTTGATGATTGATTTTTCATTAGGCTATTTTTGGTGCCCCCTCAGCACTTGGTGCCCTACGCACAGCGCGTGATGCGCGTGGTGGGAGCGGCGGCACTGTGTGTGTGGCTGGCTGTATGATTTTTCCTGCATTAAAGGATAAAGAAATCTCTAAATCCTTGTCTTTTTGCATACTAATTTTGCATTTTTTTAATGACAAAATATGCATATAACCCCCATCTTTTAAATGTATATTTTGCTTTAAATAAAAGTAAGATTGTATTGGTAATTGAAGCTGAATGAATTTAAAATTCATGTGTTATATTTAAATATATTTGTTTTCCTTTTGTAATTTTAAAACACTAACCTCATTCTCATCTGAATTACAAATATATTTTTTTCTGTATAAAATAATACTCTGATTAAAAAAGAGACATCAAAAGTGTTTTTAGTCAATGTAGAATGTGTAACTTAAAAATAAACAGATTAGTGCTCTGTTTGAGGACAATCCTGTGTGGGGAGGTGGCAGGGGGATTTCTCTATTGGGTGAGATTTAATTTAAATTATTGTTTTTCAAGGTAGCATTCTAATCTGGTAAAGCAAGTAATATTCTCTGTATCTTTATATAAATATACACATATATATGTATATATGTATATATATATATATATATGTGTGTGTATATATATTTATAGCTACGAGCAGCGATTACAGGCCCAAGCCGGTGGCACCGCAACCCCGGTTATAGCGCCACCAACTGGCAGTAGGAAGTGTGTCACTTTCGAAATGCTTTTGACAAAAGTGTGGGGGGGGGGGGGGGGGGGGGGGGGGTAGTTTTATCTATAGTAACAAAACTCGATATGTATATTGTACTCTTCGAGCCGGACAACTTTCTAATTTACCGTAATTAGCTACGACCGAAAAGAAGTCAGATATTTTGGTCTGAATGTGGATTTTTGGCAAAATCAGCCTCTGATTTTTTACCCAGTGGTTTATTTAAGTGGTTTATTTAATTCCAACCAAACTTTTTCAACATGATGAAAATACATTAAAGAAGCTAAATTGTGAATGGCTATTGAATATCTCAAATTGTTTTGCTATTGCGAGGGATTAAAGTCATGTCAAAAAAGTAAACACTAAAAGCCTCATATCTTCTAAAAAAATAATTATACACCATTTATTTCTAGATAAATTTATACAAATATCAGAACTAAACCCATTTTATTCTTGTTTTCAATTTAAGAATAATGTACAAGTTTAAAAACAGCCAGAATGCGCTATTCAGTTAAAAAATAAATACATCAAGTAATACATAGGGCTATACTGCCCTCTTGTGTCCAAAATGATATCAACTCAGTAGCCTACATAAAACTTTTTATTAGGTATGGCTATTGTAATTAAATATAAATATATTAGGTATGTGGCTGTGAGGATCTTTTCCCACCGGTTGATCGACGTGTGACACCAGCGAGGGCTTTTAAATCGCTAATATAAAAGTGAAAGTAAAGGACGTCCGCACGGACATTTATAGTGGTGGCGCTCGCAGTGCGCTCGAATGAATTTCTATGGAAGTAGAAATGAAAAAACGTTCGCTCTGTTTTGCTCGCTCGTCGCCATGGACGCGTTATGAATGCCAGTGCAGCCGCATACTTTTTAGTGTCACTTTAAAATTAGCGCCATATCGGGGGGCCGATTGCTTCCTGTTTTCAGGGAAAACACAACAACAAAAGAGTAAATGACAGATTCGCTTAAATAGGCGCTTTTACACAAAATATTCCGTCATCATTTTTTTCAGTCAGCCCTTCACTCTAGTGATGAATGAATTTTGACCCCTGTTGCTGATCTTTGCTGCAACTTCCGTTTTGCTCACAATTTAGTAAGCAAACACGTTCAAGTTTTAATTGTAGTGACTAAATGATTTTATTATACACACACACACATCAAATTGACGGTGGGGGGCCATGGTATATTTAAATCTGCATATTGTAATATCTGCAGGGCACCCCTAGTCTAGTCTTATTAAATGTATGCTTCATCTTTCATTTTTAATTTGTAAATTTGATCAACAAATTCAATTATTTAGAATAATAAGACACTAAATGGCTGTTACAGGTAGGGGTGATCAAATTAAATCGTTTACACTGAAAAATAACAATGCATTAAATAATGTTATGAGATTGTTTTAAATATGAGTTAATTAACAATCGTTGGAAAGAATGATACTTTTAAACAACACTAAACCGTCATTAGGTGTCGCCAGGCGACCGTCTTAATTAGCGAGTCATTGATTCATTCGTTCAAACGATTCGTTCGAACGACGGAGTCATTCATGAATGAGACAGGTGCTGCGTCCCAATTCGCCTACTTATACTACGCCCTAAAAGTATGTACTCTTTTTGAGAAGAAAAAGTACATACTTTTGAGTGTGTAGCAAAAGAGTATAGGCAAGCTTTGGGACATACTATTTCGTCATCTTTAACGGACAGCTCAGTCGCGAGCATCTGTCACCGTAAACTGCCGCCCTGTCAATCATCTGATCTTGTCACATTTAAAATCCTCCATTCAATCTAATTTCATTTCTTACCGTTTCGGAGAGAAATGTTGTCGCACGTTCATCTGCCAGTCGTGAGTCTTTCATGTGGAGACTCTCCTCATGTGTTTGCAATTTGAATATAATGATCCATTTAAAAGTTAATTGCTAAACGCTTTACAAACGTTCACAATGCTACTGCAGATGCGATATAATGTAGCCAACATTGAATAAATACATTTTCGTCAGGTTAGATACTGATAATTAATCACTCAAACCCCATTATCTAAACCACACTACATAACCGCCGGACTCGCGCGTCCTCCATGTCTGTAGTTTTTTTTAACACTTTTCATTCGTGTTTGTAGTTCTAACCGAATCCTCGTCCAACGCGCGATGGGTTGTGGGCAATAACAGCCGTTAGAGTGTGCATCAATCTGCACTTCGGATTCTGACCGGATATAGTAGACCATCCAGGTCTCTTTGGAACACTCATTTCAACATACTACGATTTGGGACGTACTAATTCTATTTTCGAATACTATTTAGGACGGATAGTATGCGAATTGGGACGCAGCTTATGGATTGGTCATTGAATCTTTGAGTCAACCGATTCGTTCAAAATGCTGAATCATTATGTCTGTTACAGTGACAAGAGTTTAACCCTTGTTCAAGTTTAAGGCCTTGTCTTTTTGGATATATATTTTTTTTAATTACAAAATATGCATACGACCCATATATTTTAAATGTATTGTTTGCTTTAAATTAAATTAAGATTGTATGTTTGGTAATTGAACCTAAATAAATTGAAAATGAATGTGCTATATTTCAGATTAATATATTTGTTTTCCTTTATTTTAATCAACACTAACTTTATTCTCATCTGAATTATAAATAAATTATTTCTGTATAAAATAAAAAATCCCGAAAACTCCAGACCAACCGTGCACTATTCCTACAACATCATCAGTGCTGAAGCGGAACTACCAGAGCCGTTCGGCAGATGGCGAGCAGATGCAGCATAGGTGTTGTAACGAGGCAGGGTCAGGCCAGGGGAATCCATTTGCAGCTTTTTATTAAGAATGGTGAAAACAGGAAGGGTGAGCAATGGCAAACAGGGCAGAACAGAAAAGGCAGAGACAAACCAGGTTGACAGGCAAAGGGCCGAGGCAGGCAGCAAGAATCAGAGTCCAATAAACAATCCAGATCGGGGCAGGCAGAAAGTAGTCAGCAACGGTAAACAATCGGTCAAATACAGAAATCGAACATGGGAAATGATGGCCGGGCAAAATCCATGTAAGTGGCTATTGTGGTTCACGATCATAGGCCCTGTCCCAAATGGCACACTATGAATTTTCAGTCTTGTGTACTTATTTCATGTGTCCGTTAAATCCATGATTTAGGGTAGGGTGTCTCATTTTTCATTTTAGGTTTCAGAAGGTTGCTCACACATACTTTGTAGTTGATATGTGCCCTCGATGTGCACTTTTGCAGAGCCCACACTGATGCAAGCTCTACAGCACACTTCTTTTCGACAGTCAAAGCAGGGTTACGTTTTTGCACGTCGTGCACAATAAACATAAAGACACCAGGGTGGCGGTGCCACCGGCTTTATATATATATATATATATATATATATATATATATATATATAGCTGCGAGCAGCGATGAAGGGCCGAAGCCGGCGGTACCGCCACCCTGGTGCACCAGGGTTGCGGTGCCACCGGCTTGGGCCCGTAATCGCTGCTCGCAGCTATATTTATTATTATTATTATTCTTCTCCGCAATGAATCGCATTTTTGAGGGCCTAAACATGCACGAAAACTCACGAAAATTTGCACACGCGTCAGAACTGGCGAAAATTTACATCTGATATGCGTTTCAGAATTGGGCGGGGCAAAATGGCTCGATAGCGCCACCTATAAAGGTTCAACGGAGTGCGCCTCCCGCTACGTTTCACGTACGTGCACGAAATTCGGTACATACATGTAATGGCCCAATACCTACAAAAAAGTTTCTTGGAGCATAGCCCTAAACACAACAGGAAGTCAGCCATTTTGAACTTCCTCTCAGATTTTTGTGCAGTTTTTGCCATTTTCAGGCCTCGTACTTTAACGAACTCCTCCTACAGTTTTAATCTGATCATCTTCAAATTTGGTGAGTGTAATCTTAAGGCCTTTGCGACGTTAAATTGCGAAGATCTTGAGTTTTCGTCGAAGGGCGTGTCCTCAGCGGCCTGACAAATTTCGATGTTTCGCCATGAAACAGGAAGTTGCTGTAACTCAGGCAAACAATGTCTAATCTGCCCCAAACTTCACACGTTTGATAAGAGTTCTGTCCTGAACACATGTCCATGCTCATATTCAGTTACAGTCATAGCGCCACCTGCTGGCAACAGGAAGTGGCATGTTTAACACTGTTGTGGACTCCTAATAATATATAAAAAAGTGCCAGCAAGTGTTAAACATGCTAGCAACATACTAGAAACATGTTAAAACATGCTAGCAAACACTTAGCTAAGTGCTAAAGCATGATATTACTGCAATTAAATAGGAATTTGCTGTAACTCAAGCATGGAATATCAAATCTGCCCCAAACTTCACACGTTTGATAAGAGTCATGGCCTGAAAACATCTACATGAGAATATTCAGTTATAGTAATAGCGCCACCTACTGGCAACAGGAAGTGACATGTTTAACACTGTGATGCAGTACTAGCAACATATTAATTATGCCATTGAGTTATAAACATGTTAGAAACATGTTAAAACATGCTAGCAATTCTTAGCTAAGTGCTAAAGCATGCTAATACAATGAAACAGGAAGTTGTTGTTACTCAAGAAGGCAATGTCCAATCTGTCCCAAACTTCACACGTTTTATTAAGAGTTCTGTCCTGAACACATGTCCATGCTCTAATTCAGTTACAGTCATAGCACCACCTGCTGGCAACAGGGAGTGACATTTTTAACACTGTTGTGGACTCCTAATAATATATTAAAACATGCTAGCAACACTTATCTGAGTGAAAACACATTGTATAATCCCCATAATGAAGGACATTTTTGTATCTGACATTGACATACTCCTCCTATATTTACCTACATAAATGCACATTGCCTACCGTGCCCTGACTTCCTAAAGCCACCAGGTGGCGGTGGAACGGGTGCGAGGGCCCTTTCATCGCTGCTTGCAGCTTTAATTTTTATTTATTTTTTTGTTTTTAGTGTTTCATTTTTAGACAAAAAAAGCATAGCATTTTAATAGGCCGATTATATCAGTATCAAACATTTTTTGTTGTAACTTAAATTGATCTACTTTTCAAAAGTTTGGGCTCAGTAAGACTTTACTGAAATAAATTGATACTTTTATCCAGTAAGGATGCATGAAATTGATCAAAAGTGACAGTAAATACTTTGTTACATTGTGAAGAAATATTTATTGAGCAATAAATCAGCATATTAGAATATTTTCTCAAGAATCATGTAACACTGAAGATTGTCTAGTAATGGCTGCTAAAAACTCTGCTTTGCCATTACATACATTTTTTTTTTTTTTTAAATGTGGTCAAATAGAAAAGTTATTTTGCATCAATAATATTTCACAATAATACTGTATTTATAAACATTTCTCTTAGCATTGTCTGCCACTTTGAATTTTCTCAGCTATCGCAGTGCTTTCTGGGATTGTCTTTTCTGTGAAAGAGCATATTCGATTCCTCTTTACAATTTGTGAAAAGATGTTATCTTAGGAAGCATGATTAAGTTACTTGGTGGAACAGCCTTCATGTCAGGAGCTTCCCTATTATGCTTTAAAATGCTGCCTATTGAGGAAGCAAAGTAGGATTTTTTTTGCAAAAGTTTTTTTTTGTACATTTAAAGGCTTTCATGTCTTATATTGCAAGAGCACATTAAGTCAGGGATGTGTCTGCAAGGGTAATGACCACTTTTTTTTCACATTGTCCAGCTGATTAAATGATTCAAAATACATCAGATTAAATTGAGTGTGCCATTAACAAGATTATTTTCAAAGCCTTGCCACCCTCTTTGTCTTATATTGTTGGCAGGCTCTAAATTCTCAGATAAGACTAACAAATCACAATGAAATTAGTGTCTTCATGTCATGTCTTATTTTTCTGCTTTGCTGGATGGGCAGTCCTGGCAGATTTATTAAGGAATGGCAGTGTACCGTTTAAGAGCCTGCAGACACCTTTGTTTCCCCCTGCGTCAGTTCTTTCCAAATGGAATAGAAGAAAAGCCCACTCTGCAGTCTCCTACTTTACTATGGCAAGAGTTCAGATCCCTGTCAGGCCGATGAAGGACTGTTCCAAGTCTTAAAGTCCACTTCTGGCTCGGCCATTGGTGCATTTGTGAAACAAGCAGCTTTAAGCCCACATAAAAGAAGAAATTAGCCAAAGCTCTGTGGGAAAACACTTACAGAAGGACGTTCAATGGAAGCCTAATTAATTAGGATGTTTTTTTATGGGCACAGTTGGTTTCTCGCACATCAACCCCCTTATGGAAAAGCACTCGGAACTTGCATTGATTATATCAACCAATGATTTTTCATTGTCTTTCCCATCCATTGATAGAGTTTCAAGAGTGGAAAGAGTGACTGTTATACAGTCAAAAAAGATAATTGAAAAGGGTAAGAAACAGGTCAAAAGTTTGAAATAAATTAGATTATTTTAAATGCTTTTGAAAGAAGTCTATTCTTCTCACCAATGCTGCATTTGTTTAATCAAAAACACAGTAAAAAATAGCAATATTCTGAAATATTATTACAGTTTAAAATTGTTTTCTATTTGAATATATTTTAAAAAGTAATTTATTCCTGTTTTGGCAAAGCTGAATGTGTGGTAATGTGCACAATTATGTCACAAGCTTCAAATTAGATTGACATGCGCATTCTACACGAATATACAGTTTCCCTCTGTTGGCTCATACTAGCCATCCTCCTACCACTGCTTCTTTTTTTTTGTTTTAAAAAGCAGACTTTATTTATCTGTTTCGGGTCCTAATTAGGAGACGACAAGCACATGAACCGTTGTAACGTGCTGCTGATATTTATACGAGTAAAAATGGCCCTTCCAACACCCAAAACCAGGCTTTCTGACGCTGATCCTGATTTGGTGCTCAAGAAACATTTCTTATTATTATTATCAATGCTTAAAACTGGTTTTGCTGCTTAATATTTTTGTATAAAAATTAACTAATAAATGGAATCTGTATTAAATTGACAATAACCAGTTTTATATATTTATCATCAATGAATCCAATTTGTTCTCAATTCTCATCCATTTTAACTAATTGAATATTCCTTGTTTCACAGCCAGCCATATTTTAAACATGTTCATACTTTTTAACTGAATAAATTAGAAATTTGAAAACTGAACAAAATAGATCTATACTGATTCAAAGTTTAACGACCTATATATAGGCCAATATAACCTGGGTCTGTAAACCTCACTCCCCTGGCCTCAAGAGTTGCGCTAGCGACTGACGCTAGTGGTTGCGGTCTTTAGCCTCCCACGCCGAAGACCCCAGGTTCGAATCTTGTTTGGAGCTGGTCGTGTAGGACTGGTTACATTTGGTGCAAGTGACCCGGATGGGAGTGAGGTTTTGGGGGGGTGAGTGTAACGGACGTAGGCCAGTAAGAGGACATGTATACCTCACTCCCCTGGTCTCAAGAGGTGCGCTAGCAACTGACGCTAAAGACTTTTAGTGAGCATGCCTCCTACGTCGAAGACCCCAGTTCGAGTCCCGCTTGAAGCGGGTCGAGTAGGGCCGGTTACATAAGCAATTTAAATAAATGCATACTGAAAATACACGCCCAAAATGTATGACTGACAAATATGCTTCTCAGTTTAACAAGTTTATTGGTGTGTTCATGTTAAAAATGTGTAATCCAAAGGGATAGACATTTTATATGCAATTCAAATACTTAAAAAAATATATTTGGCCTGTACTCTTTTTGTGTTTACCTTTTATATATCTTTCTCTAGAATGATACGTCTCAGCCAACTCATATCAGCATTAGCATTAAACACTGCCATATTGCCATGAGTTACCCCCTCAACGCTGAACCACACACCCTGTAGCCTAATCCGAAAAGAAAGACTTTCTCACGGTGGACAGCTGTGTTCTCATGTACAATGCTGCGTGTGTGTATGAGATGGCCTCTGGCTCTCTCTCTCAGCTGGACCAGACCTGTGATGATGAATGAGGCATGTAATATCACCACACTCTCTGGTATTTCACGAACAAGGCAGTGTCCACATTCCTGTGCCAAGCGGGACCGCCCTTTTGCACAAACACATGCTCTCCATGCTTGCACGAAGCCTTATGGGAGGAATCTCACGTTGACACCATGGAGCGTTCGAACACAAAAAGGTGTGTTTCGGGCCTTTTAATTGCGACTGATAAGTTGTTTCCCAGCGGGCCCCTTCCCACATTAGCAGCGAGGCAATTGAAAGATGTAAAGTGAGCCGAGTAAGAGTTTCGTGGATGAATAGCCCAAGTCTAATTCCTGCCATTAGCTACACTTACTTGTCTTACAAGGTGCTTTTTTTATGTGTGTCCTTCCACACGCAGTCAACTAGCTGTGCGGTTTCAGCTTAAGTGGAACATTTGGTATATAACACCTACAGCCACAGGCACAGGTGTAAGGCACAGACCTCACGGAACGCAGCTCACTTTACCCCCGTTTCTCCTCGTTCTTGCTGGATCATGATGTTTGTGACATGAGAACGAAACTCCCTGTGAGAATCATGCTTTGTCAAATTGCCATTATAACAAGAGTGAAATCTGAGTGATATCAGATTTGATGAGCCATGTTAAAGCAATTACATGCACAATTGACCATCTATTGAATTAAATAATGAAAACACTAAATTGGTACAAAACGTTAAATTGGTTAGTGTATACACTTCTGCTTGCTTTTAGGCTGCTATTGTATATATACAGTATTTATTGCTATATATTGAGTCCCAAAAAAATCCTGATGTATGTGTAAAACAAGTAACAATAATTTTGAAATTAACCTATTGTTTTTAATAATAATATTAATAATACTTTTATACTATTTGTATTATTAATTTATTAATAATATAAAATTATTATACTGTTTATAAAAATTGCTTAAAGTAGAAGCAACAAATCACAAATGATCTATATGTAGCTTAAAAACTATACGCTTTGCTTACTTGTTTAACCCCTTAAATGCATGAATGTTTCACCAATCATTATTACATACTGTATTGAGATCTTTAGCGACCCGGATCTATATCTAACACGGATGGATCGCGATAATATAAAACTCTCCTGATATTAGAGTAACAATTACAGAAGAATAAAATAAAGCATATTTTGTTACCTTTTGGAGCTTGGAAGGGTTCAGTTTGAGGAGATGTTTTATACCACCATCACTGTCCTCATCAGAGCTCATCCCCAGGACATTCAGCATTATTCGGCTCATATTCACGATCTCAAACATATTCTCAAAACTATAATTTTCAACATCTTCAAAATCAATAATTTAGTCGCTGACAGCTTCTTCACCAGATCCACCATCAAGTGACAGTGACACTAATATTTGATTGTGTTCGGTACTTGCTCTGCAGTAAATCGCTGAGCCATTTCAAGATTTGCTGATGATTCTTCCTATTCTTTTGTTTTCTGCCTGCGGTAACATCACTTTATCATTGTGTATCAGACATTGCCACCTTTTTGAATAAAGGTGAATTGAGTAAAGGTGAATGATTCAGTTATTGTTGTGCAGAAAAATATACTTACACTGTTACACACCTTGGGTCGTTAGTGACCCTATCATATTTTTTTTTTTAGATGAAAGGGAAAACAGGCATTCTTTTATCATTTTATTATTCTTTTTTTGTTATATTGTTTATAATGAATTGATTGAGGAATACTAGTAAGGTTGATGTCTAACTTGAATGAATGAGTAGGAGGGTAGTGAATGACGTCCCGGGACAATCCAGCGGCCCAGTTGCGTGTTTGAGAGTGTGTTATAGAGTTACAGCTATGGTGTAAAGAGAAGCACATCTCTCAGGTCCAGCCATCTGCAACTGTTAGCTGGCTGCAAGCGATCATGCTGTGAGCATATGCTCACATATACAAGGGGGTCACCAGTGACCTCAGAGAGTATAGAGTTGCCTAACTCAGTGCTGTTTGCTTTATTTATCTCTCTTCATGTATTTTCTCTCCTCTGCTGTCCTTTTCTTAGTCTGTTTGTAATGCTAGTGTAAAGGAGGCCAGCTAGTTAAGAGCTGTGCGGGTAAACCTCACTGGCCTCAAGAGGCGCACTGGCGACTGACTGATGCTAGAGACTGCGGTCGTCCTTGTTAGTGCGCCCGGTTACATTTGGTGCCGTGACCCGGGTGGGAGTGCGGTTTAGGGGGGTGAGTGTAACAGAAGCAAGCTAGTTAGTGCACCTACCATGCCGGAGACACCGGTTCAAATCCGCCTCGGAGTGGGTCAAGTAGGACCGGTTACAACAGTAATCAGAGAGCATTGAATCAGATTTATTGAATAGAAATATTTGTTTGTGCCTGTCACTATATGTGGAACTTGAATAAAACCCAAACAGATGTCCTTCTCATGAGTCCAGCTGAGCAACCACTTAAACCAGCTTAAACTATAATGGTAGATCAGCTGGACAGCATAAAAAGAAGTTTATATATATATATATATATATATATATATATATATATATGTATATATATATATATATATATATATATATATATATATATATATATATAATTCTGTTTGTAGTAAGTGTACCCCCTTTTAATATTTAAAAAATATATATTTATAAATTAACAATATTGAAATATAAGGTTGACGCTTCAAGACGTGTCTCATCTTAAATCCTCTATAAAAATGTCAGAATAAATTCAGTGAATTTTCTGATTCAGTTAAAATTGTATAACAATTATTATTGTTGTTATTTTATCGATATTAAAATACAATAAAACTAAAAATAACATAAACGTATTAATTTTATTATTAAAAACAGTAGGTTAATTTCAAAATGTTTATAAATGTTTATTTTTTACACAGGCATCATCTGGATCTTTCAGACTCCAAACAAAATCAATACCCAGTCTAGTTAAAATCATCCTTTATTCTCTCTTTCTCTTTCTCTCTCTCTCTCTCTCTCTTTCTCTCTCTCTCTCTCTCTCTCTCTCTCTCTCTCTCTCTCTCTCTCTCTCTCTCTCTCTCTCAGAGGATCTGGATGACCTACGAATGGAGGGGGTCACTGGCCTGTTGCCGTCTGGCAGTAAGTTCAGCCAGGGCCGCAGCTCCTACTGTTCAGAACCCCAGGCCAAAGTCACTCTCAACATCTGCTCAAGGTGTGCAAGGTAAATATTTACACAGCTCGATATTTACCAACAGCTCTACTCTACTCAATGACTTCACCAGACCACTAGAGTGTGTGGGTTGCCAATTCTGCAAACCTCCATTTAACATGTCAAGCGGTACACACAATGTGAACAATGTCATCATCAGGTCCACACTAGAATGCACTGCCATATATCTCAGTCAAGTCACGAGTCACGTATCCTGACCTCTGTTTGCTGAGAGGCCGCAACCAAACCCCTTTCAGCCGGATACGAGGGCCACACGCAGCATTCCAACAATGTAGAGTTAAAGCTCTGAGAGCTAAAGGTGAATGACTGCATGCTGCGGTAATGCACAACATTCATCTTACTGAGGTGACTATGAGATGTGCAGTTATCTTAAGCATCCACATCTGGGTGTTTCTTCAGCAATGCCCTTTGGATTTTTAGAAAATGGACGCTCTTAAAACACACTTTTCATACTCTCACTAGTTTGATTAATTTGGCTATAAAAAATGGCTATCTGTGACAGAAGAATTTTTTTTTTTTTTAAGACAGGAACATTTCCAACACAGTGTGTTTTGCAAAACATTTCAAATTAGCATTTTGTTTCAGAAATGGGGATTGTGGTAATGACATTCTTGTCTTTGCACTCCTTTAATTTCACAGCTACAATTTTATGTATCCTAAATAAACACAATTAAATAATATGTTCACACTTTTTGCATTATCTGACACCTTGACTGGAAAGGACGCTGTATTATTCCCTTGTTTCTGTGTGTGTGTGTGAAGGAAGGAGACCGGGGTTGGCTGGCTGAGGCTCAAGGGTAATTTATTAAATAACTCAGATCACACTCGCGCCACATGCGCGTCAAACATAAAAACTCTCTCCACAGTTCAAAGTCCTCAATAACGTTCGTTTCTCTCGCGTAGAGTCCTCTCCTCACGTTCCCACGAGTCCTCGGCCCTCTCTCCTCGATCGCTGGTTCCAGACTGTCTTTTATACGGTCTCCCCACGCCAATTACTGCAACGAGACACAGGTGTAAGTCATTTTGCACTTGACCTACTTACCGCCGCCCATCTCCTCCCTCTCTCTCCCGTCGCAGACCTCGCTTTTTTTGTGTTCAGGCAACCTGTATGGCCGGCCACGAACCACCACGCCCGGCTCAATATGGTGCTGAATAAGATTAGTACGACCAGGCAGGGGCGAAAACACATCTGCAAACTCTCTTTGTAATCTTGTGATGTCAGTGAGTTGCGAGGGCGAGAGGTGACACCCCCCCCTGGTGAATGACACTGGTACGCACCGATTTAATGCCCAATAATTCATACAATTCGCTTAACGTGCGTGACATAATCGCGGTGCCCTGATCCGTGAGAATCTCTTTCGGGATTCCCACGCGGGAGATTAAACGAAACAGGGCGTCTGTCACACTCTTAGTTGATATAGTGCCACTGCTTCGGGATATCGCGTTGCGTAGTCTACTATAACTAACGCAAAGCGATGTCCCCGTGCTGACCGTTCTAATGGCCCGATGAGGTCCATGCCAATTCTTTCGAAGGGGACCTGCACAAGAGGTAAAGGGCGCAATGTCGCTTTTGGAGCGGCTGGTGGGTTTACCAACTGACATTCCCGACAAGACGCGCACCATCTGCGCACATTCTCGTGAATGCCCGGCCAAAAGAATCGGGTCATTAGACGATTTAACGTAGCTGTCATCCCTATATGTCCCGCCATCGGATTACAATGCGCCGTCTGGAAAAGCATTTCCCGACGGCTCTGTGGTATTAACAATTGGGTTGTATCTTCCTTTGTCTGAGTGTCTTGGGTCACTAGATACAAGCGGTCATTAATAATGGCAAAATAAGGATAGGAGAGTGTGCGGTCAGGTTGGAGGATCTGCCCATTGATGGAACGGACCTTTTCAAACGCATGTCTGAGCGTCTCGTCTTGGGACTGTTCCAGGGGAAAGTCATCGCGACTGGAGAGGTTTAGCCTCGCCAAGCCGCTCGGTTCCTCTGAAACAGTTCCGCTGGGTCCAGGAACAGCCTCTCCAACCAGAGCGCTCGCCCCTCTTCCCCGCCTTCTCTTTTTCCCAGAGGCATCCGTTGTCAAACATCCCAATAATTGTTCAAAAGCTGACCAATTCGTTCCCAAAATTAACGGATGCCGGAGGCGTGGGCTAACTTCCACCTCCACACAATGATTTTGTCCCCTGAATTTAATAGTGATGGCTTTTAAGGGGTATTCCACTATATCCCCGTGTACACACCTCACCTTAACCATACGGCCCGTATCCAATGCCCTGTATTGTACTAGGCTTTGATGGATGGAGGTCTGGTTACTACCCGAATCCACCAATGCCTGATAAGTACCCCCCCTTAATACTCACAGGTATCTGGTATAACCCGGCTTGATCGGGGGCGGCCTGCGGGACGTCCGGGATCCGGACCAATGTCCCCACCTCCATGACCGGGCAGCGGTCCATGAAATGGCCCGGATCCCCGCAACGCCAACAGGCCGGCCCAGGCTTCCCCGCCGCCCTAGTGGCAAGAAGTGGGTCAAGGAATTGGCGTGGGGAGAGCGCAGGAACCGCATCAGGTCGCTGATCCCCCTTCCCCTGACAGACCCTCGCGGCCCGGCTGGAACCTCAGCTCCAGTCCTCCAGCGGGGAGGTGCCCTCGGTGGTCCATTGACCCGGGTCCTGGGGACAGGAACGGGTTTAGGGGAATGGGAAGAGAGAGAGACAGGGGGAGAGAGAGATATGGATGGAAGGGGTTCGCCGACCCCGGAGCACGCCGCCAGTTGGATGGCCAGATCCAGCGACGCCGGCCGGTGGCACTGGACCCACTGGGCAGTCCTCTTTGGCAACCGAGACACGAACTGTTCCAGTACCACCTTGTCGACGATGGCCTCGGCGTCGCCTCCTCCGGCCAAAAGCCATTTGCGGCACGAGTGACTGCTGCGCCAAGACAAAGGGTCGGCCCAACTTCCGCAAGTTCCAGTGAACGGAAGCGCTGCCGATGTTGTTGGGGGTTAAGGCCGACCCTCTGGAGAATGGCTCGTTTCAGATCGGTGTATACCAGGAGGTTCTGGACGGGTAGTTGCTGAGCCGCCTTCTGGGCTTCCCCCGAAAGCAGCGGAATTAGCCGCACCGGCCAGCTGGTCGTTGGCCACTCACATGCCTCCGCCGTTCTCTCGAACAAGTCCAAGAAGGCTTCAGGATCATACGAGACACCTATCTTCATAAGGGACATGTAAGCGGCTGGGATGGAGCTGGGGGAAGCCGGCTCCGTCCGAACCTCCCGGTCCAGCCAGCTCCGGAACAGCTCGCGGTCTTCCTGCTGGGCTTGCATCACGGCTTGAAATCGACGATCCTAATCCTCCCGCAAGTCCAGCAGGGCTTGATGGTTTTCCTGATTCAGACCCGCGAGCGATGTGATGATGTCCACAAATGGCGTTTACGATGTTCCTGGCGGAGCTTGCATCTTGGCGGCGGCGTTCTCCTTCCTTCCTGGGTTTCGGCACCAATGTAGTATTCCCTTGTTTATGTGTGTGTGTGAAGGAAGGAGACCGGGGTCGGCTGGCTGAGGCTCGTGGGTAATTTATTAAATAACTCGGATCAGACTCGCGCCACATGCGCGTCAAACATAAAAACTCTCTCCACAGTTCAAAGTCCTCAATAACGTTCGTTTCTCTCGCGTAGAGTCCTCTCCTCACGTTCCCACGAGTCCTCAGCCCTCTCTCCTCGATCGCTGGTTCCAGACTGTCTTTTATACGGTCTCCCCACGCCAATTACTGCAACGAGACACAGGTATAAGTCATTTTGCACTTGACCTACTTACCACCGCCCATCTCCTCCCTCTCTCTCCCGTCGCAGACCTCGCTGAACCATGCTCCCCCCCCCCCCCCCCCCCCCAAAAGACGCAATGTGAAAAAAATGTTAAAAAATCTCACTGACCCCAAACTTTTGAACAATAGTGTATATAAATCATTTTCATTAAATAAAAATATGAAATGTTTTGTTTATTTCTCTGTTTAGATGATCATATTTTTAAACATGTAATAACGGTTTTAAAAGGCAAAAGGCATTTTAAAAAGTAGCATAAATAATGGAAAACCCTTAAAACGGTTAAATAAAGGTGCACTGTGTAATTTTAAGCAGCATCTAGTGGTGAGGTTGCGAATTGCAACCAACAGAAGTTACGATGGTCGACAGGAAAAGATGTCGTCGTCTGAGACACCAGAGAGTAGCCAGTTAAGCAATGAGGTTTCTTTACAAAGATAAATTAAGAAATTGTGTTATTGTTATTGCATAAATATATGTGATTGCGAATATTATTGTTACTTGTTCATCATTGTCAGTGTTTTATTTGCTGACTTTAGCTAGCTTCTTTTCACAACAAAGAACAACATAGTGACGAAACGCGTTTGTCCGTTTAAGGCTACTGTAGAAATATGTCGGCGCATTTCAATGTAAGGGGACCCGCGGTATGTAGATAGAAATGGCTCATTCTAAGGTAATAAAAACATAACGGTTCATTAGGTAAGGTCTTTATACACCACTGAAAACATAGTTATGTATTTGATATTGCATTTCTGTCAACAGATCCTCCTAAATATTACACAATGCACCCCAGGACATGAAAGTGTCCAATAATAAAAATTACCCCAGGACATGAAAGTGTCCAAAGTTGAAGAAACATCTGTGGATGAGAGAAAGCACGCATATCTTAAAAGCATTATAGAAATCTGATTGTATTCATAATACTCACACAGAGATAATCTTCATTATCACTTGTTTTCTGTTTTTATTTCCTGTTTTGTAGTTTGTGGCTGGGCAAAATGATCACATTTCACACTGTTGGCTGAGATAGGGTGACTCAGTGCTCATGTCCGATGCCAGGCTCTGATAAAAAAAGAATCTGCTGGCTTAGATGGCTGCCACGCTCCTACATTGCCCCACATTTGTTTTGTTTTGCTTTGTCTTTTGTGCTTTTCATTTCTGCTCCATATCAGATTCACCACGGATACTTTAGACATTCTTCACAGTCTACGAGATGCCGAACACATCTTCTCGCTGTAGGTTTGCTGAACGCTTATCACAAGATCACCGTTTGTTTGCTGACTGTTTATCACATTGATGTGGAAGTTCATTTGTTTAAATCACAGGTTAAAAGTGCAAGATTGTGGATACGGCCACCTTGTTTACATATTTTGTTGATCTTTTACTCCACATTAGTGATATCCGATTCATGAATGAATCAATCTTTTGTCTCTGATCTTCACAAAACCTGAACAATTCATCTGATTGATTCATTCCTAAGTCCAACCCTAAGTGTCAGTTTGTACACCTGGAATCTCTTCAGTACCGTATAGACTTGCCTATAGACTTGCCAAACAGCAGCAGCTACTGTAGTGTATATAACGTGAGGAAACTGATGCCCATCTCTCTCTAAGTTTTTCCTTCTCCATTTCTTTGCCTGGGCATGCGGCTACTTGGAGGATGCAGGCAGCATTCTTCACATTTTCTTAGGCTCAGACTTACGAATCCTTTTATCTGGACATTTATCTCAAGTGGTCAATGAGTGAAGAACATCATACTTAACAACAGTCTGGAAAGTCCGGACGTTAGACAGTCAAAAATTGTAACATTATACTTAAGCCCTTCAAGGTTATTCAGTGGGTTCACTGATTTATTGGTGGTGTCTATATGGGCAATAATCTGAACGCCAGTTTTATTCTAAATGAACAAAATTATAAAAATACACTACAGTTCAAATATTTGAAGTTGGTATTTTTTATATATTTTTGAAAGAAGTCTCTATGGAAGATTATTTCCTCCACAGAATAAAACATTTTAAAAGATAATTGCGACTTTTTATCTCACAATTCTGACTTTACATCTCGCAATTGCGATTTTATGTCAAGCAATTCTGACGTTTTTCTCAGCAATTGTGAGATGTAAACTCACAATTGCTAGAAAAAAGTCAGAATGGTGCGATGAAAAGTCGCAATTACCTTTTTACTTTTTTTTTTTTTTTACGGAAACAAGCCTCCTTAAGTCTCCTATTCTCAGGCTTCATTTATTTGATCAAAAATATAGTAAAAACAGTAAACAGACATTATTACAATTTGAAACAACCATTTTCAATTTATATATATATATATATATATATATATATATATATATATATATATATAGAGATAGATAGATAGATAGATAGATAGATAGATAGATAGATAGATAGATAGATAGATAGATAGATATAAATTAAAATGTAATTTATTATCATGTAGCGAAGCTAATTTTTCAGCAGCCATTACACATGATCCTTCAGAGATCATTCTTATATGTTGATTTGGTGCTCTAGAAACATTTATTATCATTGATTTTCAATGTGAGAACGATTGTGCCGCTTAATATTATTGTAGAACAGCATTCAGTATAATTTTAAAAGGAATTATTTTGTAACATTTATAAATGTCTAGTACTATAGTGTAAATTAATGTATCCTAGCTGAATAAATGTATTAATTTCTTTAAAAAGAAATGTATTACTTACCCTAAACTTTTGAACGGCAGTGTACATCTTTCAACAACAACAAAAATCCAGTTGACAAAACATTCTGAAAACATCATGTGAAAATTAGGCCTAATACATTTAGAATTGACTGAACATGTATCCATCTCAGCCTCGTTTTCATTTAGGATATAATTAAATATGAATGTTTTATTAATGCAAAGCATTGCAAGGAAAATTCAATCATTAAAGCAATAAAATAAATAACTAATAAATAAAACAATAGTTGCAAAATAGAAAATGCAACAACATTTTTTTCCCTATTTCTTATTTTGTCTAATTATTAAGATTTTATATTCTCAAACATTTTCTCACACAATGCAATATGCCTGCAAACCTCAGTCAAAATGAAGCTTAAACTGTGAAAAACGTGTGTTCTTAGCCTTACTAAATCTTCTGCAGGGATCCACTGACCTATAGTGCACCACTGTCAGAAAGGTCATGGGATTTATTCCTTATCTGCTCGCGTCTGTCCTCTTAATGTGATGGATGAGGTGGTAGACTACAGCCACACATGCTTAGGAAAAATGCTTAGGCTCATCTTGAAGGAGCACAATCACTCTACAATTTCATCTGCTCCTTAAATTGGCTACAAATATGACACTTCTGCAATACGTATAGGGGTGCATGAATGAAAAAGTGCATCTGATCCAGTTCAGGACAGGATTGGGTACTATAAAAGTCAAAATGTTATCATTTCTATGTTCTGACCCCTCTCTCCTATTATGAGGGGACTGACTCGATCAAGCACAGTTGTATGAGTCATTGAACATCATTATTTTAATTACTCATTCAAAAATAATGCTGTATGAAAAAATGAACTGCTCAGATGGTGGGCTAAACCAGATCTGGTTTTTCTCATTGGCTTCTCTACTTATGAGAAAGAATGAAGGGGGAAAAAGTTGTTAGACAAAAATTAAGTTACAGAAACTTCAATGAACTGGCAGGTAAAGCAGTAAAAAGAGAAGGGGTTGTTTTCTTTTGTCATCATGCTTATTAACTGTCCTGATTGCTTACAGGAAAAGGCATGCAATAGCAATGCTGAGAAATGTGAAATGAATCAAGCCTATCATTTGGTAACTGTAGCATTTGGTGATTTATAGTTCTGAAGTAAAACCGCTCCAAAATAACAGTTTGAGAATATGGCATTGTTGAAGAATAAGGTATGACAAATAATTACCGTGCTGTATGTCTTCATTTTCCAGTCCTTTGGAAATTTGTGAGACTGAAATGTTTTAAATGGATGTTCCTTCTTAAATCACATGATATGATCCTGGCCACACAACACTGAAGTGCACTCTAAGAAAAGTCCATAAAAATAAGGCCCAATCTACTTTGGTAATATGACGGAATTTTCCATATTGACTTTTTACAAATGTTTTCCGGGTATTTTGAATAACGCATTGCATTGTATTTTGTTTTAGTGTTTTAGTAGCTTTTAAGCTTTTCTACTTTTTTTTTTCTTACAGTGTGGGTCCTTTTTTAAAGCACATTTTGTTGGTTTTCACTGCCTAAAAGGATCGTGGTATAAAATGGTCACAAAGGGCTAGTTCACCCAAAAATGGATAAAGGATTTCTTAGAACGCAAAAGGCCATGTTAAACCTCACACTTCTCTTGTAGACTACGTCTCATCATAACATGAGGGTTAAAATTATCCTTTATTTCTCTCTCATGACTACGTCATGTACAGTGAAAGTGAAACAGTCATAAAAAGATTGTAAAATATGTCAACTGTTTAATTTAAGTCTTCTAAAGAGACACAATTGTTTTTTATGATGAACATATTTAATTTAGGCTTTTATTCAAAAATAAACATTGATCAGTGAGCGCATCACTCAAATTTGGTAAACGGAAGCTCAACCAAATTGCTTAACCAATTAACACCATTCAAGTGCTCTATGTACATTCGCTGATCACTATGAATAAAAGCCTAAATCTGTTCATCATGCAAAGCAATCATGTCTCTTCTGAAGACTTATTTTGCTATCTCTTTATGAACGTTTTGAACCGTAAAATTTTTTGGTGAGTGGACTTTCGATGAAAGGACAGAAATCTCTTCGAAAAATGTCTTCATTTGTGTTTGACGATGACCGTCTTATAGGTTTGGAATGACTTGAGAGGGAGATACTGTTGACAGAATTTTCAATTTTGGGTGATCTTATTTTTTTGTAGCTTGACAGCACCTGTTTACTTTTCACTTTCATTTTATGTAAAGATCAGTATCAAATTGTGTTTTGGAACGACATGTGTGAAATTAAATAATGGGAGAACTTTCATTTTTGGATGGACTGTTCTCTTAAGAACAACCCCTGTTTAGGAAAGCTCCTAATCCTAGCATCCTCTGAGATTGGGCATCATAAATGATGGGTGTTTGAGACAGCTGCACTGTTTGGCGATTAGTAGATTGTTGTCAGGTCTTAAGCGTTCCCCTATGTTACGCTCTGTCTACATTCCAGCCTGCCCATATCCTCATCCTCCCTGATAGTGATAAAACAAATAGACTGCTTTGGCATGGTCTCATCATCTTATATGAATAGAGACTCACTGTCTCCACTTGTTCTCATCTAGCAAAGACACTGGGTAAAAATAGAGATTTTATTTGATACTGATCCATTACACAGAGTTCTTTCATAGCCTCAGCAGAGAGTTTGGTCTGAATGGAGAACATGATAGTATTATCACTGTTATCTTTCACAGCTATCATAACTGTGGGGAGAAATGCAAGCCACTTATTTGAAATTAAAGCCTTTAATGCTCAATTATTTTATTTATTTATTTTTTTAGGCTTCAAGGGGACAGTCTAACTGCAAGGCCTGAAGAGGAACCCCATGTCCCGGAGCAAGCCGTGCCAGAAATACCTTGTAAGTACCTACAGTCATCGCTTAAATTCATGGGGCCTGGGGCCACATTTTTTTTAATGTGATATAAAGCCACTCAAAAGGCCAATCAACAGCATTTATCTGACATCTTTTGTAACAATATACATGTCTTTACTGTCACTTTTGATCAATTTAATGCATACTTTATGAGTAAAAGGACTAATTTCTCCTTCTTTTTCTTTTTTTGAACTTAATGACCCCACATTTTTTTGAACAGTAGTGTATCACAGTTTCCACAAAAATATTAAGCTGCACAACTGTTTTCAACATTGACAAGAAATATTTCTTGAGCACCAAATCAAAATTAGAATGATTTCTGAAGGATCATGTGACTTTGAAGAGTAATGATGTTTAAAAATTCATTCCAAACTTTCATAAACTATTAGAAATATTACTTATTTATTAAAGGTCAAAAGGCCAATTTTTTGTACTAAAAAATTATTAACAATTTTATATATTTATGTATTTTTTGCATTTATGTATTTTTTGCATATTTGTTTGTTTTTTAAATTACATTGTAAATGTATTAGTTTTTTTGTTGTTGTTTCTATTATTATTCTTTTTTTCATTAATTTAAGTTTATTTTTCTTTAAATTAACTCTGTTAAGAACTTTAGTTGGCCTCTCTCGACAGGGCCGTGTAAGTACCTCACAAGCAAGACCGTAGAAAACCCCACCCTGCTTTTCTCCTCTCAGACGATCCCCTTAAATCAAAGGTCATATCCAGAAAGAGCAGATTCATGTGAGTACTGTATCATGATATGGAGTCTGCTGAAAGGAGCAGGCTGTTAAAAATTAGTTTTTTTGTTTGGGATTCACTCACTCTTACTGAGGAGAAATGTAATCTATCCATTGTCTCTTGGGGGGCCCTTTTGGTGCTGTTACCAGAGTGTGGGAGCGTATTGTGAGAGTGTGTGTGGTAAAGGCCTTATTGTGTTTTTGTTCTTCTGGATCAGGTCCATTACCTGCGGTGACAGAAACCCTGACAGCAGCAGAAGATCTGCAGACGGCCTCTCAGGTGACAGGGCAGGTATGTGATCCTCACACAGCAAAACTGTTCATTATATCACTTTCCCCAAGTCATTAATATCTTCAGCATCATCTCCATTGTTGAACGCTGTCAGAGGGACAGTTAAAACCACTTACATCGTTCTCCAGGGAGGACCGGCCCCAGCGTGACTTGACTATTTGTCTCCCTGCTTGTCAAGCTAGAGGGGACTCATACCTACCCAAACAATGAATAAGAGCTTATCATCTGCAAAAGGTACATTGTGTTTGATTAAGGAGCTATTAAAAAGGTGCAGGTTTGGATGAACACAATCTTGGCTGTTTACCTGGTGAGAAAGCACGCAAGACGCGCGTTCTTCTCGTAGAGTATCGTGTTGATGATGGAAAAGTGTTCGTTTACATTCGAGAGAGAGGTCAATGAGGACACCTGCGTTATAGAAATCCCCCATTCCATCAAATGTGTCAGCAGCAGCCACCAGAGAGCAGAACAGACTTCCAACATGGAACACAATAACAGGAGTCTGGAACCGTTCACACAGGACACACAGCTCTTGTGTTCAAAGACGGCTGAGCAGAACACAAGGGTCTCGAGTCTGTCTGTCTGTTCATCTATCCATCTATCTAAGTGTCTATCTGTCTGTCAGATAGATAGATAGACAGTTTAAATAGAACGACAGACAGACGGATAGATAAATAAAACGACAGACAGATAGACTGACGGCAGTCTATCTGTCTGTCGTTTTATTTATCTATCCGTCTGTCTGTCTTTCTATTTATACTGTCTGTCCATCTATCTATCTGTCTATGTGTTTGTCTGTCTGTCGGTTTCTGTCAGTCTGACTGTCGTTCTATTTATATGATACATCTGTGTCTATCTCTCTGTCTGTCTGTCGTTCTATTTATCTGTACATCTGTCTGTATGTCGTTCTGTTTATACATCTGTCTATATCTGTCATTTTATTTATCTATTTCCATTTTTCCGTCCGTCTGTCTGTCTGTCTGTCTATCTATCTATCTATCTATCTATCCGTCTATCTGTCTGTGTCTTTCTGTCTGTCTGTCTGTCTATCTATCTATCCGTCTATCTGTCTGTGTCTTTCTGTCTGTCTGTCTGTCTATCTATCTATCCGTCTATCTGTCTGTGTCTTTCTGTCTGTCTGTCTGTCTATCTATCTGTCTGTCTGCCATTCTATTTTTCTATCCATCTCTCTGTCATTCCATTATCTATCCATCTATGTGTCTATCTGTCTGTCTGTCGTTTTATTTATCTATCTGTCTATGTATCTATCTGTTTGTCTGTCATTCTCTCAATCATTCTTTAGTTCTGTCTATTGTTCTCTCTATCAATCAATTCCGCATCCTGTGTGCTCCCTCAGTTTAAATTCAAATTGAGGAGTTGAATTGGATTTAAAGCATTCTCAATTCAGTTCTGGCAGGCTCACAACCCTGGTATTTAGTGCTCTGCAACTGCACTGACTACCGTGTCCTTGCCGTGTAGGAACGTAGCCATAGAAAAACAATTAATAGACAGCTCAGACCTTCGTGAACAACCTATCACCTTGTATTCTGTGTCTGACTCTCAGAATCTCATGGGAATTTAACTGTATAGAGGTTTCTGTCACTACAGCAACCCCAAACTCCTTATAACCCACCATGAAGTGGTTATTTTTCTATCAGCAGCAGAACAGAGAGTGCAGCTATAATTACAGAGGAAAAGTGTTGGAAAAATCCTCTTTAGGAAACGCTGGCTGAGTCGTGTGTGGAGCTTATGGGCTGAGCACTCCAGACAGAGTGGCAACACCAGGCGCGTGAGGCTTCTTCTTCGTCGCCCAGTGGGGACACCCAAGGAGCAGTCACTGCCCTGAGAAACCATACCACAGAGTAAACAATGCCGTCCGAACACCGTATAGGGCCTCACACGCACTTACGTCTGCTTTCTCATTCACACAGAAACACGCTCTTTACTTTGGCGTGCATTTTTAAGACCTGTCTATCTTTCTGAAAGGGAAAAAAAGAAAGAGAGTGTGAAAAAGTGTGAAAGGAGGCCCCATCGTCTATAGATTAAACTATGCCAGTGAGCTAAGAGCGAGACGGCTAATGTTTCCCACATGGAGCGGTGAGTGTGAAAGGATCAGATCACCTACTGCTGCTTTTTAAAGCTTAATGTGGTTGTTTTCTGGTTAATTGCTTATTTTGGGCTCTATTTGAAAGGCAAATGCGATTTGTCTCCCTAATAGCTTATTACTTTAACTGGTCCTCAGGGGTTCTCTCGTCTTGCCGCCCAGAATGGCACAGAAAACAAAACGTAATACTTTTATGAGCTGAGTCACTTCTTGGGACAACAATAGTCATGGACACTGTATCTGTGCTGCTCTCCTCCTGGCTGTAACACGTGTTCTTACCCTCATAAATGATGATCATGATGGGCAAAGCTCCTTATGGGCTCCAGTTTGTATAGAACATCTTGGAGGAATTTAGTTTGGTTGTTAGCCTTTGGACAACCTGTATTTTTTATTTGTTTTATGATTTTAATCTGTTAATTTAATGAATGTTATACTATAACTAACGTATGTATTATATTATGTTATATTATTTTTTATTTTATTTATTCTTATACAAAGCATTAAATATAGTATATCATTAAATGTTTGTTTGCTGGTGTACAGAATAATAAAACACTCATAAACTAAACAATTAAACGAATTTAATTTAATTAATATATATTATTATATTAATGATAATTACTATTATAAAATAATAATAAAAATAATACATTTAGTGTTATATTTTGAGTAGGACTTATATTTTCAGTAGCTTAAAGCTACAGTCCGTAGGTTTTTTTGGGGTTAAAAATTATCCAAAATACATATTTGAGAAAATACATAACCAGCCAGTGTTCAAAACTATCTGCTTGCCTTAGTTCGTTTCAAAGCGGTTAGCTTGTAATAATGTTTTTAATTCCAGTGGTACTGGTGGATTTCCGCGGGAGATTCAAGCATGTCTTTGCGTCATTACGTCACATCTGTACACATAAAGAAGAGTCTCGGCTAGTAGGTTATGAGTGTGACGATGTTGGAGGTGGAGATTTATAGCCTTTTCTCACAGCACTTGATATAATAAAACTTAGCAATTTGATGGCGGATCCAGAAAGGTTCAAACGACAATCACCAGTGACAACAGATTCACCTGCTGTAAAATGCAAAAGACTTCGTTCGGACTTCGGAGTGGCTACAGAAAGGCAAGGCAAGGCAAGGCAAGGCAAGGCAAGGCAAGGCAAGTTTATTTATATAGCACATTTCATACACAATGGTAATTCAAAGTGCTTTACATAGAAGAAATAAAAATAACAAAAAAAAAAAAAAAAAAAGAAATAACAATAATTAGAACAGTTTAGAATAAAGAAATTAAAATAATCAAAACAAATAAGAATAATTAAAACGGTTTAGATGAAAAAATAAAGTACAGTAAAAACAGTCGGACGGACAGTGGCACAGTGCTCATTCAGTAAATGCATAGCTAAACAGATGTGTTTTGAGTCTGGATTTGAATGTGACTACTGTAGGAGCACATCTGATCTCCTCTGGAAGCTGGTTCCAGCTGTGGCTGGCATAGTAGCTAAAAGCAGACTCTCCGTGCTTAGAGTGAACCATTGGTATTTCTAGCTGATGTGATCCTAATGATCTGAGTGATCTGTTGGGTTTATATTCAGTGAGCATATCTGCAATATATTGAGGTCCTAACCCATTGAATGATTTATATACCAGTAATAATACTTTAAAATCAATCCTAAATGTAACTGGGAGCCAGTGTAAAGACCTGAGAAAACAGAAAAAAAAGAAAAAAAGACAGAAAAAAAAAAGACTGCAACCGGACCCATGCGAAAACAAGGATAATATCGCCCGGAAGGACATTACATGATGTAGTCACGCAATGCTGACGTTGCTAACAATAACAATTTGAGAACAAAGTATCATTTGCACGGTTTTGCGTGATAAGCGATTTTTAGATTTAATCAGTGCGATTTACTGCAATGTCAGAACCAGAACAAAAGTGGATGTTACTTACTTGTTCAGGTGACATTTTCTGGTGAAAATTATTATGTTGGTCATACTTTCAAAAAAGAATAATCTGTGATTCTGAATGACAGTATCCACACCGGCGCAGTGACTGACAGCCTCACAGTCTCCTCAAACATTGTGTTAATCCGCGCTGTGCCGTGTCAAGGATGTCGAAGTACAACTCGCGTTAAAGTTGATAATTCCGCGAATGACTGCAATTGCAGATTTCGAACAGAGATGGCGACAAAGAGGAAAAACTGCGGACTGCAGCTTTAAAAATTATCTAATTATTTATGATGTGCTAATTACCCCAAATAATGTTTTTTTTTTTTTCTTCAAGACATTACATTATTATATGGGCAGTGGTTAATTCTGCTCAAGTCTGGCATGATTCTTTGTTTTTGTTTTTTTATTGTGTAATTAATATTGCACTATTAAGTAGTTGTACTGAAAGTCAGAAAAATGTCAGAAAACGTTTTAGAACTAATTATTCATTCTACCGTGTGCCAGTCAATTTAGACTATAATTCTGCTTTGTTTTCATAAATGAGCATCAGATGGTAGAATTTAATGAAACCTCTTGAGCCTGACCTGGATGTTTCATTATTAAAGTGATTGAGAAGGAAGTAGTTTGTTTTTCTGCATATGCTAATTACGCCTATGTAACATAATGTCTGTATTACTGAGAGATTTGTTTATGTATGGCTAGAAAATCAGGATATGTGTTATCTTTTTTCCTATGGGCTTCACTTTTGTTGTGACAGCCTCCCACCTTGGCAGATCCAAAAACATTTAAACCTCAACCTTTTCTTTTAAGATTGGCCTTCTTGTGATGTAAGCCATCGCACATTAATGGGTCTCTCTCATGTGGTTTCCGGTCTTGATTGTCTTAGTACTGGGGTGATATTAAAAAAACAGACTTGAGGAGAGTTTGCTTTGACTGTGTGAGCTAAAACGGTAAAGTTTGGAAATAGCTGTGCATTGGCCTTCCTGATCTTAGACCTGCTCATTTGTAACATTGTCCTCTAAACTGCAGTGTGAATTTACCTCCATGTCTGATTATACCTCTGATATACAGTAGGGTCCAACATTCTGAATCCAGAGTGATCTGGTATTCAAAGACTATTTTAAACCTGAAAATAAACTAGGATTTTGACAAATTTAGGATGTCAACTCAAGTGAAAGCAAATTAAAGCAAAAGGGGACAAATCACATACCAAAAAACTCGAATTTAAATTTACTTTCATTTATTTCGCTCAAATTTTGATTCTGGTAAGATAACTTTGGTCACAATTTATATTAGGTGTCTTTAACTACTATGTACTTACATAAAAAAAATAAGTACAATGTAGTATGATGTTGTATAGCAAAACACTTGTGCTGCTATTGAGGTGGGATACGGGTATGGACAGGTTTGGTGGTATGGGTAGGTTTATTTTGTCGATTGGATTTTTTTTTAAAATATGTATATTAGATAAATTAAGAAAAGTACTCACATTCAATGGACCCCAAACTAAAAGCATTTCATCTCATCTATTACAACTGAAAGCTAGAGATTCATTCTTTAGCAAAAAAGTCTGTCGTTTATTGACTGCTCACAAAGGCACTTTTTGCGATCCTTGCTATCAATAATTATTTGAAGGACTTATATTCCTTAAACATTTTTTAGCTCTTAGAATTATGTCAGTATGAAGATGCTAATTCTATTTGCATCTGTGTTTGTAGTGGTCTGTACTGTATAACATCCGTTCTTACTTTAGGAAGAATTGTAAATGAAATCTTTACTCATATCGTCAGGTGAAAATGAGGATTCTGTGTCAGGCGTCTGTAAAATGCTTTTCGGGACTCTGTCATGCAGTCAATTTAGATTCACTTAAAGGGACAGTTCAATCAAAAATCATCATTTACTCACCCTGACTTGCATAGCATTGCATTGCATTACATTTTTCCATACTATGGAGGTCAGTGGGTCCATCAACTGTTTGGTTACCTATATTTTTTTTAAAAATCTTCTTTCGTGTTCAGCAGAAGAAATAAATTCATACATGTTTGGAACAACTTGAGGGTGAGTAAATGATTTCAGAATTTTCATTTTTGGGTGAACTATCCCTATAAGTCAATTTGGACAATTTGAAGAAAACAGTGTTGTGTTATTATTTTGTTGAGTGAACGGCAGGGGTGGCCCCAATTTCTTCTTCTCTATGGGGTCCCTGAGCTCGTATTGGGGTCTGAGAACCTGCAGCTCCGCTTCAATTCAAACACTGAATGTAATTCAGGCAATTTATAAGATATATGCCAGAGGATCTGACAGACTCTCCCATTTATTCTGCAGAGCCATCTGGTTCATGTTTTTCACTCATTACAAATTTCTGAAATGATGTCCAGCTAACATAATATAGTGATAGCATTAACAAATTATTCAGCAGACCTCTAGTCTAGAACAAAGATATTTGTCAGGCAAGATGCAGAAAAAAAACACTCTTAAATGTCACACCTGAATAAAGCCTGTTATAGAAAATATACATTGATCACTGTTTAGATGGTTGTTTTTCAGCATGGTTCACATGTTTGACTTTGTTATAAACAAATTATTCAGAAGTGAACTGGTTGAATGAAGTCATTTCAACAGGTTATGTATGGTTTGTGTGAGCTCTGCGGGCTCATGTTGTTTTCACATGTAATCCAGGTGCACACAGTATGTCATGCTCTAGGGCCTTTCTCCTGTGGTTTAGGGGTTTAGAGTTTAATCAGACAATAAATTTGTTATTGTCCATTTCCCTTTTGATTTTGGCACAGTGCCTGTGAACATACATAATGTGGGTTTGCATGCTGCCAACTCAAGTAGATTTAATAAACCTTTGTGTTAGACTTCATTTCCGTCTAGTGCACTCTATCATAACAATAGGGGAGGTTCTCTTGTGTATTTTTGTATGAATTAAATCTGTTATTGCTGAAATTATATTTGATTTAGTCAATGGAATCCAACTTCCTTTGACAAAATAAAAAATAATTTCAGCGTACAATGGATGTACACAGATGTTTCAAGTGGCTTTTAAGAGATGCAGCTCTTTGTGTTAACCCCATTATCAAACATGATTCATGCACTTTAAAAAAATTGTTGTTGCTTAACTTAAAAAAGTAAGTTAAAATTAAAAGTTAAAATTGAGTTCATTGAAAGTAAAATTGAGTTAACAATGAAGGAAATTGGTTAAAATTTTAAATTTGTGATAAAATTGTGTTATCTGAACCACATTATCTAAGTTGATTTGACAAAAGAAAAAAAAGTTGTAATAACAAATCACATGATATGAGATATTATCGACAAAATTTGAATATTACATGGTTAACTGAAATAAGTTACAGTAAGTTAGTAATAATTAATAAATAAATTAGTAAATTAACCCTTTGACCAGTGTGATCAGTCTCGGCTGGTCCCAGGAGCGTACGATCACACCAGTGTGATTAGAACGTTCAGTGCATCACGTGATCAAATGCTAAATTCAAACGTGCTTTCGTGCGTTGTCTGGCGCTGATCCATAATCTATTTTAAGTTTCAGACATTTAAATATACATAAGTACTAGCAAAACAATACATTTATAGTTTGTAAAATACACACTGATGTCTATGGAAGTGGCAATAATAATCCTTTCTATTATAATTTGACAACGTATTGTATTCATATCAGATACACATTGTATAGGTTACTATATAGTTTACTCTATTATTCTCCCAGTTCACCGGCCACTTACTTTCATGCATTTCAGGAGAAGATGGGTGAATACGTGATGTAAATCTGACAGATCCTATTCTCTGAATTGCGGTGCAGATTAACATGTCGGTGCCCATCGCGCATTATAGATCAGCTAACATGATCATTATAAAGATTATTATAACGACAAAACACATTCACTTACATATATTGGAGAATCGGCATATCAGATAGTTCATGATATAGTTAATACGTTTCTGAATGTTTTGAATCAAAAAGGAAAAACGAAATAAAAGCAATTCATCTGTCATACTGTCATGAACTGCTCCGAGACTTGGGGGTGAAGATCCAAATGCAGCTTTATATTGAATAGTCGTACAGGCAGGGTCAAGAATCAGCAAACAGGACAATGGAGAATACACAGAGAGAATCCAAGAAACAGGCAGAGGTCAGGGCAGGCAGCAAGAATCAGAGTCCAAGAACAATCCAAAGTCAAAAACAGAAAAACAAACACGGGAAAACGCTCGGAAATGCAGACACACAGTACAACAAGACTTCGCAGTGAGTGAATGAATGAACATGGTATAAATAGACTGAGACTAGCAGGATGACAAGACACAGGTGAATACAATCAGTGACAATGAGGTACAGGTGAATGTGATCAGTGATGATGAGTCCAGGCAGTGAGTATGGGAAATGTAGTTTGTGAGGAAGAGATCATAGTCTATTGTGGAGCGCCCTCTGGTGGCTCTCGAGGGCACTCCAGCTGGTGATCGTTACACATACAACACTATTGTGGCTGCTGTGTGTCACGTGACAAGCATGGACATAATAAGGTGATATGTTCTAAAATAACGTTCACCTTAAAATGCTCACGCTGGGGGCTCGGGATAATGGAGAATGGGCTATTCTGTACTGTAATGTCAATGTGCCATGCAAAGAAAAGGGATTCATTCAAACTATAGTCACACATAGCCTGATCTATGTAGTATATAGTCTCAAATATACTGTATAATCAAACTATAATAATAGGTAACACAATATTTTGATGGTATAAATAGAAATTATATAGTAGTATATATAGTAGCTTTGCAACTACATGTCAACTAACTCTCAATTGAGTATTAGTAGACTGTCTGCTCAATATCTGCTTTATTGTGATGATCCCCCAACAGACATTCTATTGACTATAAGTTACTTTGCAACTACATGTCAACTTATTCTACTAATCTGATGCCTAACCTTACAGTCTTCATACAGTCTACTAATACTGTAATGAGAGTTAGTTGACATGTAATTGCAAAGTTACTTATAGTTAGTAGAATGTCTAAACTGGACCATCAGAAATTGAAATAGAATTATTTAAACTTAATTGCAATTTTTAAAAAAACTAATACAAATTTAATACAAATTAAACAAAAAATGTAATTAAAACTTAAAAAAAAGCTAATTCAAAATAGCAAAACAAAGTATAATAGTATATAATAATGTTAAAATAGCAAATCTGGCCTTCCTTTCACAGACTTTGAACTCAAAGAAAAAGCAAAAAAGAAAAACAGTTTTTATGAACATATTTCATCTCTTACATCCAGTAAACAAACAGTGGAACAAGCTTTCAACTGGTTTTACCAGCCCAGCCCAGAGGGATTGAGGCAATGCTGTCAGTGGTGTTTGCTTCCTTGTGCCGGGGTGGGCCGCCGCTCTTTATTGCGACTCTCTTTCCTTGTGGCAGGTCGGTGTGGGCAGAACACAAGCCTCAGAGCTCTGTGTACATGCTAAACATCACTGTGGCTTGAGCCTGCGGCCTCCAACATGGCTGTAAAGAGCCAGCACACACAGATGTGACAGCAGGCAATGAGCCATGACAATGTTGTCCCTGTGCGGTAAATAGACACAGGCCAATCGCAGTGGCAAATGTAAATCCTTGACTTTCCCTCGTGGTTTTTGAACCTGCTTTCAATGATCTGGACTTTTCTGAACAATTATAGTGTCGTTTGATGTTCATAAGAGAAACTCTGCAGCTTTTTGTAGCCTGTTTAATGGCCTTTGAGAGTGAAGTGTTGTGCTTTTCCTGTGAGGATTGAGGTGAATGGTGGATCAGTCGGCAGTAGTTCAGGCTGGGATTCTGAACACGAGCACACACGCACAGTGTGAGTATTAAAATGCGAATGGTTGTTGAGTGGTCCCATATTTATCCTCAATCTGCATTTCATTTCTGAAGCAATTGGATCCATGTTTGTGAGTGGACGGAATCCCCATTAAAAGTGGTTGCAAGCTTTGGTGGACCAGTCGGATTGCTCTTAATCCACAATTACTCATTCCAAATGTAAAACAGCTTTTTTTATTTGGCCAGTATATGGCTTGTCTCTGATCGGTTCACAAGAAATTTAGTTGTTGAAACTAGTTTGACTCATTCTGTTCCTAGTCTCACGCACACATCAGGATCAATAAAGACAAATACCATTGTAAACCACAGTCGTGCTGAAGGGAGCAGTTTTACGCTTCCCAAGTATTGCTTCAGTTAGCAAGTATCTAAGATCTACTATGGGTTTACTACCAATAAACCACAAGAGAAAAGATTAGGCCAATAAGGCAGAATCAGAAATGAATCATCCTTGAATATTAATGCTGACATGCATCTCTTAACAGCAGCCTTATAGTTATGAAATTGTTTCGGTCAACGGTCATTCATATTTATTTGTTTTTACTGTAAATGTAGATGCTTGTCTATAGAGAAATGTCAAAACATTTGTGAGGGATGAGTTTTCTTCCCGGCATGTTTGGATGAATGTCGCTTTGAGGGCTTGTTGAAAGTTTGTTTCGTTGGGTTTGGAGGATCCTCTGTAGAGTTAAAGTGAGTGTGTGTGTTGTATGCTTGTCCTCTATCTTTATGTTGGACATGACCTGACTTTGCACTGTTTAAACTAATAGTGCATTATGGGCCAGGAAGCCGGAATTACAGATTTTGTTTAGATGTACAGTATGTATCTTAGGTTATTGGAGAAATATACTCTTCCATGTTTGTTTACATTAGTTGTTATATGTGAGTAGTGGACATCCATTCATCCACCAATTCCATCCCAGGGATGGCCTACTCCGGTTTAGCTCCAGTTTAGCTCCAACCCTAATCAAACACACCTGAACAACCTAATCAAAGGCCCTGTCCCAAATTGCACACTTCATATGCACTTACGGTCTTGTGGGCTTGCAATGGCCGGTTGGCCGGTGGGTCAGTTGGAAGGAAGGAAGGAAGGAAGGAAGGAAGGAAGGAAGGAAGGAAGGAAGGAAGGAAGGAAGGAAGGACCACTACACTTTTTACACCCAATGAAAATGTCCAAAAAGTATATGTAGGATATTATTTATAAAAGTAATTGGTTCATGTAATGCTCCGTATAAAAAAAACATTGTAATGTTTTCATGTGGTTTAAAAGTTATTTTGAATGTAGGTCAACATCTTGACGCTTTAAATTAATAAAGCCTCTAGAAAATAAAATAAACAGTTTAGAAGCAGAGACACACAGCCAGTCTAGATACTGGTGTCATGTGTTTATTATGTTAATTTCTCTGCTGCCATAACCAGTGAAAAATGCATATTTTACCTCTCTCAATGCTGTTTCTTCCTGATTTTGATGTAAATATTTATTTTAAAAAATGTAATTTCTGAGAATACTGCAATGGAGAGTGGAAACAGTATAAACGCCTCTTAAGTATGAAGTATGAATGTGTCAACAAGCATAAACAAGGCATCACACACAGTTATGTGCTATATGGCATTCCTAATTTCATTTAATAAAAGCAATAAATACAAATAAACACATGATGCACAATATTTATTTAATTCAATACTTTCAGTCACAACTGCAATGGCTAGAAATATTGATAGGGATTATTTAGTAGTCTCTTATCCAAATCTACACCCATGAGGTGTACAGTACGTATAAGATTAAGAGCTCCAGATTGCGGTTTAAAATGTTACTGAAACAAAAACTGATCCGACATATTGCATTCTAACCCACCCTTTCTTTTAATTACACTGACTTCTCAAGTCCATCTGTTCTCCTTGGGGCATAGAGGATGTGTATGACAAATATCTTCTGCAGATCTGCCTAGATTTGTTAAGCGACTGCAACCAAGACCAAACCAGAACCAGCATAGAAGGTGGAAGCGAAGGACTTCAGACGTCTTCAGTGTGATGTAGGAGGTGGTCAGGCCTGAGCTGCATCTTGACTTGCCTAATGTTCTGGACAACAAATATTTCCTGACGCAGATGGGTGTATGTGTTTACTGGGATGTACAATACTGCATATGGTCTGGCAATAAATGTGATATGATCTAACTAGGTTTTGATTCATAACGTAATGCTGTCCCTTTGTACCAAAACAAAATTCTTCATCTAATGCTTTAAGAAAGATTACATCCTTCACACTTGCTTGCTAGTCAAATGTAGCTTTTTATTGACGGTGTTGCATCTGAAAGTTTAACTTTTCCCTAAAATTGTTCTTTGCTCTTTCTCTATTCATTCTACTTGTGGCTTTGAACGCCTATCATTCGCAAAGTTGTACATCCCTTATTTGTTCTAAGGTATATATGCTAATTTATTAAATAACTGGGCTAATTTAATGATGCTACCAGTAAGAACCAATGTTACCTTTAATATGAAGAGGTTAAATAAGAATATTTATCGTGTGTGTGATGGCATATTTGGTTAAGTGTCCAGCTGTTACAACATTTAACATTTGTAGCCTATCCTGTAAACCAGACTTGTGTTTGGAATAAAATCAGTGTTTGTTACGTTGCTGGGCAAGCATGTTCGCAATAAACTAAATCATTACAAACCAATGTGAATTTGATTAATCTATTGTTTGTATATCATCAGTTTGTTCGCCATAGTCTTGAATTGAAAGGCTGTAGTCTTAATTCCCCCAAACCGCAAGTTTATTATCATGAAACACAGTAATAGTAGGATCTCTATGCTGCCCGTCGTCATCCGTTCTCGGATCCCTTGAGTTTATTGATTGTTACTTCAAAATCCTTTAACCACAACTGAGCGTCTAGCGCAGTGTTCACAAATGAAAGTTCAGTCCTTGCCGCCATCCAGACTTTCATCCCAAAGAACTGTGGTTTTCAGTGTTTTTCTAATTTCTCTTAAAAAAATAATTGGCCCTCATTATAACATATATGGCACAGTTTTGTAACCATAAGTAGTTTGTAAAAAAGGAGTGAAATTCAAAGCTAATGTGACTGTACGGTTTCTTGTGTGTGTGTGTGCTGTAGCGTCACCTTGTCTGGGCATCGGATGTGAAGCCGATCAGAGGCACGAGCCCCCAGACACCCAGACGTGCTCTGCAACTCCAGGACTCGCTTTTCTCCAAAGAACTGGAGAACATGGGCAAACATCTTGCCGGTAGGTTTTTAACACGCAGACACCCACACACATATAAAACAGGCCACCTTTCCATTACAGCCTGACACTGTCAAAGGCCACACATGTGAAAATCTGCATGAGAACACAAGGATGAAGGCGTCTGATTGGCTAATTGAAAGCTGATCCACCTATTAAAATGTTGTGGAAAATGGTGACCATCTTTGATTCATTTAACAATGCCACCGCTGCACTAGCTTGTTAGCATCGCTGTGAAGTGACAAATATCTGTCTGTAGATGATCAAACTCAGCCGGTGGTTTGATCTCGCAGGCCACTGTTAGACGACGTGTGTGTGTGTGTGTGCGCGCCACACTCGTTCGTTTGATAACCGCTTGAAAGCATTGGGCAAAACCAAAGGCACAAACAGCACAAAAACTCCAACATGTGTCGCACAGTTGTTTGTTTACGCATGTACTGTTTTTTTTTTTTTTTTCATTTCGATTCACTGTCGTACACTGAATACATTTGAAACATATTAAGTATTTAAGAAGGGCACTTTCACTAACTCATCAGGGCAACAGCTGTGTGGATGTGTGTGTGGATGTGGGAGGTTGACATTTAAACACAAAAAGTTAACAACCAAGCTAAACACGAACTTGTAGCTTTTGCACGCATATTTGGCTAATCGGAAAATAATACCATTGTAACCTTAAATTTGTGAATTCATTATTTTATTTTGCTATTTGTTAATTTATTGTTTTATTTTTGTTTGAAAAAAAGAAAACAGAGATTAAAACATTAATAATCTATTTAGAAATGTTTTTCAAATATTTTCATTTGTCTTGTGCAAAGTTTTATATATATATTTGTAAGAAGGTTATTTTGTGCCCCTGCCCCTTTAAGGCATGACACGCTTTGGGGGGGTGAAAAAATGAAAAGCGAGTTGTATATGAGTTAGCCGGCTGATCATGCTGTTATGCCAATCATTCCCATTAATGAAAGAAACATGAATTGTTTTATTTTTGTTACCCACAGTGAAAAAACTGGAGTGTTCGCAGATACGGTCTCAGAAAACAATGGTTACATAATTGATTTTGATTTTTCACCTAGAACTGTTAATTCAACATGATATTCAAAATACTGTCATGAACCCTGATTCATTTGTAAATTCCCAAACCGGAAATACGTCCAGTCCATGGACGGATTTCTTTTGACTACTAAAGACATTTTTGTTAAAAACTCACAATGATGACATGTCTTTAAATGCCCTTTATTTACATTTTAATACAACAAATCTTGCATGTCACAAAGAACTTGTTTTTCCACCTCCACGAATGAGACGAGTGTCGTTCATATGTTGCCTTGTTGAGGTAAATTGTAGTTTGTATACGGAGACTGTAAGAATGAGATAGTTATAAATATCCGGATAAGCTACGGCTGGCAATAAGGACGGATCTTTACTTAAAGGGTTAGTTCACCCAAAAATGAAAATTAAGTCATTAATTACTCACCCCCATGCTGTACCAACCCCGTAAGACCTTCGTTCGTCTTCGGAACACAAATGAAGATATTTATGATTAAATCTGAGAGGTTTATGACTGCTACTTAGGCTCCCTAAGGGAATGACACTTGACGGCCCAGAGAGTCATTAAAGAAAATGTTTAAATATTCCGTCGCAACAGTGGCTCAACTATAAGTTTATCAAGCGACGAGAATACTTTTTGTGCGAAAAAACAAACAAAAATAAGGACTTTATTCGACTATTCCTTTTCTTCCTTGTAGGCCTGAAACGAGACTTCAAGAGATTTCCACGACGCATGCGCGAGAACTGAACTAAAGTAGTTGAAGGAGATCGCAATTCTCGCGCATGCGTCGTGGAAATCTCTCGAAGTCTGGTGAACGTAATTTAAATCCCCGCCCAGTCTCCCCGCGTGACTGTCAGAAAGTAATGGCCAGACGCAGTTTAGACATGAAACTTAGAAACTTATTTGAACAATAAACGTCAATCTTTAAAACAGTTTATTTATGTGTCATTTTTCATTTTAATTGTGCAACATTAGCTGAACGAGGCGATCGCCTGTACACTCACAGTCAGTCGATCTTAATGAAGAGCTGCACTTGCCAGAGGAATAATCGGAATCTGAATTTTTTAATGTTTTAAATGTTGAATGTTTTTATTGTTTCAGCATGTTTATCAATCTCCCATTTCTGTCAATAATCATTGCACGCGACCTTAAAGCCAGATGATCGATGATGTGACTTGTTTAACCCTCTGGGCTTCTTCGGTCAAAAATGACTAATTTTTTTGCTTGATCGGATCGGGCTGAAACTTGGTGACTTTTCATGTATTACCTATATGAACACACAAAAAAAATCAAGGAGATGATTCTGATTTGTTAAAGCGTCGTAAAAAAAAAAGTCACACTTAGCTTCCTCCCGGTCAAAAATGACCGACATAGGAAATGAATGGGAAATACGAAAAAATAGGAAAACTCAGAGAAACTTTTGCTGGTACAAGCTACAGATCAGCAACTGTGCCGAAAAAAAGTGTACAGCAATGAAGGGGTGACACTCTAGAACATCAAGAGTGCAAATAAGATCACCACACACACACACACACACACACACACACACGCACACAAACACATACACAGATAAACTGGCAAGACTGCAACAGCAAATTTGTAGAATATGAAAAATAAAATCAATAAATGAGAAAAAAATCTTGCTCAAATGCGCACTCACACCCACACACGCATGCACGCACACACACGCACACACACACAGAGAGAGAGAGAGAGAGAGAGAGAGAGAGAGAGATAGAGAGAGATTAACTGGCACACTTCCAGTCTGCAAGAAACACACTGTCACTATCTGTTGCATCTGCAGTCATAAGTGAAACAATTAGCAGACAGTTTGTATGTTTATAGTTCAAATAATCTGTATTATTATTATTATTACCGTACTTTAAAAAAAAATCAATTTACTGTTTGATGATTATTGTTTGTTTTTATTTTAGAATGAGTTCCTGATATCTATTCCATATTCAACAATAAATCAAATAATTACAGTTTGTATGTATATAGTTAAAATAATGTTTATTATTGTTATTATTATTATTATTATTATTATTAACATTTTATTTTAACCTAGTAAATGATTGTTTGCTGTTATTTAATTTGTTTATTTACGTTCATCACAATTGCTGTTCCCTTCTGAAGTTATTACTACTTATTGAATTAAAATTAATAAAAAATACCAATTTATTGCAAAATGTCTGTATGAAGTGTTTTGAATTATCACTAACCATCCCTTTTTTTGTTAAATTATTTGAATGATCAAATACTGAATAACAAAAATGTTTGCATTGTGTTCCCTTTCTAACCAAATGCTATATAGTTTGATTGTAATCATAACGCAAAACCTAATACTTATCTTAAAAAATTTGTTAAAAAAATAAATAATTAGTCTTTTAGAATATCTAAATGTATATTAAAATAAAAAAAACGAATAAGATTGAGAAATCATGTCTAAACCAACAAAAAGAATCAAAAAGCCTTTCTATGTATTTATATAGGAAGCTATAGGCAGCCTACAGGCTGGTACAGGACATTGCACACATGTAACTATTTTTAAAGCCACTAGGTGGCGCTCTTCTACTTGAATTTTTTTTTTTTATTAAGCTGACACTCTATTTTGATGTGAAATGTTGTATTTATTAAAAAAAAAATATATATATATATATATATATATATATATATATATATATATATATATATATATATATATATATATATATATATAAAATAAAAATATGTATATTAATTCTAATGGAAAAAATAGCTCATAAAAATTATATAATTAATGCAAAGTATCATAAAAATTTCTAAAAATTCTAAATAATAATCAGAAAATATTATAGAACAAAAATATATTTGAATGGTTATCCTGGGAAGAAGTAAAGTTCAATTTTAGGGCTTTGTCCGTTTTTGACCGGGAGGAAGCTAAGTGTAACCCATTTACGAAGAAGCCCAGAGGGTTAACATGATCAACCCAGTTATTTTTGAAAGATCAACTCTGGAAGTATTCATTCTTTCAAAAAATATAATTTGATCTAATTAATGGAGATTGCATATGAAAGTAAAGTGAGTGAGTGAAAGCAATTGGGATGTTGTTTAATTTGTATCAGCTTTACTATTAATCTGGTGTCGTGCCACAGACCTGATTTAAATATTATGCGGGAAACAGAAATCCGATCGGTTATCCAGATAATGTGAACAAATATAAACGCACCATGTCCTGAATGGCTAATGATCCGATCTGCTTGATCGGATCACGGTGATCGCATCTTAATGCCAAGTGTAAACGCAGCCTTTGTCTGGCCTCGTCTATATTACGACTTGTGAGTAAGCTATTCTGTGTTCCTGAGTATTATTGAGATGAAAGTCTTTTGATTCTTCATCTTCGTCCTCGTGCGTGTATTCTACTACAATACTACAAGTCGTGACAGAATGCAACTAATTGGATGAATTAAAAGAATAAAGAAGGGCATACCATTTTAAAATTGAACAGCCATACTTTATTACATGCACAATATACATATATACACAGTCAAAATTTGAAGTGGATCAAAAAAGTTCATCAAAGTTGTCCTAAGACAAGAACGGGTATTGTTCAAAATTCATGTATAACTTTGATGAAAGGTTTTGATCCACTTCAAATGTTGACTATTGTATTTTGAATTACTTGTGATAACAAATAAAAGTATTTTCACATTTTTCACTGTAAACAGATAGGGCTACAGTAGCCTACATGTACATCTGAACAAAGCCATCCCCATAAGGCCAGGCATTAGGCTCATTCAACAACCTAATTTACCCCTTTCATGCTTTTATTAGCTGTTAATGTTCTCCGTGTTGAAAGCCGGGCTTCTTCTTTTATCTCATTATTACCTCAATTATGTGGTCCGCTTAATCCTCAGATTCCTTTTTAATTTACGATCAGGCTGCATTGTTTAGTTTTAGGAATTTTAAAAAGCTTGATATTTGACTTGTGCTCAAAGCACAACATTATTGGCTGTTTTTTAATGGCAGAGAAAAGCCATACACTTTTGGATAAATAAAACATCACTTTCAGCTAGCTGGAATTCCTCAGATCTCTCTCTCTCTCTTCCTCTGTAAGATGTGAACACTGTCGATATGTAGGGAGAAAGAGTCGGGAATCAAAAAGGTTGCATATGTTCTAAATGATGGGTTTGCGTGCCTGCGGGTTGTAGCCTTGTGGGAATGGGAAACGCATTTTCTTTTTTGACCAAGAGCTGTTTATAATAAATTAGATGTGCTGCTTCTTGTTAACTCTCTTAAGTCATCCCTCCTTCTCTTTGGCTCTTTTTTAGTCTTAGGGTCACTATATATGCTACTGTATAATTTCCTCGATCACTACCTTCATATTGTAGGAAATAGACAAGACTGAATATAATAAGAGCTAAATAATGAATATAATAAATAGTGCTAAATAATGAAACAAGTTTGTCAGTAAATGGATGATAATTATAGGCTATAGTATGTCACATGGTACAAGTAGGAGCTCTCAGACAGCTCCCATCTTACAAGCATTAATCGAGTGCTATGATGACGTGAATGCTTTTTACAAGTTGAAATAAATTTGTAATTATGGTAATTTCAACATGGCGTGAACGCACCTTAATTCATAATCAAGTTTATGTACTCAACTACGTACTCTTATAAATATCATGTGGGAAACTTTTAACACTAACACACAAAGACGTTTTTCATTGATTTTGTTTTCATTGTCTTTATTTGGAATGGTTTGCCATCATCACAAATGATTTGTGCCTGTATAATATTGTCACAACAAATCCTTTCCATCACATGTGTGTTTAGGTGAGAAATTGCTAGAACAAGTTCCTGTATCCTGTTTAAATGGAACGACTGGGGGGTGTAATTACTTATGGCTGACTACAGACAAAACAATCTAATTATCCATTTACACAATTAGCTGTATCATATATCACAACAATCTGGAATAGTTTCCGTAATGGGAATTAATTACAAGAACTGTGTTAGCCAAAATGACATAGAAATGGTATTTCGATAGATTGTACATTAGTTACCTGGTCATCTGACATGTGTTTCATATTTTAGAGTGGAAAACTATCATGATCTTTCATTGGGAGAAAGAACTGTTTGCTTACAATTTAGGTAGTCAAGGTTTCCGAAACACATATCAAAATTGTACATACTATTTATAATATGTCACATGTTATTTCCTCAGTATCCCCAATTCCTCACAGACTGAACACTGGTTGATGGGTCCAGATGTTCCAACTGAAAATATGGAACAGACTTTCATAAACAAAAATATTTGACTTGCTACCAAGCAAACAAATATATTGACATGAAACAGGCCATATTAAATCGCTCTTGTACTCGTACAAAGTAAACATGCCATTCAATTTACACTTAACAGCTGACAGTAAATACTGCTGCCATGACTGTTAAAAGACCTCAGCAAAACTTCAGGAAATTGTTTTGGTGGTTTATTAACGGGAATCTATGAGTAGTTAGTCACTGTCAATACGCTGATGTTTTTTAGTGTCTATTTGAATCACACACTAAAAATGGGTGTACAACACTGTTGCGAAATAAGTGTGTGTGTATGTGTGTGTGTGTGTGAGTGAAGTTTGCATTGATGCATTTAGTCATGTCCCATATAACCTGTTACTGAAATGTTTACAAGCCATGACTATTATTGTTCCCTAGTTAGTGATTGTTTGCTTTTATTGTCTTGATTTCTTTAGAGGTGGAGAAGGACTTGGCCAAGCTGGCAGAGCAAGGGAAGCTGAACCGAAGTCCAAACAGCCCTCATAGGAGTTTGCTTTTAACCCCCCTCTTCCACACCACCAACACTCTGCCTGTGCTCGGACAGGCGTCCAGACCACAGTCTCCCAGCAGCCTTTCCACAAAGACCACAGGCCTGCCCCTTCACAACACTAAGCCCACAAGCCTAGCCATGGGCCGGACATCTCCCAGCAACCCCAGCAGCCGTGCCCAGACCCCTAGTGGAGCACGGGCACCAAGCAGACCTTTGACCCCCAATAGTCTCATGATGCGCTCGTTGACTGCCGGAAGTCATGGAAACACAGAACGCTTGTACGGGCGCTCTAGAAGTAGACCTGTCACGCCGACAGGACAGATAACCAGACCAATCCTCACACCGCCAGGCCTAAGCACTACTGATTTATATGGAGGTCTATGGAGCACACTGACAGAGGTACACACACATATTGTGTTTTCATGTTTTATGGGGACTTTTCATAGACAAAACGAATTTTATACGATACAAACTCTAAATTCTATCCCCAAAGCTAACCATAAACCTACCCATCACAGAACTCGTTTTAAAAAAAAAATTAACATGTCATCACTTAGTATGATTATACTTTGTTTTCATCATGGCATGGGGACCAAAAAATGTCCCCACAAGGACAAGGATTTCGGATATTGCTGTCTTTGTGGGGATATTTTGTCCCCATAACATAGGGTTTACCAGGACCACACACACACTTATAATCACATAAATACAATGGTTCAAAAGTTTGGGATCAGTAAGATTTTTTTTAAGAGAAGTCTCTTATGCTCACCAAGGCTGCATTTATTTGATTGAAAAAAAAAACAGTAATATTGTGAAATACTCTAATTTAAAGTTACATTTTTAATTACAATTACTAACCTCTACATTTAAAAAAAAAACTTAAACAAATATCCAGTACAATATTTCTTCAGTCTTGCTCTGCATGTTTTTATGTGCCAAATATTCAGATTTTGTGTGAAAATGCCTGTAAACAAGCCTCTTACTGCTTGAAAACTAAGGTCTCATTGTATGTAGACATTGAGAAAAGGCAAAGCTCTACATTTGGAAACCCTGTAAACCTCAGGTCAATGAGTTCAGAATCACACACACACACTGTTGTTGTTCTGGTTAGTTTGTAAAAGCTGTAGGCGGTCTAGTATTCTATTGTCCATGTCTGACTATGGCCTATTCATCTTATGCTCAATTGAGATTAAGCAATATAATATAAGAGGATCCACTGAAAACTAAAGGACAGATTTACAGATGACTGCTCGTGGTATGAAAAAATAAGGAAGTCTGGCATTTCTGGGTTTCTGCTCTCTTTTTCTTTTCTTTTTTTGTGTTAGTTAGTTAGTTAGTTAGTTAGTTAGTTAGTTAGTTAGTTAGTTAGTTAGTTAGTTAATAATCCAAAGCGCTAAAAGCCACAAACAGGAATCGTATTGTTAGCTCATATTCTTATGACTGATGAGATTATGAAAACATAAAAGCACTGATCTTGCTCTGATTCCACCCACCTGCATGGTCCCACGGCTGTTATAGTAGTCCAGCTCTCGGATAAGAAAAAGAAATATCCACCTGTACATCTCATTCAGTTGAGAATGGGATCCACAGGAAAAGATGTCAGATGATTTGTCCTTCTCTATTTTCCTATAAGCGATTTAGCACCTAAATGCGGCATGGATGTATGAGCGCTTCCTGTCTGGCCTGTGCAGCGATACCTTTAATGCTAAAAAATAAGAACACATAAAAGTCTTTAGAAGGGAACAGGGGCAGTTTATTTATTAGAGGTTGGCTCAGAGGATTCGACCCAGAGGTGTACTTATTTCAAAAGAAAATAAAAACATCTGTAGAACGAATGGGCCTGACATACACATTTACCAGCTCTTTACATCTTGGGTTTCTAGTTCACTGGGGATTTCATTGCTTTTCAACTGCCACCTTTCTGCACAGCACAGGCAACAGTGGTGTTCACTGATATATTACAACACTTCCTGAATATTGGAGCAAATTGATGTGTGTTAGCTATGTAATATGTTACCTGTTAATATGTAATAGGTAACATATAAGGACAATTAAATCCAGACTTAAATTATTTGCATTTATTAACAAAATATCAAAATATATCAATTTGTCATTATGATTTATATCTCTGGATCTATTCTATGTGTTTCCAGGATGAGTTTTACCAGCAGTTGCAGGCCGTCAGGAAGCCCTGGCGCATCCCTAGTGACACAGAGAGTGACTGTCTGGAACCACCTGAACAGGACAACTGTGAGTATTCCAAATCGGACCCCGTCCCATTCAGTGACTATATCATGGCATAAAGATTCAAGGGGCAAATTCACTAAACCACTTTTATGTATTTCAGCTCAAAAACCTGTGTCCTATTTATGAACCTCCCATTATCCAGTTTAACTCACCCCTAAACGCAGCAGCAACAACAACAATATATATATATATATAAATGAGGTATAAACCAGGCTCATTATAGATTTTGTGGACATGTTTATGCTGTTACCTGATTTGCATAAAGCCCCATTCACACCAAGAACGATAACTATATTAGCGTCCACACCAATGCACGATAGCATTCTGTTCATCATAAGCTTTTAATGCTCAAGCTTTTGATTGGCTCTCAATGTTTTTATCAAATCATCTGCTAGAAAAAATTTTTTTGAAAGTGAATCCAGTATTATCGTTTTTCTGTGTCATTATTGTTGTGGTGTGGACGTCCCTATTCTCATTGAATTAGAAAGATTTAATAAAACTTGATTGTTATAATTATCGTTATTTTCGTTTCCATCAAACCCTATCCATCCGTGATAAAAGTGCTCAAAGCGGCTCTGGGGGGTTAATAAAGGCCTTCTGAAGTGTAGCAATGCGTTCGAGTAAGAAAAATATCCATTTTTAAAACTTTATCGACTAAAATAACTAGCTTCCGGCAGATGGCCGTACGCAAGTCGACCTATGCCAAAAGAGTAACACTTGACGTGTGTGATGTAGGAGTAGCATAAGATTTGACGCCTCTCGCGGTCAAACAGGGCTGGGCAACTGCGTTCGTCATTACATTGTGCGTCAAGTTCAAGTGTTACTCTTTTTGCGCAAGTCGACATGCGTACGGCCGCCTGCTGAAAGGCTTGGAAGAGCCAGGACATTTTTTTTAATATAACTCCGATTGTGTTCGTCTGAAAGTAGAATGTCATATACACCTAGGATGGCTTCAGGGTGAGTAAAACATGTGCTAAATTTTTATTTATGGGTGAACCCTTTAAGAAGTCTCATAATATCCTTGTTAGTTTAAAATATTTTTCAGATACAAATGATTCATAGATTGAATTACATAGTAATTCTTATGAACAGTGTTGGGGAAAGTTACTTTTAAAAGTAGTGCATTACAAAATGTAATTACTTTCTAAAATAGTAACTAATTGCGTTACTTAGTTTATTGTTATTTATTTTGGAAAGTAATGTGTTGCTCATCTTGGCTGGGCTTGTTTCATTGCTTTTTCTCATCTGGGCTGGGCTTTGCTTGTTCGTTTTTTTAATAACAAAAAAAATTGATGTTCTATTTTGGGCAAATGTAAAGGCCCTTTGTCACCAAAAGTGAAATGAATAAGTCTCAGGATGAAGGAAATGTAAATTCACGTCTGTACAGTAGAAGGTGCAGCTCAAACAAACCTTTTATCTCGGCTGCCATTCTGGATTGCAGAAGAATAGAATGCAGGAGAAGAAAGTTCCACACTCCTACTTAAGCAATAAAAAATGTGGTTTAACTAAAGTTATCTTTGCTTATTAGTATGGTTGAACTGGATCATCGAAGGTCAACTGTAAAGACATTGATTAATAAAGTAAGATTAAATACAGTCAAGTCAAGTCACCTTTATTTATATAGCGCTTTTTACAATACAGATTGTATCAAAGCAGCTTCACAGTGATAACATGAAAATAATACAACAAAGTTTGTTTCTAAAAGAAAATTGCGTCAACGTCCACCTTAAGTAAGGCAGATCAATAATATTATTGAATATTAAATGTCCCCAACTAAGCAAGCCAAAAGCCAAGGCAACAGTGGCAAGGAACCAAAACTCCATCAGGGACAGAATGGAGAAAAAACCTTGGGAGAAACCAGACTCAGTCGGAGGGCCACTTCTCCTCTGGCCAACGAAGGAACAGTGCATGATTCGGGCAGCATTACAAGTCAGAATGGATTGGAACATTTAGAGTATTTATCCATTTCCATCTTTTTGGAAGTCCAAGTAGTCACGCCGGTATTGAGACGAGTTGTTGAGGATCAGTGCCGTCCACCATAGAGGGTCCATATCGCCGGCGTTGAGTCGTCTCTTCACAGGCTTTGTGATTGGGGCACCTGAAGTCTCCGTGAGAGGCTGGATACAAACTGGAGCTGACGAACGCCATTTTCCTCGGGACTCGCGTCCTGAGATAACAGCAGAAAAGCAAAAAGGGAAAATAATTAGCATAGCTGCTGTTCATAATGATTTCATTAACACGAGTGTCAGGGACCAAAACAGTGAGGCAAGAGGACACAGGAAACTGTTTCAAAAAAGGGGTTTATTACCCAAAATGTTGAAAAATTACATAAAGACCAAATTTAATAACTAGGCCTTAAAGAGGTCAGCAAAAAAAAAGTAACTAAATATAAGTTAATACATAGACCTGTAACACAAAGTTAACTGAACTAAAAAACTGACTCTCTCACACAGACACAGAAAGGAGCTTATATAACAGCTTGACAAAACCAAATAACATAGAAGGGGTAAACAACTAACAGTTGAGAACTCAAGAGCTAACTAAGGACAAAATCCCCCTGGCGCATGGTGAAACATGGTATGGCCTAATGAGCTGACTCCCGGATATAGGTCTCCTCAGCCCTTAGCCACTCCTTTCGCCCAACCAGGAAGGGACCGCCCCCCAACAGGTCCAGGTAACTCAACACAAAGAAACATGTGATTAGTGCACTACCTGTAAATCAATATAAAGGTAAAACAAAATAAACCAAATCAAAAAGCTGCATTGTGTTTGTTATTTAAATATCATAGTTTTAGCTGACTATAAATAATAATCAGTACAACAAACTAAAGAGATAAGATAAACTAACAGTATTCAAATGTTTGGAACTGAGGTGATATTACCCTGTGTGGCCGTAGCCATCACAACGAGCGTAGATGATAAAAACATGAAGACAGTGACTCTTGCGTCCCAGAGTCGCCCCCCTTCCGTCCCCCACTCAACTCAGCCCAGCTTACTGACCTCTACATCCCTCCTGCTACTGAGACCTAACCACAATCTCTCCGCAGCCCAACCATACGCGCCAACCCGTTTGACTAAGGCTGTCGAGCCCCACTGGTGCGTTAATATGCAGTTTCAGTGGCAACGGTTCCGTATGGCATACCACCTAACGCAAAAACACAATATCTGCCCAACCACCCGTCATTCACGCAATATACACAGGAACGTAATGACTGTAAATACTATACAACCTATACAAATAACCTACAGACTCTTCAAGTTTTATAATATTAAATGCATTTGATCTGATTCAGCAGTGGTATAAAAGGTAAGCATTATGTGAATGCTTGGCTAAAGAGATGCGTCTTTAATCTAGTTTTTAACTGGGACAGCGAGTCTGAGCCTCAAACAATATCAGGAAGGCTAATCCAGAGTTTAGGAGCCAAATGTGAGAATGCCCTCCCTCCTTTAGTGGACTTAGATATCCTAGGAATGACCAGAAGCCTCGAATTTAGTGATCTTAAAGAACGCGATGATGGATTGTAGGGCGATAGAAGGTCCATTAAATACACAGGAGCTAAACCATTTAGGGCTTTATAGGTCACTAGTAGTACTTTGTAAGTGATACGGAACTTGATAGGTAACCAGTGTAGAGATGATAAAATTGGTGTTATATGATCATATTTTCTTGACCTAGTAAGAACTATAGCAGCTGCATTTTGCACTAACTGTAGCTTGTTTATTGAGGATGCAGGACAACCGGCTAATAAAGCATTACAATAATCTAGTCTCGAGGTCATGAATGCATGAACTAACTTTTCTGCATCAGAGACAGATAGCATGTTACGTAGCTTTGCAATGTTTCTAAGGTGGAAAAAGGCTGTTCTTGTAACATATGAAATATGATTTTCGAAAGACAAGTTGCGGTCTAGTATAACACCCAGGTCTTTTACTGTAGTGGATAAAGTAACAGGACATCCTTCTATATTAAAGTTGTAATGCTAGTGGTTTTGTGGGTAGTTTTTTGGACCAATAAGTAATACCTCCGTTTTATCTGAATTTAGTAGCAGGAAATTACGCGTCATCCAGCATTTTATATCTTTGAGACACTCTGTCAAATTAGATAAGTTAGTGTTTTCATCTGGCGGTGATGAAATATATAATTGAGTGTCATCAGCATAACAGTGGAAATTAATTCCATGTTTTCTTATAATATTACCAAGTGGCAGCATATATATTGAGAATAGCAGAGGGCCTAACACGGATCCTTGCGGCACTCCATAGTCTACTGACGTTATCTTTGATTTTTCCCCATTTAAACAGACAAAATGGTAACGATAAGTCCAATAAGTACGATCTAAACCAGCTTAATGCCTGTCCCTGAACACCAGTGTAGTTTTGTAGTCGATCCAAGAGTATTTTATGATCGATAGTGTCGAACGCAGCACTAAGATCGAGTAGAACTAATATTGAGATACAGCCTTGGTCAGAAGCTAAAAGTAAATCATTTGTAATTTTAACTAGCGCAGTTTCTGTGCTATGATGCGGACTGAAATTTTTCATATATCTCATTTTCTTGCAAGAAAGAGCACAATTGAGCGGACACAATTTTTTCAGTACATAAACAGTAAAATACAGTACATAAAGTATTTCATTGTTTTTAATCATTTTGAGGAATAATGAATCCGTGCAAATAAGATGAGTCAATTAATGCTCACATTTAGTGTAGAACTAGAATAACCATCATCATGTTTACACACAACGCCTCTGCACTTACTCCCGATTTTTCTCAACATGGTGACAGGAGAGGTGTCAGTCAATAAATGGCTAAACAAAGTAAGTTGCGTTACTTATTTGAAAAAGTAACTCGGATATTTTCTTGTAAATTTAAAAGGAATCCGTTGCTTTACTAGTTACTTTAAGTAATCTGATTACGTAACTCATGTTACTTGTAATGCGTAACGCTGCTCATGAATATAGTGAAAATCTTTTCACTAAATCCATTTATGGATTGGCAAGTCTAAGACTCTGGCCTATTAATGATGATATTTGAGCTCTCGTCCCTTGGAAATAAATGTGTCAGGTCGAGAGAGCTACTTCCAAACAGCACTTTTATGGTTACCCTGTCTCAAAGTCTCCACATACGCAATACTGCTGCATGTGTGGCTCGGGGGTTGAAAAACATCGTACACTTTAATTATGTTGATATGGTTTCATGAACATATCTTAGATCTCCATTCCAGTTGATGTCTGAAAGATTTAAGCACGGTTGGAATCATTAGAGGATTATTATTTGTCCAAATCACGGTCCGTCATCGCTAATAAATACCGCTGGCCTCATTTTTCACTCTTTGAACGTGACATGGCCAGATTCTCGGTGTCCCTCATGAACCATTAGTCTGTTAATGACCTCAATATTGTAGCATATATTGTAGCAAAGCTCCATCCCTGAGAGAGCATCTTTCAGTTCATGGATTATGCAAGAATGATTGTGATTTTTATCAGGATGAGGACAATTGTCTGTTACTTAATGTGATGGAGAGCTTTTTCATAATAACAGAACGTCAAGTGCAAAACAAAATGCTACATGTTACTATGGGTTCTGTATCTTTTCCACTTAAAGCACTTATAGACAAATATTTGTTATAGATCTGGTATAATATTTCTTTGGTAAACAAATGATTTCCACATATATTTGGAACACAAAATCGCAATGCCAGAGAAACGTCCAAAGATTGCTAGACAAGCAAAAAAATAGTACTAACAGTCCAAGTTCAGCTATCAAATGGAATGTAACTACACATGACAGGCAGCTCTATTTTGCCAAAAACATATCTTGCATAAAATAAGTATATTGTGCTAACAGTCTCTACAGGCATGCTTGCTGGAACTGTCTTGCCAGCCCAGTTATTTAAAGGAACATGAGGCACAGTCTGTTAGTGAGAACGCCTGGCATTGCCAACCACAGGACGTGACAAAATACCACTTGGCATTCAGAACATTTGCTGATTGGCTGCCACAGTGACTGTTGACGCTGTCTGTTGGAGTTTGGCCTGTGTTAACATAGGTTTCTGAATAGGCATCAAGTGCATGGCAAAGAACAAAATCCATAACAATTTCCTGTTATTGCAGAAACACCCGCAATGGGGTAACCACTAACTCTTAAAACATTGAAGTCAATGCTCCATTCCTTTTTGAATTTCAGGCCTTTAACATAACGGCTCCATTTCCTAATTTGAACTGATAACTCTGGCTCATGATAAGTAGAGATATCTGATTTCTCAAATTGAATATTTTAATTGTAAAATGTTTACATATTTTACTGTGACTGATCGGCAGGCACACGCGGAATCTATATGTAGAAACATGTGGAAGGGATGCAGAGTTGTTATCCACAACCTCATCCTTTTTATTATATATTTTGGTTTGATTGTTAATGTATTCAGTTGCGTATGCCAAGGTCATTTCACTCGGTGGGCATCTATGAAGCTCCTCTCAGGAAGCTATTTCAGTCATGCAAGTACAGCTCATTCAACATCAAATTCTCCAAAGCTGGTCACCAAACTTACACTTAAATTCTTAAATTTGAAATCACCATATTTATAAATTAAAAAAAAAAAAATTCATGCTGGACCAACCAATGCACACGTCTCAGAGTTTCCATCACAACTAGAGCTTCTAACAGCATCTGCAGTGACAGAATGATTTTACCAATTGGCAATTGGCTCTTTTATTTAGAAGGCGGGACTTATTATGCCATTTTGCGCTTTGCACTTTCTCCCATTCATAGTAACATGAGTGCACCGTCTTTGTATATCTAAAGTCTTTGGGTATGCCTAGATACATTTAGCACATTTTACCATTTTTAGAAAGGTAGCAGTTTTTCCGCCAAAATCAAGGCAGAAAATGTGGAAAACATTCACAAATTTCATTTGAAAATTCTGCTTTAGCTTACACTTCCGTTTGGGACAGCACAACTGTTTTCAACATTGACCATAGTAAGAAATGTTTCATTAGCACCAAATCTGCATATTAGAATGATTTCTGAAGGATCATGTGACACTGATGACTGGAGTAATGATGCTGAAAATTCAGCTTTGCCATCACAGGAATAAATTACATTTTAAAATATATTCAAACAGAAAACAGCAACTATATTAATTTGTAATAATATTTCTCAATATTACTGTTTTTACTGTATTTTTGATCAAATAAATGTAGACTTCCTTCAAAGCCATCAAAAATGTTACCGACCCCAAACTTTTGAATGGTAAAATAATATATAATCAGTGATAATAACTGCTGGTGGTAAAATGACATTAAACTCACTTTTGTGACTCTTTTTGCTGCTTTTTGTCACTGTTTTTGGGATTCAAGGTTCAAATGTTGATATCTCATTGTATTATTTTGGATTATATGTTTGCAAATGCTCAGCATGAAACCATTTCTAGCTTTTCTTCTGTATTGTGGCTCTTTTTAGGTAATCCAAGTGGAGTGAGGGATGCCAGCAAGAGATCGGTGTTCTCAGGTAAGCATTCCAACACATCAGTCCAACATCCTCACAGACGGCCAATAATTGCCAATAATCTTATAAATCTTAGACTATGACTAACGCCTGAAAATTTAGATTGTAGTCTTGCCGTATGCATACTCCAAAGACAAGAGAGTGAGAAACATTCAGTTGAAATACAGGTACAGTACTAGCTTGTCTATATGATGATGTTATGGTATTTAGCATTCCTTCACATTAGGATTGTCCAAATAAAAATGACCAAAGAGTGGCTCAGCCCTCATTTATGCATTTGTTAGATATATAGCACCTAGAATGCAATGTGATATCATTTTTATAACAGGTCTCTAGAGTCTGAGACTACATGAGGTCCCAGTGTTTTGGAAAGAGACCGTCCGATTGGTCATTGCTGTTGACTTAGCTGGGTGCCACTCGAGCATGTGGCAGTTATGACGAAAGTGTCTCCTCTGAGGTTTGACTTCTCGTGCCCAGCCGAGGTTTTACAGTTGGAGAGGGCAGACAAGCCTATACAGTCACATGTCAGCTTTGTGGTGGAACGGGGCTAACCGAACCAGAGCTGGGTGCCGATTCCTCTGACCTCATCCATACACACCCCCGTGAATGTGCAGCATGACACGGATCAGCTCATTTTTCCATTCTCACATTTATCTTTGACATGTTCAAATATTAAAGGCTGTTTTTATGGTAATTACCAAGGTTGTTATGCTTATTAGTGGTCATGTGGAACTGACGTCAGCCTCCAGGCAACTGATGTTTTTTGTCTTTGCTTTCTACAGGCTTGTAACGGTGTGTATGGAGGACACAGAGCCAATCAAACATTTATGCAATTTAAACGGGCATTCGAATAATGTGAGTCAGCAAGAGACACTTATTTTTTTAATTTTGACTAGAGGAAAGATTGTGTACTTTTTCCACAGATGCCAATATTTCTTAGAAACAAAAACATTACAACCATTTGAAATTCTAGAATGTAATGTGTTTATCAGAAAAAGATAAGCCTGCACTTGAACTTTTTTGTCTGTTAGCATGCTTCTTGTCTGTTCATAAAAGTATTTATTACTGCCTTGCATTAATAAACACAATTTATCACATGATGTGCCAAATCAATAGTTGATAAAGGGATTTTTGAAAAGCCTTTTCAATAAAAATCAACAAAAGTGGACGTTCTGTGGCATTAGCAGAGTATTTTTTGAATGTTACAAATGTTCCTGTATGTGTAATGTTGGACATACACAGCACTGCCCCTGCTGACCTCAGCATGACACTCTCTCATTCCCAACAGCATTGTGTGTCTACAACTGGAGAGGACACATTTCTAATGAACTTACTTTGACTTTTATACCCACAGAAATATATGTAGCCTGTTACACCTGTTATATCCTTGTATAATGCTAAATAAAAAGATTTGTATAAAGTTTGTCTGTATTTGTAAAGGTTTTCACATTTGTCCCCAATTGCTCAATCAGAATCAAGTTGTCCAGAGAGAACTCAATTCTGATTGGTAAGTCTCGCCATTCCGCGGACATCTTCGTTCATGGCAACACTGTATTTCAGACCTAAACGCAACTGGTGCCATCTTGTGTCTTAAAGGGTTAGTTCACCCAAAAATGAAAATTAAGTCATTAATTACTCACCCCCATGCTGTACCAACCCCGTAAGACCTTCGTTCGTCTTCGGAACACAAATGAAGATATTTTTGATTAAATGTGACAGCTGGATCACTCCTCCATAGGCTCCCTAAGGGAATGAATCCTGACGGCCCAGAAAGTCAATGAAGAAAATGTTTAAATATTCCATGTCACAACAGTGGCTCAACTATAAGTTTATCAAGCGACGAGAATACTTTTTGTGCGGAAATAAAACAAAAATAAGGACTTTATTCGACTATTCCTTTTCTTCCTTGTAGGCCTGAAACGAGACTTCAAGAGATTTCCACGACGCATGCGCGAGAACTTAACTAAAGTAGTTGAAGGAGATCGCAATTCTCGCGCATGCGTCGTGGAAATCTCTTGAAGTCTCGTTTCAGGCCTACAAGGAAGAAAAGGAATAGTCGAATAAAGTCCTTATTTTTGTTTTATTTCCGCACAAAAAGTATTCTCGTCGCTTGATAAACTTATAGTTGAGCCACTGTTGTGACATGGAATATTTAAACATTTTCTTCATTGACTTTCTGGGACGTCAGGATTCATTCCCATAGGGAGCCTATGTAGGAGTGATCCAGCTGTCACATTTAATCATAAATATCTTCATTTGTGTTCCGAAGACGAACGAAGGTCTTACGGGGTTGGTACAGCACGGGGGTGAGTAATTAATGACTTTATTTTTATTTTTGGGTGAACTAACCCTTTAAGGCCAGTTCACACCAAGAACGTTTGCTACAATGATAACTAGCATCCACACCAACGGGTGAGATAACTATCATTATAGTTATTCTCTTTGGTGTGATTAGCCCTTTAGTAATTGATAGTAGTAAAAATGATCTATAGTATTAATATTACTGCAATATTGTCGCAGTGTTTGTCTTGCTCCAATGCCGATTGTTTTGTACATGGTAATAGATCTTTTTTTTCTTCTTAAAGGAAGCTTTAAATAATATAAAGTTAAAATTATGAAATACTCTTCAAATCTCATATGCATCTCATCTCTTCAAATTTCATATGCACATATTGTAACAAACAAGATAAAGTACTGTCAAGCAAAATGAACCCTGATTGATCAGGACTCGTGGATCTGAGCTTCTTCAGTCTTTGTATCTGATGAATCCTGAAATAGTCCAGGGCAAATTCACTCAGCAGTTACTATACTACACACACAGTGAGATATGGCAGACTCCCATCTGTTTTGTTTTGGCCATAAATTTCAATGGAAAAGACCCATATCTCCTTCAAATCTCATTGGATTTTAACCCAGACCCAACTGTGTTTGAGATGTGACTCGATGGTGACATATTTCAAAACAACTGCACTTGTTTGACACTAACTGTAATCTCTGGAAATCTTTTCCTGCTTACGGTTGATTACACTTCACATTTTCCCCATCAACATGACAAATGTTGTTTTCAAAGCTGACGCTACTGAGAAATCGCCAGCCCTCATTTTGTGGTTCATGCTTCAAGTGTTTCAAGTTGGTGTTAGTGATGGCATGGTTTTGCCACGGCAGACATTTCTATACTTAGGTGTTTGTACAAATGAAAGAAACAGTTTGCATGGCTTCTTTTGAGTGTAATTCCTTAAATGTTTAACTTTAAACATCTTGAACTTAAAATCTGCAATATTTGAAACAATTACGTAAGATTTGAGTTGCATGAACTCTATGCAAGTTTTCCTCATTTATAGGGTTTTAAAATGTTTAATCTGAAAATTCATGCATGACTTGAAAAATGAATATAGGCCTAATATAAAAGATGCATACAAGTTTCAATGTTTCAGTTTTTAGAAATGTGTGGGAGAAAGATTTAGGTAGCATCACAGAGAACAAAGAGTGGGAGAAGGCCTTAAAACACAGTATATTTATTTGCAATAAGGCAAGAGAAACACAGTATAAAATTGTCCATCTCTTCCATTGCACCCCATACATTCTTAACAAAATTAAAGCAAAGGCTATCAATTTGCTTAAAGTGTAAGAGTGGTGTTGATACACATAGCCATATGTTTTGGTTATGTCTGTTAATCTCACAATTCTGGAGGAAGGTCCAAAAGAGATTAGAGAATTATTTGGACCCTTATTTCTTCATAGGTCTGGTATGCAATAACCTGACACTTGCACCAGGGGACACAACTCTTTCTCAGAAGTTGCTTTTCATCACCCGAAGATGTATTTTACTTAATTGGATGAAGGACAAACCACCATCAATTCACCAGTGGTTTCAAGAGATTTAGAGTATTATTCCATTTGAAAGAATTAGTCCATCACTAAAGGGAATGCGAATACTGTGGATATGTGGATACCATCAATTCCGTTGGCACATCACGGAATTTTTGGCGATTCCGTGAAACTGCCACGGATTTTGAGTAAAGGGTCCGTGTTCATTTCACGGAATTCTGTGAGACCAGGTTGATACTTTTAGATGTATCTGGTTTCCATTTTTTTGCCATCTTACCAGACTCAACTAAAACTTTAGAGCGCTGCCAGGCAGACATAACTTCAGAAAATCGTAAAATCAGCATTATTTACTTTATTTTTGATATTGTATAATGGAGATTTGCAAACATAATTGTCTCAGCTTTAAGTATGATTCAGGCCATCCACCCAAAATGTACATTAAAATGTTGCTTGCGGATTCTAGACTATATTTTTGGTGACACATTGGGGTCAGGAAATTATATTCTGGCGGCTCAAGGATTAGTATAAATGTTCGGATTTGATTTTTTTTTTCATGGACTATACGATGTCAAAGCAGCCACACCCAGAACAAACATCTGATTCCTGGGGTCTTTACCCTGCCAAACCTCAAACCCTTTTTCACACTCCACTCTCAAACAGGATGTGGTATAGTCAAAGGGGTTTGTCTCGGTCTAGTGCTACAAAATGAGTAATTCCAGTAAAAGCATGAACGAATGTTCATCAGTTTCCTGTGTAAAATTAAAGATTTCATTAACTTTAGTATGTGTGCCATCTCATTCTGATAAATTCCCGCGTTGGGAGTCAAGAAGCGGGAAGTGGTTGAATGGAAACACGACTCAAACTTGCCATTACAAAAGAGTGAAAAAACAATTAAGGGTAAAAGAGAACATATTTCAGATTTGAAATTGCACGCATGCCGTACATAAGAATCTATCTATCTATCCATCCATCCATCCATCCATTCATCCATAATAATGTTACGAATTTATGATACTTTATTATTAGACAAATGAAAGTCCAGTAAAATATAACATATTTTGTTTGTCTTTATTAAATAATATTATTAGTTTTTCCTTTAAAGTGATGTTTATTATTTTGTTTATCATCTAAACATGATTTTTTTTGGATAAACTTTTTATTTTTGCATTTAACTCTAAGTCTATCATCTCTAGTTAGAAATGTCCATGGGCCGGTTTCACAAAGCTATTTTAGACCGGTCTATAGTGTTAGACAAGTCTAAAATAGACTAGTCTAATGCAAGTTAGACTGTTTCACAAAAATAAAGACGGACTTAATTTAGACCAAAAAAATTTACCCCCAGGCTAACTTAGGTCTAAGACTCTGCAACCACCAATAACAATCAGTTACATTACAAACAGCCCAAAAAAAAAAGGGAAAATGGACCATTCCAAATTAAACATTTCTTCTTGTTACTACATTCTCCGCTAAATATCCCAAGTAAAATGTCTTTGTAACTGTTATACTCCTCCAACAAACACATATTTTCCACTGGGGTAAACTGCACTGAGCGGTTGAATGCGCTTACTCGATCCGCCATGTTTTTTGTTTTGAAAAGTGTCTTATTTTTCCCAGAATGCATTGCAGTGTTCAGAGTCTTAAGTGCTTTGTTCAACGGTCTGGGGTGCGTTTCCCGAAAGGATCGTTATCCAACTATGATCGCAATTCCCATTGAACTCTATTGGTAACGACGGAACTTGCGACAACAGTTGGCTAACGATGCTTTCGGGAAACGCACCCCTGATTTAGATGTCTATCTGAAGTCTGACTACTATATCAAAGCCATAGTCAAAGTCTATCTTTGAGAAACCGGCCCCTGGTCTTTAATCTTTACCAATTATATAATCGTTATCTATTATATAATAATTTTAAGCTATTGTTGTATTTCAACCATCATTAGTTTACTGCAGTATTTCCCGGGGAAACTGCCTCAGGCCACCCAAGAGCATCATGCAGCTTCTCCCTTTCCTGAAGGTTTTGGACCACCACCAGTGGTCAGCTGACTGGCCTCCGCTCCTTTTATTTATGACTGAACTAAGTCATATCAATCCTGACATAAAGCACAAATAAATCTATGGTAGGTTTACTATTTCCATAGTGTGTGTGAATGCAGTTTTCAGTTTTCAGAGCCAGGCTGAGAAGCTCTCATAATAGAACTTGTGTTCATTAAGAAGCCATCCAGGGTTTGAATTGTATCTTTTTAGAGAACCAGCTGCTCCCTCTGAAGACTTGCTTGAAGTCTTTGCCGTGATTCTTCCCCATGAAAAACAAATTGTTCATCTGTACAGTCAAAACAGGATGTCAATCTGTTTCTTTTAACGATTTCTCTCTTCTTTTTTTTATAATGACTTTTCAATGCTTGATTTGTATCCATGTGACCCAACAGAGATCTAAAGGTTGTTTCATATGACCTTTCAATAAATGAAAAACATTGCTTGGTTCTTTATTCCAAGAATGTCAGACCAAAGAGAAGCATGAGTGAAGCATTATGTAGCAGGATCTGCTCTGATGGTATTTCCTTGGGATAAAACCAGCAGAACAGGTAGGGACACAGGCTTTAGCTACACATGTGCTGTCAATTTAGGGCTCTAAACTAAAGTCAACAAAAACCGCTGAGGTAGGAGAGACCGGGGGGAAATTTTTCACATTTACCTTCATAACTCACAGATGGCAACCAATCTACATGCCATCTTTTGGTATAGCAACAAGTGTGCCAACAATAATAATGCCATTAACATATTTAGGCTACATTAAAAAGGATTCATAATATTACAAATATATTTAAAGAAAAATAAAACTTGTATTCCCTAACTTCAGCTTTTATTTCATAACAAATACCCCATGACCATGAGCCATTATAAAATCTGTAATTTATGTATACCTTTTAAGAAACAAAAGATTACAAATAACTATTACTCCAAGGCAACCAATTTTAAGACAAGAGAGGGAAAATATAATCCATTTTATACAAACTATATTTATAAAAAATATGATATTATGATTATTTGTTATTTTATAATATAATTTTAGCGTTGGATTATTAAAAGTATATTTAAATATTATATTGTATTGTATTTTATTATTTTTTTATTATTAACTCGTATTATTGTTTTTTATTTATTTATATTGTTTAAAATTATATTTAATTAATTTGGTACCTATAACCTCACAGCCATAATAAAATGTTTGTAAAAAATGTATGTTATGTATGTAATTTATTTAACCAACAAACTACAGATAAAAAACAAAATACTGCTTTTATTTGAATAATGATAATAACACATTTTAGACAACAGAAGGAAAATAATAAATGTATACTTCAAAAAGTCATCTTACTAGTTTTAGTTCACTCATTACATGCTGAATAAGTGTCAGATGTCTAGCTTTTAAAAAAACTGTTTTGCAACTCTTTCTGAAAAGTAGCAAACAAACCAGGTTTGACATCGGAGCTTTCAAAATGGCTGCCATTCACTTAATTAGCTTCAAGTTAACAATGCACTGAGAGGAGCAGCATAATTAATGTGCTGTTTAGCAGAGGTCGGGCCTGCAATCCACCTGCTTCAAGGCAGATAGAAAGGATAATTAAAGAATTCTAAAGGTTTCCTACTGCAACCGGGCCATTATTGGGCAAAGTGGAGGAAGTTTATCAGGCTTTTAAATGAAGGTCTTTTGGCTCAAGTAGCATATGAGAATTATCCCTCTGGCCAACTGTTTTACTGGAAGTATTGAGACCAAACACGGCTGCCTAGACGATTGTTTGAGGATCAACTAAATGCCTTAAGGTAAGTCAGAATTACTAAACAACGAGGACTTGATTATATTAAAGCAGAAGAGTTGTTAAGATAAACTAGTTAGCTTCTCAAAAACGCATAATATAAATTTTCAAGGCATGTAGTTAATTTTATCTCCCACAATGGTTATAGTTTGAGCACTAGAAATACGTTCTGCTAAAACTCAATGCTGTAATGAAAAAGGCTTTATGATGGATTTTTTTTTTTTTTTTGTCAGTAGCCTACATCTTTGTTAGATTGTTGATGCTGTGTAGGTGAATGACAAATTTCAACTCCATTCAACGTGGATCCTTGACTTCAAGCAGTGACTTTTTTCTTTTGTTTTGTTTTATGTCTTTGTCAGTTCCAGTAAGTCTCCACAACCATTTCCTGTAGACTTGGTCTCGGTTTACCAGAATATATTAGTCATTAGATGTCATCTTTCTGCCAAGTTATTGAAAGGCACTGCTGTTTCTGATAGCTTTGTTGAATCTAGTGTAGGAAAGATCAGTTTGGTTCTTGCAGTAATCATGTTGTTTGTTTACCTACAAAAATGGTTAATTTTTCTAAAGCTGGTGCTGGTTGACCAAGGGAGGCTTGCTTGTTACGCTAGGACATCCAAAACTTGCACTCTCTCTAACAATTGAATATTTTTCGAGAATGTATGCGCTCTCATTCGTTGTTTTCCATACAATCTGCTCCTGCGCCACTGAGGTTATCTGAACTTAATCTCCTTTTTTGATCAACTTTTTATTGGAAGAATGCATTCTTTTACTACTGAACATGAGCTTAATACAATTAGGCCTAAGCTTGGGCAGATGAGCAGCTTTTCATTGGTAATTTCAGTTAGAAATATGTAGCATTTAACAGAATTACTGAATGATTTCATCCTTGAAAGTGTTTATCCATGAATGTTCCCAAATTATGTGTTTTTGGTCTGATGTTTTTGTAATTATTACATGAGGTTTCTGAATGAGCTTGTACTTATGTGAAATATGCTCGATTAAGTACAAACAATATGAGGCTTAGAAAAGGTCAAAATAAGTACAACGACATCCCAGCCTATTCTCACTGAGTTGTTAGTCCAAGAGAAATGCTTTAGGTGTGAGTGTTTGTGGTCTGTAGACCAACATGAACTGTTTGGTACGAGAGACACGGTTCCAGCGCTGGTGGACAGTTGTGTAGCGGGAGCGTGTGACTTTACGTAGGGGGTTGTGTGTGTATTGGCAAAATGCGGTGATATTTTTTTCTTTCTTTTTGAACAGTGTCTGGTCAAAACAGCACTTCATCCGGCAGGCAGGGGAACAATCGTGCTTTTCGTTCGAGTAGAAATATTAAGGGTTATTTGTGCAGCCCTCCATGTCATTGAGCTGTTTTGTTATTTCTTACCTCATTTGTATGGCCTTTAAATGATATATTATGCCAAAACGCAGCGCACTTGGTCAATGTGGTGATGTTTCTATTGACTGTAAAATATCGAGGACTGATGAGGGAATCATCATTTTTCTCAGGCACACACATATTAAAAGCCCTCTAGGCAGTAGCGTTTCATGCTTAACCTGAAACGCAAACTGAAGGTTGTATTCCCTTTACCACAATTTGGTGTTATATTGCAAGTCTTGACAGAACTGGTTGAAAATCTGGCTTTGAGTTCTATTTCATGGTCATTTTATAAAGATATCCTTGAACATAAGTTGCACATCTGGATTTTTATTAAACCGCTATTTTTGAAATTGGCTCATATGTTTTATTCGGCTTCTAGGGATTGATACCCCTACATCTTACTCAACTCTTTCAACCTCATGTTGCAGTTTGCCATGGCGTCCGTTCACTCACTCGCAGTTAATCTGTCCGCAGGCAAACAGGCAGTTTTTAAGGCCGATGATACTTAGAAGGCTGGAGTTGTTGTCTTTGGCTGTGTACTTTCTGAATTCAAACTCTGGCCAGTACACGTTTTTGAATTGGCTTCATTCAGAGATGTTATTGCAGTGAGTTTGCATCTTTCTGTCATGCTAACTGGAATAAACAATGACTCCTGTTATTAGTCATGCTTGCTTGTGGGTTCTCTTATATCGCTAATGCTGGAGCCTGATTAAGACATATTTGAGAGAGGAGAAGTGACTGTTAAAGGTATAGATCAACAAAAATGAAAATGGTCATTTACAGACCATCCTGTTGTTCCAAACCCATATAAATGCAAAATGAAGATGTTTGGCTGGATTTCCAAGCTGCTCTCTTTCTTTTAATTTAATTTATATTATATAAGTATATCTATTTTTTGTTGCATTTTTAGTGTTATAGCTAGAATTAAGAAACTTGCACATTAAAATATATATATATATATATATATTTTTTTTTTTGTGTATGTATGTACAAGATTAAATTAAAAAACGAAAATAAAAGTCTCATAAACCATCTTTGATCTGTTAAATGCATGCATCCATCGATATTATTTATCTTATTTCGTAACTATTATATGTTTTGGCAAATTGGTGGCAAATTCATATGAATTCATTCGTACTTTTTTGTACAACCTGCAAACGCCCCAATGAGGGCTGGGATTAGGGTGAATCGTACATTTTCCTATTAACCACATTATACGCAGTTCCAACTGCGTAAAGTAGGCTACTTGTTGATTTATCTGAGTATCTTTTTCCAGCCGTTTGATAGTCAAGATTGTAACTCCAAATGTTATCATGGAATTTTCTCAGTGTCTTGACGCCCATGAGGTGGCTGAACACAAACTCCATGAATAGGCTTGTTTACTAACCACAATTGGCTCCACTCACCAAAATCAAAACAGCACAGTACACAACAGGGGTGTAGTTGATTTTTACAGCTTCCTGGTGGAAAAGAGCTTTCAGCTGGCCAGCACCTGCAGTTTTGAGGTTGGTAATGTGCATGTTAGTGGATGTTGGCTTCAAAGACATGACCTCAGTTTCTCATCTGCGATGTGGAAACCTTTTTTTAAAGGCTGTCTTCAAGCTTATTCAATATCAGATGGATGAAATTGGCTAAGACTTCACTGACAGACTTGCAAACGATTCTGTCAGACTGACTCATTTATTGTGCCTTTTGCTTCCGAGACATTCTGACAATGGAGTTTAGGCGTGTTGCTCGCTGTTCTCATGAAACAAACTGTCCAAGCGAATAATAAAAATGGTTGCTCTTTGGGCGTGCTGAGGTTTTCCTGTCTCTTTATTTCCCCTAAATAAAATCAGACTGAATGTCAAAAACATCTGTCCTAACTGATTCCCTTCTCTTAAGGCCACCCAGAGGCGTGTTCGACCTTTTTTTTTTTTCTCTCTTTGATTTATTCAAGTGTAGTAACCGTAATGGGTTTGCCCGTCAACTTCCTCAGTGTTCAGGAGGTCATCTGAGACTCGAGGGCCACCTAGTTCCATGGTTACGGAATCAAGCGAATTTGATTGGGTGAGGTCTTTTTGAACAAAATGCCCTGAGAGACGTTCGGCCGAGTCAAAGTACACATGGATCAAAAGTTTCATGTATTCACAAGGTGCAGCAGAATCCCTCAATGGTGAGCTCATGATTAGCCACCTGAAAGGAATCCAAGGACTGAATTTAAGCCCAACTGGTTGATATCCAGATGTTTTAAGGGAGCCGTACTCCTTGTATGAGGTAAGAAGGTGGTGACGTGCCAAACTAGCAGTGCAACACTTAACATGGATACAAATCTTCATGATTGGTTCAAGCAGAAATATTACTGGGCTCTAATTTATGTCTTTATAGCATAGTCTTTTCTTGGCTGTCCTGTTCCCTTGTTTTGTGCACGGGTGGGACCAAGCTTCTGTAATTTTTCTAATTATTTGCTTTTCTTTACTTTGACTCTATTCACATTCTGGCTTTGGGTGCTCGAGCCCTGCCCTTTTTCAAAATTAATCAAGTGCCCTTCTTTTATATCAATGATAATATTGTGGTCAATAAAACAAAATGCATTTGATTATAATTAACATGACAATGTGTACAAGACCAAAGTACCCTAAATTCACGTTTATTTTTATGTTTCTGTCAGTCTGAGGTGTCGTTGCCATAACGTGTTGCTGTGGGTTGCGTCACTTGCATGTGACTGTCTTGCTTCGGACTTGACTCACTGAAGAGGTCAGTCTCCGTTTTCGAGGGTCGAAAACTTTGTGGATGGCAGGCGCAACCGTAGCGAAAGTTATGCGTTTTAAAATGAAAATGCACTGGTGTACACGTATAACTTAGGTATTCCACATACAGTCTGCTCGGGTACCGATGCTCTCAATCCAAATATGGTTCTTTCAGTGAGTAACGTTAGGCCTATATGGCTCGACCGCAATTTTTTTAACCTTTTTTTTCAATAATTAAAGGTAACGTTAGTGTGTCGATTCAATTAAAAATCAACATATCACATATTTTAAAATATTACATAATTCATTGAAGCCTGTTTGTCATGTATAATACACCGACCAATCGTCATCAGGCACAAGAAGTTCAAGTTCATTGGACAATGTGAAGTCGAGCGGTAATTTTCAGGTCATTCATAAATCGTTTGAAAATTACATGGACAGACGAATTTACATTTATGAAGCGATCTGAATCTGTAGTCAATTAACATCCATTGATTTAACGACGCAAAGCACTGCACAAAACTAGCACCAAAAGTAGCATTAATGGTAAGTAATACTAGTAGCCTATTCAAGTCACTTTGTATTTTGTATGTAAATTGATACAACGTTTATTATGCAGTAAACATAATTATTCATAGATAATTATGCAGCAATAGTATAATAGTACAGTACTACTGGTCAAATATTTGGACACTTCTATTTTAATGTTTAAATACCTTTTCCAGGATTCATTGATGAATAAAAAGTTAAATAGAACAACATTAAATCTTTACTGTCACTTTTTTTTATTATTAATTTAGCACATCTTTGCTAAATAAAAGTATTAATTTCTTTAAAAGAAAGAAAGAAAGAAAATTACTGACCCCAAACTTTTGAACACTGGTGTATATTGGTACAAAATATTTATATTTTAAATAGATGCTGTTCTTTTTTTAACTAAGAATCCTGAAAAAAGTATCAAAGGTTATACGTATATATTATAATAGAAAACAATTATCTCATTGTAGTAATATTTCACAATATTACTGTTTTTTTCTGTATTTTAGATCAAATAAAATAAATGCTTAAAAGTTTAGTGTCCAAACTTTTGGCCGGTTAGCTACTTATACTATTTTACTTATAATACTAGACTATATATATATATATATATATATATATATATATATATATATATATATATATATATATACATACACACATATATATTTGCCCCTTTCTTACATTTGAGCCCCTACCCCTGAAGTTCTCTCTGCACGTCCCTGCTGATGACTGAGACTTACCACCCCTGGGTTTTGGGTGTTTGTTTTCCATGGCGCTCTGAAAAATATAATCTGTAGCTTGAAATTACATAGATTTCTTCGGCTTGACTTTATTTTGAGTATCCTTTCCCATTTGTTTACTATGATATTTTAACTGGTTTGTTACTTCCTATGTTAATATGACCACCTTAGGTTTGTCAAATAGTAATAATAATAGTTAATATAATATAGTTAAATAATAATTTACACAAATCATTGGGGACCACAAACATAAAGACAGCACGGTCTTTCTCACTAGAGCAATATGGAGCAATATCTTTTTCACCCTTACAGCAGTCCTACAGTTTTATTGATGTACTACAGCAATAAGAGGCCTTATAAGGGCGATTGATTTTTCACACTATAAAACCTATAAAATACACTATAATTGCTAAATTCATTCTTAATAAAAAGCAACATTTTAATTGGAAAAGGTAAATTAAGTTTTGTAATCTTTGGATCAAGTGTTCCTATTGGAGCAAATAACAGTATTTGCCATTTAACTGAGGTATGCACTCACCTAAAGGATTATTAGGAACACCATACTAATACTGTGTTTGACCCCCTTTCGCCTTCAGAACTGCCTTAATTCTACGTGGCATTGATTCAACAAGGTGCTGAAAGCATTCTTTAGAAATGTTGGCCCATATTGATAGGATAGCGTCTTGCAGTTGATGGAGATTTGTGGGATGCCCATCCAGGGCACGAAGCTCACGTTCCACCACATCCCAAAGATGCTCTATTGGGTTGAGATCTGGTGACTGTGGGGGCCATTTTAGTACAGTGAACTCATTGTCATGTTCAAGAAACCAATTTGAAATGATTCAAGCTTTGTGGCATAGTGCATTATCCTGCTGGAAGTAGCCATTAGAGGATGGATACATGGTGGCCATAAAGGGATGATCATGGTCAGAAACAATGCTCTGGTAGGCCGTGGCATTTAAACAATGCCCAATTGGCTCTAAGGGGCCTAAAGTGTGCTGAGAAAACATCCCCCACACCATTACACCACCACCACCAGCCTGCACATTGGTAACAAGGCATGATGGATCCATCATTCTGTAAAATTCTGACTCTACCATCTGAATGTCTCAACAGAAATCGAGACTCATCAGACCAGGCAACATTTTTCCAGTCTTCAACGGTCCAATTTTGGTGAGCTCTTGCAAATTGTAGCCTCTTTTTCCTATTTGTAGTGGAGATGAGTGGTACCCGGTGGGGTTTTCTGCTGTTGTAGGCCATCCTCCTCAAGGTTGTGCGTGTTGTGGCTTCACAAATGCTTTGCTGCATACCTCGTTTGTGTACATTCTCCTCTGACCTCTAGCATCAACAAGGCATTTTCGCCCACAGGACTGCCGCATACTGGATGTTTTTCCCTTTTCACACCATTCTTTGTAAACCCTAGAAATGGTTGTGCGTGGAAATCCCAGTAACTGAGCAGATTGTGAAATACTCAGACCGGCCCGTCTGGCACCAACACCCATGCCACGCTCAAAATTCCTTCAATCACCTTTCTTTCCCATTCTGACATTCAGTTTGGAGTTCAGGAGATTGTCTTGACCAGGACCACACCCCTAAATGCATTGAAGCAACTGCCATGTGATTGGTTGATTTAGATAATTGCACTAATGAGAAATTGAACAGGTGTTCCTAATAATCCTTTAGGTGAGTGTATGTGCAATTACAGGAACACAAATGTGATTTCAGTCAAGCCAAAGCCAGATGAGGACTGGCTTGATGAATGAAAAGTTCACGCTCTCTTGATGGTTAAAACAAATGGGACAAGTTTAACAAGCACTTAAATGCCTTCATATCCTCTAGTAATTCCTTAAACCACATAAAGACTTTCGACTGCTCGTCAGACACGTGATGGTGAAAACCATTATTTTTAAAGAGATTCACGTCTTCAGTTCTCACATTAGGCACGCTAAGGGTTTTGTTTGACTAGTGTTGCTTTCACTCTCTCCATTGCCAGGCTAATTGATACCCAGGCCAAGACGAGCAGGGTAAACAGGAGACCGCTGCATTACCGCTTTTGCAGGAACCAGCCTTGCCATAATGCTCTTCCTGTCAGGCCACATCAGAGGCCAGGAGATGGGCACACAAAGGCCATGTTTGCTCAATCTAACCAAGCGAGGCTGCTCAATTGGGGGAAACTGAACTTTCCCATCGGTGTCATTCATTTCTTTCTGTTGGTGGTATTCAGTAGAGGAAAAAGGTACTTTTGAGCAAATTTTAAGAGTAGCCATAGAGTTGGGGGCATTTGTACCTTTTTAAGAATCAACATTAACATGTTTGGATAACACTTTATTTTGACTGTCCACTTTAGACATTCTACCAACTGTAAGTAACTTTGCAAAATGCGTATCAACTTATTCTACTAACCCAAACTATTGGGGTGTAATGGCTCAAATTACTTTTGGTTCAGTTGTATCACGTTTTTAGGGCCACGGTTTCGGTACGGTTCAGTGTGTGCTATGTTCAGGGGAAAAGGGACAACTGTTGAATAAAAATAAAGAAAATAAGAACAAATAATCAAACTACAAGCATCAGCACAAAACATACAATAGAGCAAAGATACAAATAAAATAAACTTTACAGGTTTTTGAGGTACAGTGTTTTCAGATACAAAAATTGTATAAAGTAATTTAAAATAACATTGCATATAATCTTCACTGTATAAATTATTAAAGATTGTATTAAATATTAAAGATTATAGTAAGTTATTCAGGCAAGATCAGTGAGTGATTTCCTTGTTTTTTGTTGTTTGATTTACATTAAAAACACAAACAGTAGGAATATTAGGTTAAACTGCACTAAATAAATTGAAAAATTAATCGAAATAAAGTGTAATCCAAAAAAATATACAATTCTTCTTTCTCTTATTTTTTTAAATGTTGTATAGTTTGAGTTTATTACTGATCATGCTTTAACAGCTAAAGGAGAACTTAGTGTTTTCAAATGTGCACAATTTTAGATATAATCTCACCCATACTATTGTTTTCAGGATGGTTACGCTGGTAAGGAAAGGAAAAAGGTTTTCCCTTCCTAGTAAGGCACATCTAGTATAAATGTAGGACCCACAATGGGTCATGTTCTGAATTTGAGGACGTCATGCATTCAAGAGTGACTTCAGTGTGTCGCAGTCCAAATAGTTGCTAAGCTGTAAGAGTGGATTGTTTGCTTATGTCTAGCTCGGCAGAATAAATGATAGCAACAGTGGGCGAATGTATTGACCTGACTCTTCTTTGTCTTATTCTGTCCATATTTGAAGAGTCGTAGCAACCTCACAGATGGATAAAGGCCACATTTTTTGTGGGGTAAAGCTTAGAAAACAAAGGATTGGGGTCTATTGGTAGAAATGAGGTCAGTGTTGCCCTCCTAGAATGTAGAAGTTGTTTTTGAAAGAGCTGTTAGTGCAGGCTTAGCTTGACTCTGTACACTTCTAAACCGACCTAAGGACTTTTGGGCTTTGGTAACTTTCCTGGGTCTTGTTTAGCTGTCCATCTTTCCTCTTTTTCTGTTTTCACATGTCTCATTTTATTAGTGTTATTGTCTTTTTAGTATTTTAACCTTGTCAACATCACTCAAATTTTAGAAATTCCAGTATTTGCAATGGTTAGCTTTGTTTTTAATGTTTAATTTGAATAACAATAATAAACTTTATTTGTATGGCGCCGGCGCCTTTTAAAAGTTGCATCTCAAAGCGCTTTACAAAGATAAAATAAAAATACATAAAATAGGAAAAAACTAAATGAGAGTTTGAGAGTTTACATGCATCAAAACAATTTGAGAATACACTTTTTAAATCTAAGAATCATATAAGCTAGCCTGAAAAAAATGAGTTTTAAGAGAAGATTTAAAAACACTAAAACATTCAGCATGTCTAATCTCAGAGGGGAAGAGAATTCTGAAGTTGTGGAGCAAAAGAAGAAAAGGCCCGGTCACCCATAGAGCTTAATTGAGTTGGAGGAACAGTTAAAAGACTTGTAGGTAAGAGAATTTAAAAATTGACGCGAAACCTGACAGGGAGCCAGTGCAAGTACTCAAAGATAGGAGTGATGTGCTCACTTGTCCTGGTCCTTGTCAGGATTCAGGCAGCTGAGTTTTGCACATTCACTGCGGTTTATTTAGGGGAGATTTAGAGACCCCAGTAAGTAGAGCATTACAATAAAATACAAACGTATTGATCAGTTTTTTAGCCACCGAGAAAGATAACATGCTGCACACTCTTGCAATGTTTCTGGACATTAGGGGTGGGAATCTCTAGGCACCCCACGATTCGATTCGATTACGATTCAGAGGGCTGCGTATTCGATGCTAAATCGATTATCTGAATCTTTTTGTGTGACTATAAATACTTTGCTTTAAAACTAAGTAATGACCCATAAAGAATTAACGTACAATAGATTTTATTAACATTGCAAAGAACCAACAGGAAAATAAATGTGTGCCTGAACTAGCAGCATACTTGTAGTAAATTAATAGTATAACAACGACCGGTACAGCCGAGTGTTTTTCCTCCTCTGGGTGGAAACGCGTCATATGGCTTCTCATATTTGTATTGTTTCCGAAATATTTTAGTTTTATTCTACAAAGCTTACAACTAGTGTGACTCTTGACTGTCCAGCTCCTTTCCCCCTTCAACTTCAGAAGCCAAAATATTTCCACACGTCCACGGCCGCATTAACAATAGGGCTAGGCGGGGCTAAAGCCCCGGGGCCCGAGCAAGGGAGGGGGCCCGTGATTGGCTGTGGTGCAGATCCTGCTAGCCATCTGATTGCCAAAGCCTTACCACGCAACGCCCCCCACAAATTAGCCCTGTTATTTAGTGGCGCTTTGCCATATATTCCATGCATTATCATGGAATCATTTTCATTAATATTATAGAGACGTTCGCAAAGACCCGCCTTTTTTATTTACTGACAAGCCAGGCGGCTCTCACGAGTCACGCACGTCATGTTCTCACTCACGCAGTAAAAAATACATCACGGGGCAAAGACTAACATTACACCGAGTGACTACGAGAGAGAGTTCAGAGCAGCTTAGCCTACTGTTGATATGAAACAAAGTCTCAACTTTTAAATATTGTCATTTAAACAATACCGTTTTCAAGTTCAAGTCCACCGACGTTAATCTACTGACAGCTTTGTTGTCGGACAAAATTGCGTATTCAGCGTTATGATTGGCCAGGCCGCCTGTCAATCAAACCCCCGTGGGCAGCAGGACATGGTGAATTAAAACGTCATGTTTTAATTTGATATAACAAATACATTTATTCTATATTTAACTTGTGAACGATCTACCTGCTGCTGCACGTTGGCCTATAGATGGCTGCCTGCGCTTTATTAGAATATGCATCAACCAATAAATCGCCTCCACTCTTCACTTCATTCTAGTCTAGACTATTCTTGAAACACGTCATCATCGACCCCACAACTTTTCGGTAAGTTTGAATATTAACTTGATGTATGTATGATATTGCTTTTTGTGTTTGATCAAACTCTGTATTCGCCTAAAGGGCTGGCGATAATATATCCGATAGAAATATGTCAATTTTGCTGCGCCATGATGTAAGTTTATAATTTAAACTCGTTTTTAAGCATTGTGGTTTGGACACAAATTATTTTAAACTGCTCATGCACAGTAAGCAGCGGGAGAGAATTAATTTTGTAAATGCTCGTTTTGAGACCATGGTAAACTTGAGACGGTTTTGCACAGCGGCAGCGCACTTGAGGTCCGACCCTGAGGTCTTAAAGTGACAGAAGCTGCTAATAAAGCTGCTGTCGGCTTTTGTGTCAAGAATGTTAATCAAACATCAGAAAGAAAGTAATTTACCCCTTGACTGAATCACTTTTGTAAAATTAATAAGAATAAATTGTTGAATTTATAGTGAAAACTATGTATTTTATATTTTGATTACTTTATACAATATAATATTATTCAGTGCTTTAAGTTTTTCAAGTAGGTCGATTTCTTATGTGCCTTTGTTCTATTGTTATTTGTGACTCTTGTCATCAGTAAGCTTGAGATTCTTTTCTTAAGCTATATTATTTTTTGTGATATTGAAATTGGTCACAAGAATTATGAAATTTTAGTGGCATTACATTTTGATATGATAAAAAATCGTGTTAAAAGTAATATAACTTAACTGTGAAGAATATCATAGATGGATAAAATGACTCGTATAATGATATAACATTTAGCTCATGTAGTTGGTGACCTAAAGTGGTGGGGGGGGCCTGCAGTAACTCATAGCCCCGGGGCCCAGTGAGCTCTTAATGCGGCCCTGCACACGTCAGCTTTTAACGAGTGTGTTTGGATCTCGCGCGCCATAGCGTCTCTGTTATGTGCACGCCACAGACGGTCCGGGCGGGCACTGCACTTCGCGCTTCAGAGTTCCGTCAATATTAAGTTATTATAAATATATATATTAAAAAAAATTTTTTTTTGAAAATCGATTTTTGACATTTGTGAATCGATTCAGAATCGTCCACGTCCGCATCGCGATGCATCTAAGAATCGATTTTTTCCCCCACCCCTACTGGACATGAGTATCTCTATATCGTGGCCTCAAGATGGTTAACTCGTGGCCTCAAGATGGTTAACTCGTGGCCTCAAGATGGTTAACTCGTGGCCTCAAGATGGTTAACTCGTGGCCTCAAGATGGTTAACTCGTGGCCTCAAGATGGTTAACTCGTGGCCTCAAGATGGTTAACTCGTGGCCTCAAGATGGTTAACTCGTGGCCTCAAGATGGTTAACTCGTGGCCGAAGTACTGCTACTTGGGCGCAGATATCACGCAACACCTGAAATAAAGGTTGCCACAAAGAACCGGCAAAAGTAATGATTATGCATGAAACATTTTAATTGTTTATTAATAAACTAGTGTTTTCTATGTCAGTGGCTGCAAAGATAATGTTGACGATGGAGACTCGCCAACTTCGCAGTATTAACGCGCCTATAGAGAGAAATGCACACTTATGAATTAGCCTACATAAGCAGAGAGTAGCCAATTTCTTTTAGCTGTTAATTGTTTTTTTTTTAAAATTACACATTTTAAGCTTTCTGTAGATATACTTCTCAGGTCTGAGTTTTGGTTCATTTATGAGACGCGCTCCAGTTAATGCACTGGCGCCTCCATGTCCTGATTATATTGTCTACTTTATTTGCTTCTTATTTATTAATCCAGGCAAATTTGTTGATGAAACATTGATTAAAATGATTACCATTACACGAGAGTAGATGTTACAACTTCATGCTGATTTGTACTCGGCTTTCGCCAAGATAAGCACAAACTAAGACGTAGCTTTACAGTAACCTATGCTTCTCCATCCATTTACGCTTTCTTTTCTGCTCCTCTCTGCTGCTTCAGATAAGTTCTTTACTGTGCGACGCAACTCTTGGCCACTGAATCTGACGTCTCTGAGGAACCGGGTTGTAGAGTGTGTGCCACAAATCCTCGACAACCCACTTCCACTGGATAAACCTGGACTCTCCATCCTCGCTGTTCTGCTTCAGTGGCCAGATGAGCATACCGCAGTTTCTTCCTCTCATATGACTCATCTACAGCATCCTCCCATGGCACTGTTAACTCTATCAGTTGAACAATGCGTGCTGATCCAGACCAGAAAACAATATCTGGTCGGAGGTTAGTGGGGGCAATCTCAGGTGGAAAAATAAGCCGTTGATCAAGATCAGCCAGCATTTTCCAGTCCCTAGCAGCTTCCAGCGAGAATTGGTTTTAACACCTTTTCTTGGTGGTTACTCGCCTGGGCGGAGGAATATTGTCTTCTGCGTGTAATGTTTTGCTAGAACAGGCGGCAACTTATTGGTCATGTTACGCTTGCCTTCCAATGCTAAAGCCAAACATCGCAGTACTTGGTCATGGCGCCAAGTAAACCGACCTTGGCTAAGAGCCACCTTACATCCTGTCAAAATGTGCCTTAATGTGGCAGGGGATGAACACAAAGGACAAGAGGGATCCTCTCCTACCCAGAGGTTTAGGTTCTGCGGGGATGGGAGAACATCATATGTTGACCTGATAAGGAAACTGATCCTACTCTCTTCCATTGACCAAAGGTCTTGCCAGCCCATCTCGCGTTGTTCCACACTCTCCCATCTCATCCACTCTCCCTGCTTGGCCTGGGAAATGGCCTTTATACACCTCATCCTCTCCTCCTGCTTTCGCACCTCATTGACTACCAGCTCCTTTGAGCTGGGCCTGCCTTGTGCCATTTAGGAGGAGCTAAACTGAGCCCAAAACCCCCTCTTACATGCTGTACCTGTCCCACGATATCACCAATTTGAAGGGCAGACTTTGCCTCTACCACAGATTTCTTTGCTGACCACTTTCAACCAGTTTTTAACACCGGTGCTGCCTTACACATTTGTCGCGTGACTCTACTAAGGTCATTTCCAGTCTGACCTTGGCGCACTTAAACTCCTCGGTTAAAGCAGAGACTTGCAGCTGCAATATTCCTTTACTATAAAGTCCCTCTCTGCGGAGGTAGCGTGGAACTCCCAACCATTTTCTTGATGTATGAACTTATTAACGCTTCCAGCTTATCCACTGTTGTCAAAGAAACCTCGTACACAGTCAATGGCCACAGCAACCTCGGCAGTAGACCAAACTGAAAGCACCAGAGGTTTAGTTTGCCTGGTAGAGCACAGCTGTTTATGTTCTTCAACCCTTCCACTGATTGTCGTCTAACTTCTCCCACTCGAACTGTGTCCTTTAGATCCGCATCGTACCATCTCCCAAGACTCTTCACTGGCTTCTCAGAAACTGTTGGTATTGCCTCACCATTAATAAAGAATGTTTTATCTACTACCTTTCCTTTAACTATCGAGATGCTTCTTGATTTAGAGGGCTTAAATTGCATTCGTGCCCATTTAATATTATCGGTTAACTTACCCAATAACCGATTAGTGCAGGCTACTGTTGTAGTCATGGTTGTCATGTCATCCATGTATGCTCTGATTGGTGGTAGTCGCATCCCAGAAGCCAAGCGCTCTCCTCCTACTACCCATCTTGATGCCCTAATGATTACTTCCATTGCCATGGTAAAAAGCAGTGGAGAAATGGTGCATCCTGCCATTATTCCAACTTCTAAGCATTGCCATGTAGTGCTGAAGACACAATTTATACAAAATGAAATTTTCAAGCAAAAATAATATTCGAAGATCGCTGGGTATTATTTGATTATTATTCGAAAATCACACCCCTCCACCACATGCACGCACACATGCATATGTAGGCCACACACCAGAGTATGTGAGCAAAGCGGAGCGGTGTGACGCTTAAATATAAGTAAAAAAACCAAAACATATGTTTCATATTCATGTTTAAATAATATAATGTTATTTTTTTTATTTCATCTATGTTGATTATATGAAAAGGGAACCGCATGAGATGAGTAAGACAGGATCATTAGATGACCAATATATCGGAAAACATTTGGAATGGGTCAGACATGATTTTGACCACTTATTTTGTTTTGTTTTGTAGCTAGAAAACCTTTCTTTAAAGTGAATTCCGTTTTGTATAAAATGTATTTTCACTTTAATAAATGTTTCATCAACAAATTTAATTTGCCTGGATTAATAAATAAGAAGCAAATATAGTAGACAATATAATCAGGACATGGAGGCGCCCGTGCGTTAACTGGAGTCATAAATGAACCAAAACTCAGACCTGAGAAGTATATCTATAGAAAGCTCGAAATGTGTACTTTTAAACAAAACAATTAAAAACTAAAAGAAATTGGCTACTCTCTGCTTATGTAGGCTAATCCATGTCAAGTGTGCATTTTTCTCTATAGGGGCGTTAATACTGCGAAGATGGCGAGTCTGCATCGTCAACATCATCTTTGCAGCCACTGACATAGAAAACGCTAGTTTATTAATAAACAAATTAAAATGTTTCATGCATAATCATTACTTTTGCTGGTTCTTTGTGGCAACCTTTATTTCAGGCGTGATATCTCTGCGCCCAAGTAGCCACGAGTTACTAGATCTTGAGGCCACGAGTTACTATATCTTGAGGCCACGAGTTACTATATCATGAGGCCACGAGTTACTATATCTTGAGGCCACGAGATAGTTATAATTATTTTTTTTTGACAAAGTGGGACTAGGGGGGCTCCGTACCATACACATTTAGGGTTACAAAAAACAGCTTTACGTATTTGGTGGGGTGAACCAATGAGCATAATCTGAGTCTTGTCACTATTGAGAGATACATTTTTTTTTTCTCAGAAATACAATGTTCAAGAAAGGTGATATTCGCTTGAAGATGTGACCGAATTCACATACAGTGCTTGTTAGGTTTCCCCTTTAAGAATGTTAGTTGCCTGGTGTGGTTGTTTCCCCCTTTAAGGGATTAAAGTTTGGTTTTTCGTTTTGGTTCATTTAGAAAGTGTTAGCCAGTTCACGGCTTTTCATCCAGTTTTGATGTCGCCTCTGTTCATTTAATAACATGAACACCTACAACAGCCATATATCACCAGATTTTGAATTAGTGTAAATCTGGGTGTCATCTGTAAAAAAATGAAACTTGAGACCAAGGGATCTAAGTAGCTGACCAAGAGGAAAATGTAAATGCTAAAAAAGTAAGGGACTTGAAATCGATCCCTGGGGAACACCAAATTGAACCGAACCTACTTTGGACCCAGGGAAGCAAAAATGCGAGAAGACTTGAACCAGTGTAATACACTATCAATTACACCAAAAACCGTTTCCAGACAAGTGAGTAAAAGAGAATGATTTACAGTGTTAAGCTGCATTGAGATCGAGAAGAATCATAATTGAAAGACAGCCAGAGTCTGAAGCAAGTCATAAGTAATCTTAACTAATGCTTTTTCAGTGCCTTGTAGTTTTGTGGAATCCAGATTGAAGAGGGTCAAAAAGTTTGTTTAAAGTGAGCTCGCTGAGTGTATTGAGAAGCAACAATTCGCTTGAGTAATATATATACAGTGAGGAAAATAAGTATTTGAACACCCTGCTATTTTGCAAATTCTCCCACTTAGAAATCATGGAGGGTTCTGAAATTGTCATGGTAGGTGCATGTCCACTGTGAGAGACATCATCTAAAAAAAAAAATCCAGAAATCACAATGTATGATTTTTTTAACTATTTATTTGTATGATACAGCTGCAAATAAGTATTTGAACACCTGAGAAAATCAATGTTAATATTTGGTGCAGTAGCCTTTGTTTGCAATTACAGAGGTCAAATGTTTCCTGTAGTTTTTCACCAGGTTTGCACACACTGCAGGAGGGATTTTGGGCCACTCCTCCACACAGATCTTCTCTAGATCAGTCAGGTTTCTGGGCTGTCGCTGAGAAACACGGAGTTTGAGCTCCCTCCAAAGATTCTCTATTGGGTTTAGGTCTGGAGACTGGCCAGGCCACACCAGAACCTTGATATGCTTCTTACAGAGCCACTCCTTGGTTATCCTGGCTGTGTGCTTCGGGTCATTGTCATGTTGGAAGACCCAGCCTCGACCCATCTTCAATGCTCTTACTGAGGGAAGGAGGTTGTTCCCCAAAATCTCGCAATACATGGCCCCGGTCATCCTCTCCTTAATACAGTGCAGTCGCCCTGTCCCATGTGCAGAAAAACACCCCCAAAGCATGATGCTACCACCCCCATGCTTCACAGTAGGGATGGTGTTCTTGGGATGGTACTCATCATTCTTCTTCCTCCAAACACGGCGAGTGGAATTATGACCAAAAAGTTTTATTTTGGTCTCATCTGACCACATGACTTTCTCCCATGACTAGGGCTGGGTATCGTAACAAAATGTTCGATACCGATACCGATACCTTGACTTCGATACCGGTTCCTGAATGATACTTTTTTCGATACCAATTTTATTTAACAATATAACATTACCTATTTTTTTTTTTTCAGTTTGTTGACTTTTTTACACATATTTTGAGTATGTAAAAAAGCACCAATGCTGAAGTTTTCTATGTTTCATAATCATTTAACAACATGTATTCTTTACTTCAATGAGCTCATTGTTTCTGCCTTAACTTAATGCATTGTTTAACAATGAAATTGAATGAAAATTAATAGAAATGCATTAGGCCTACACTGTCACCTCTGATAACAGATCACTCTAAATTGTAATTTAGACACATTCATTTTCTGTAAAGCTGCTTTAAAACGACATGTATTGTGAAAAATGCTATACAAATAAATGTGAATTAAATTAAATATAGGCTACTGGGGGGCGGGATATATGCCTCGCGCTCTGCACACATCAAGCTTGCCGCAAAGCACTGGTAAAAGTAGCCTAATGATTATGGATGTGTCGGGAAACAATAGCAAGGAGATATTTTAATTGTTTATTAATGAACAAGTGTTTACTAATGGTGTGTTCACTGTTCACACCGAACGCGAATTTAATTATTTGCGCTAGTAGATTAGATACAAAGTCAAAGACGCGGATAGACGCATCATTCGCGCCGGGCGTCGCGAATGATGCGAATTGGGCGACGCGTTTTGAACTCGAGCGGAAGATTGAAGCGTCTAACTAGACGCGATAGACGCCTATTTGACGCTCTATTCGCGTTCGGTGCTTTGTATGACACAACGCTTTGCCTTTGCCTTATCAACGCTTTGCCTTATTTGCCTACCTACTCGGTAGTATCGAGGCAATTCGGTCGGTACCTAAAAAGTACCGAACTCGGAACCCAGCCCTACCCATGACTCCTCTGGATCATCCAAATGGTCATTGGCAAACAGTGGGGTGGTGATGGCGCAGTGGATAAGACACATGCCTTTGGCGTGAGAGACCCGGGTTCGAATCCACTGTGAGACACCAATGTGTCCCTGAGCAAGACACTTAACCCCTAGTTGCTCCGGAGGCGTGCGACCTCTGACATATATAGCAATTGTAAGTCGCTTTGGATAAAAAAAGCGTCAGCTAAATGAGTAAATGTAAATGTTATCAGATTTACCGTGTTTCCGGCCTTGGCAGCAATTATCTTGTCAAAAATATTGCATCGCGTGCTTCTGGCACACACACACTACAGCCTCACATGCGACGAGCCAAGTCTCTGGGCAGCAGCGTAAACTAGTGTTTTTCCGCCACAGCCAATCATGCTGCATGCATGTTTCACTGACGTTGACGAGATTAACCACTTAGGTACCGAAATTTGGTACCGAAAAACAAGACATGTTTCGATACTCGGTAGTATCGAGGCAATTCGGTCGGTACCTAAAAAGTACCGAACTCGGAACCCAGCCCTACCCATGACTCCTCTGGATCATCCAAATGGTCATTGGCAAACTTAAGACGGGACTTGACATGTGGTGGTTTAAGCAGGGGAACATTCCGTGCCATGCATGATTTCAAACCATGACGTCTTAGTGTATTACCAACAGTAACCTTGGAAACGGTGGTCCCAGCTCTTTTCAAGTCATTGACCAGCTCCTCCCGTGTAGTTCTGGGCTGATTTCTCACCTTTCTTAGGATCATTGAGACCCCACGAGGTGAGATCTTGCATGGAGCCCCAGTCCGAGGGAGATTGACAGTCATGTTTAGCTTCTTCCATTTTCTAATGATTGCTCCAACAGTGGACCTTTTTTCACCAAGCTGCTTGGCAATTTCCCTGTAGCCCTTTCCAGCCTTGTGGAGGTGTACAATTTTGTCTCGTGTCTTTGGACAGCTCTTTGGTCTTGGCCATGTTAGTAGTTGGATTCTTACTGATTGTTAGAGCTGTCGCGATAGTCAATATATCGACGATATATAGAAATGAGCGCGATCATTTTTGGTGCCGCGATATATTGCAACTGATAATTAGTTTTTTTATTAAAAATAATAATTAGATTAATTTTTACATTAAAATGAATGTCACCAACATTTTAGTTGATCGCGCTGCCTCTTTCATCTTGTCTGCACTCTGTGTCGGAGGCGGGGCTCAGGCAGCGTGTCCACACACACACACACACACACACACACAGAGAGAGAGCGGACACCGTCAGGTGAGGAGAAGACGTGAACCAACTGCATTTTAAAGTGTTCTGTTTCGTGACATCTACAGCGAGCCAGTTAGGAAGAACGAATCCAACATGGAATTGATTTCAAAGCTGCAATCTTCAGCTCCGGTGTGGGAACATTTTGGCTTTAAGCCGAACGAGAGAGGAGAGCTAATTAACGTGAACGAGCCGGTATGTCGACTGTCTTTTAAAACAGTAGCAACGAAAAGAGGCAACACAACAAACTTAAAATCGCACCTAAAACACAACCATCCCACCCAGTTTTTCAACCTGGGAACAAAAACTGCAGCTGGAGTTGGAGGGGGGCCTTCTTCCAGACAGTTATCTGTTGCAGATGCCTTTTCCCGACAGTGCAAATATAAACGTGACAGCGCGAAATGGCGCACACTCACAGATAGCGTAACTCGCTATATAGCCAAAGAGATGCAGCCATTATACACGGTCGAAAAACCAGCATTTAAAAATATGCTGCAAACTTTTGACAAACAGTACGAATTGCCAAAGAAAACGTACATCTCCCAAACTGCCATTCCATCCTTGTATAATAAAGTAAAAGACGATATTCTGAAGGAGATAAAAGACATCTCCTTTTACTCTGCCACTACAGATATGTGGTCAAGCTCAAATATGACACCTTATATGAGCTTGACCATACACTACATAACTGCTGACTGGACTCTGCAGTCAAAGTGTTTAGAGAACAGATACATACCCCAGAACCACACTGCGGATGTGCTTGCTGAAGCCCTTCAGTTTGCTTTAGCAAACTGGGAATTGGATGAGCGCAAAATGGCCTGTATAACGTGCTAACATTGTGGCTGCAATACGTAATCTTGGCTGGCCATGGCACAATTGCTTTGGACACAACCTCCATTTGGCTTGTTCCCATGGACTGGACAGTGACAAGGATCGCACAGCACGTGCCATGGGACTTTGTAGGAATCTTGTCAACACCTTCAACCTGAGCTGGCTAAAGAAGAGAGACCTGAGGAAGGCACAGACTGAAACCAATGTCCCCCAACACAATCTAGTACTGGTGAGTGATGATACCGGTAACTTGTTATACAACACAAAATATTTAGGGTTTATATAAACTTAATTTAAAGGGTTATTATAATTTATTACTTACTTTGGGGCCTGTTTGTATGTGTTAAATAATTGGTTACATTATAATAACCATATTATTATTTGTGAAAGTACTACTACACTATAAAAATATTGTTGGTTTAACTAATTAAATAAGTAACCTAGTTGCCTTAATTTTAAGTTCATTGAAATTGAAAAATTTAGTTAATACAATGAAGCAGATTGATTTAACCATCAGAAGCTCAAACTGTTATGTTATCTGAACCACATAAATTATCTAAGTTGATTTGACAAAAGAAAAAATTGTGATTACAATTTTTTTTACAGTGTAGTAAAAGTAGCATTTGTTAAAGAATGTTAGACAAAAAAAACAAAAACAATGTTATATTTGCCACAGGATGTCGCCACACAATGGGGTACCTAGCACAAAATGATCGAGAGGGTGCTAGAGCAACTCCCAGCCATAAGACGTGTCCTGGTTGAAGATCGAAAACATGGTCACCTCAACCCAACCTGGCAGGATGTTTCTGTGTTGGAATCCATTAATGCAGCAATGAAGCCTGTGGCTGATTTCACAGATGTCCTCTCAGGGGAAAAATATGTCACTGTGTCCTCAGTAAAGCCTGTGTTGGAACTTCTTAAAGGTGAACTTTTATCACCAGACCCCAATGACACTGCACTGACAGCAAACATAAAGGCAAACATGTGCAGGGTGTTGAAAGAGAAATACAGCCCATCTGAAATCCAAAACCTTCTGACAAAGGCCACCATCTTGGATCCAAGGTATCGTGGTACCATGGAGGATGCGGAGGTCTTGGATGATGTAAAAGAAAAGCTATTGCAAGAACTACTAGACATGAACGAGGAAGAAGGAGAATGTGCCAGTGGTGAGAACTGCGTTGAAGCTGCAGGGGGAAATGAAGGATTTGGACCTCCAGCAAGCAAGAAGAAGAGGCTGTGTGACCTTCTCCAGCACAGAAGAAACCTACTTGCAAGTCACCAGACTCAGGCATCGGTTCCAAAAAGAGTCCAGGCTGATGTGGAGCTGACCAGGTTCCTCCAGGAAGAACCAGTTCATGCATCATCTGATCCCTTAATGTAGTGGCGTGATAACCACAGAAGATTTCCCATAGTAGCCAAGTTAGCACAAAAATACATGTGCATTTGTGCAACAAGCACCAGCTCAGAAAGACTGTTTTGCACAGCTGGTAACATTGTTACCCCAGTAAGATCCTGCCTTAAGCCCCACAAGGCAAACATGTTGCTGTTCCTTTCTCGGAATCTGCCTAACAATTAAAAAACTAATCTGGCAGCAGAAATGTCCTGTTGATGCATCTGTGCCTTTGTGTGAGACACTTTAAAAGTTTAAATTGACATATTACTTTGTTTTGATCTAGTTCTTGATACCTTGCACTTTTTTGTTAACGAAAGTGCATTTATTTATTTGTTTTATTTATTTGGGATATATTTTTTCACATTTCACAATGTCTAAATATTGAATAGAATAATAATAAAATGTTCTTTGTTCTTTGAAACAGTGTACATGCATTATTATGCTATTTTGTCATTATGTAATCAGTGGCATAAAATGGTCTGAAAATTACAATAATATCATTTATCGCAATTATTTTGGTGCAATATATCGCACAACAAAAAGTAGTTATCGTAACAGCTCTACTGATTGTATGGGGTGGACAGGTGTCTTTATGCAGCTAACGACCTCAAAGAGGTGCATCTAATGTAGGATAATAAATGGAGTGGAGGTGGACATTTTAAAAGCAGACTAACAGGTCTTTGAGGGTCAGAATTCTAGCTGATAGACAGGTGTTCAAATACTTTATTTGGAGCTGTATCATACAAATAAATAGTTAAAGGGTAACTAAATACTAAAACAACTTTTTTTTATTTAATTATCTGTAAGAATGGAGCTTCATAAATGCTGTTCATTGATTCGAGTACAGTTTTTGACATTTGGGTATAAAGTGTTTTAATTTTCAAATATATGGTGTAAAAACGTCTGAGTGCTGCCCTCTTCAGGTTAAACGGAAAGCTCCTGCAGTAGGGGTACTCTCTGACGCTGACGCTACTGTCACGCCCTTGGTGCGAGCTCACCACACCCTTGGCACCCCCTGGTATAAAAGCATCTGGTTCCGTCAAAACTACTGTAGCGAGTCAGGAGTTGGAATTACGAGTATTGAAAATGATCAGGAGGATAGATATATATTAGCATCTAGTTAGCATAGCATTTATATAGTTATGTAGATCATTTCGTGTAGCCTAGGTAGTTAATTCTCGCCTATCGCTCGAGTGTGCAACCTGCATTTTACAAGGGATTGCTTCTCCAACGCAATGGGGGTGGAAATGGGCTTCTCCACATGCCAAACGCTGCTCTTCCTGCATGTACTCCACCACCGCAGCGGCGTCATGATGTGAGTGAGCATATATTTTTAATCACAATTTACGTTCCTTCCTATTAGGCTAAAGTTAATCGACAAACGCGCCGGCGCGATTTGCTGGATATTTTTTTCACATAGCAGCAAAATATACTGCACGTAGGCCTAATAGTAATAATCCTGGAAAAAATTACCTCAAAATAACTGAATATAAGAATAATCGGATGCCGATCGCGATGCAGGAGTTAAGTTTGAGCCAGCGGCTCGACTTGATATGGCTCTGGCCCTGTGTCCACAGACAATTCACCCTCCTCCACTTCAGGTGAAGGTGAGGGAGAAAAGTTCTCGACTTCAAATGACTGCTCTGTTGCAAAGCTACTTGCGTCACTCCATTTTAGTGGGTCTCAGGTGCACGCCCCCCACTCAGCCCCACCCTCGGTTCGTCCCCTCTATCTCCGCTGGGCTCTGCCCACTTTTCCAGCATTTTTCAAATATTGCCAGTGGGTGGAGTCAGGCTCTGACCAGGGGTTTAGTTACCCTTTAAAAAATCATATATTGTAATTTCTGGATATTTTTTTTTTTGATTGTCTTTTTTTTTTTTTTTTTTTTTGCATGTCACAGTGGACATGCACCTACGATGACAATTTCAGACCCCTCCATGATTTCTAAGTGGGAGAACTTGCAAAATAGCAGGGTGTTCAAATACTTATTTTCCTCACTGTATATATAAACCAGACAATATCAATATAAGATTGGCAAATTTACTTTGTGCAAAACAATCAACCATATCTGATTGGACCACCCTGTTTAGAAAGTATTATTTAAGATTCACACATTGTAATGGTAGAAGTGGCTTCTAACCAAGTGCCTGCATGGCTTATGCTCATCATCTCATTCAACCAGCTTACTGTTTGAATGCCATCAGATAGTAAGTTTAAACCAAAATGGCAAGCCATGGCTGAAAAATCTCACTTGCCTTGCTGCGTCTTGAATGGTTGCATTTATAATGCTCATGTGTTGATTGCCGACATAGAAGAATCCTTTACAGTCTGAGCGCCTTTAAATCAAAGCTGGTGGATGGGGGTTCAAGCTCAGACTGAGCTGGAGAAGCAGTCTGGAGCAAGAGCTTTTTTTTTTTTTTTTAAAGGCCTGGTAGGGTTTTATTAATACGAGGTTAAACAAACAGTGACATGCCGGCTCAGACTCCGCTCATTCATTCTGGAATGCGGTCAGAATCCACATATATGTGGAGTTTAATACAACTCTACATAAATAACTTGTGTTCAGAGCTTTGAGGGACAATGAATTTAGATTAATTTATACTTCAGTTTGTGAGGACATACATTTTTCTAGTTCTTTCTTTAAGGAAGGGATGGTATTTCTCTTGTATTTAAAACGTTCTCTATAGAAGTCTGTGAAACATCTTTGTACAGGGTGAAACAAGCAAAAGATTCACAAACCTGCACCTCCACATACGAGTCATCTTATGTTAAATAATATCACTGTTTACATGCATTTAGTTCATGTTTAGGGTACTCAAATGCTAAAATGAAGGATTGATGGATTATGAGTGTATTTCAAACTCTGGTCATGACTCTTGTTGTTTTAAAAGAAGCAGATGATGAAACTGGAAGGACACCTCTGCAAAAACCATGAGCTCATCCGTGGGCGAAATCTATGGCAGCCTAATAACATTTTAACCAAATATTTAGGACTATTAACCAAATATTGAGGATGTTAGTTATTTACGCTTTTATTAAAGAGGCTCTGACACGTTATCTTATTATGGAGTCAGTTTAAACACTGGTAGTTAGCATTACAACTTTAGAAATAAAGCCAATAGTAGCAAATATCTCTAAAACTATGTTGTAAAACTCTCATCATGTATGATGGATGATTTTATGAAAGTGTAGTTGTAGTCTACTGTCGAGTACACACCACCTATCGGCAATTGTAACGCTTGCCGTAAAGAGGAAGTAAATGTGAATATTTTAATTCTTATTTATGTATATTGTGTATTGTTAATTGTTTTGTGATTGTATGGCAGGACCAAAGACCAATTTTCAGCCAAGCCTGAACAATAAAGTACTAACTACTACTACTAAAGCAAGTCAAATTTGTAGTTTTCTTAGGTCTCATTCGCACTACAGAAATGCGACCCGATCTGGCAATCTTACATGGCGTGGATATATCAGATAAAGGACCGCAAAGCGGTGGCATAAGTGCATTTCACCATGTCGCGACTTAATGTTTTAAAGATCGTTTCAGTGGTTCATCATTTTAGGAAAAATTCTTACTAATAGGAAAAATCATACTACAAGTTACAGCAACATGAATTAGTACTTAAAGCAACACTAATGCTTTAAGTACTAATTCATGTTGCTGTAACTTGTAGTATGATTTAAAATAAATTGTCAGTTCACGAAGTTAAGAAAAGTCAGTACAAATCTAGTTGTAATGGCCCGTGGCCTATTGGTTTTAGTTGAATATGGAAGTTCTCATTGTGCACTTCCTGAGGTGTGAACTGAGGAACAAAGCCATCTTTGGCACCTTGAGCTCTATTTGACCATTTCAACTTTTTTTTTTTTCTCAAACAGAGACCCTCAGGTGGTCTGCACTAAATGATTCCTTTCTTTGAAGCCTGGCTTAAAGTCTGCTTGATGCTAGCAAAAGTTACTTTTCTTTTATTTATTGTACATTAGCATAGCTTCCCAACATGGCATAAACAATGACGACCACCATTAAGGATATTAGCATCATCCTTATCTGCTCACTTCCTCTCCTCCTCCCCAACCTGTGTTCTATTACCTGTTGTAATACCTGGCCCTCCTCCTGCGGCCACTGCCAGTAAAATGCTAATGTAGCTTAATTGTGAGAGCTTCACTGAAAGTGGATGAAAGAGAAACAGGCCAGTTCAGATGCACATGAGCGACAGCTGCTTTTAACCCACCCCCGTATGATAAAACCGCTTCGCTTTTCAGAAAACAAACCTTTTTGATAGGAAGTTAACTGTCGCCCTCACAGGACTCTGTCTCAAGTCTCAATGTGTTATTTTAGTATTATTTATATACTGCCCTACAAAGCAAAAAGGCAGTAACTGCATTTTTGGTCAAAAATTAGTTATCATTTTCATGACATTCAAGGCATCCTTTGTTATGTGACAAAACATCTTATCTCAAATGTGTGTCGTTTTGGAGAAAAATGGTAGTCGTTTGTACAGTAACTGCAAAAAGCTCTAGTGAAACAAAGCAAGAGTACAGTAACATCCATTACTGTGTTCTTGTTATGTTTTACCTAACAAAAAATAACCGTGTTTCTGCGCAGTGTAGTTACTGTTGCCATGGTGAACACACAGCTGATTTTCGGGCATCCTCACGGGACGATTTTAACATTTGCGATTTCACCCTTCTAACTTCCCCAAATTGTTCCCCTACCAAACTACGCCCCCTCCCCTGAAAGAATGAAAAAAATATTCCAGAAAGAAAAAAAAAGATGCTAGAGCTCCATGTAGTTTAGCGGTTACTATGATTTTCGCTATATAGCAGTTCAGTACACTTGAAATTAAATCGTGATAGACTACTGTGTGAATATTAAACCGCAATAATAGTACAATTTAAATACAAATCCTACATGTTCTGTGAATAAATGGTGCAGTCGACGCGCAGTTTCATTTAACACACAGTAGCACGTGTGACGCTCGAGCTGTTTTTTGCATATGAGGACACGACTGCATGAACTTTTCTCCAGACTCTAGATCCGCTCTTAAAGTCACTTTGTGAGCATTTAACCGCTTCATTTGAGAAAAACCAGAGCCATAGAGAGAAAGAGTTGCGACACTCCCATAGACCTCCGTTGTAAAAAAATGGCGGCGCTTTTAACCGCCTACTTCTGGGATATGGAGCTCGGATTAGTTCCAAACACTGGCATTTGGCTGTTGGACCCCATTCACTTACATTGCTGCGCGTCGAGTTGTTCCAGAGGTAAGTTGCTGAAATATCGACTTCTTTTGAATTGTCAACTGTCTATATTGTATCAGAAGCCCTTTGCGATGCTTATACTGGTCTTCATTTGTATATGCACAGCGTAATTATTTATATTTTATCATTTTCAAGCACTGCCTGATAGCTAGTTAGCTAGCGCGACTTCACCAGTTGTGAAGGTATAGCATCTAATTAGTTCGGTAATGAATCGCTACCACCTTTATAGCAACTTTTATTTAGTTGAATTTTTGGTATATACTAACTAACTTTTCATTATGTTACGTGTTGGCTGAGTTTTGAGTGGTGAATGCTGCGCGTCGAGTTGTTCCAGAGGTAAGTTTCTGAAATATCTACTTCTTTTGAATTGTCAACTGTCTAACTTATATTGTATCAGAGGCCCTTTGCGATGTTTATACTGGTCTTCATTTGTACATGCAAAGCGCAATGATCACGAAGGTAGGCTAATGGCTGAATTGTAATTTATAAGCAAAATCACGGGAATCAATGGCCTAATACAGCCCAGTTGTACTAAAATAAATATCATGAGACCGACGTCCATCATCAGATGAATATGGAAAAGTTAAGTTAGAGCCACTAAAGCTACCCATGCGAGCACTAAGCTTTTCCCTCCAAAAAAAATTGCCTAAAACTTATCTAAGTAATATACAGTATTTCGTTGTCACCCTGCCTCTCCAAATGCAAAACTGACATTAACAAAATGCAATAACAGCTGAAAAAGTGCTTGGTTGTGTGTTTTATTTTATATTTACCGTTCAAAAATGCAATCGCTGCTGTCTGTCCCATAGAAGAACATGACAGCCAGCGTACGTTTTGGAACTATTGGGGCTTACATGAACCACGTGACAGCCGTCGCGGCGACATCAAAGAGTGTCGCAACTCTTTCTCTCTATGGCTCTGAGAAAAACTATCGTCATGTCATAAACACAGAAACAAAGGTCTTTACGACAACCCGTCAAAATAAAAGTTCGGTTTAACTTGACAGAAATATAGGCCTAGCCTATTACTGTTGTACAGTAGAATTTAGAAACGTCTCAATATAATAATAATACTAACACTAATACAAATAAATTAAGATTAAAACTAATTTTTTATTTAATGTTTTAATTTTAACAGTAAAGCTCATTATGCAGCATGTTGTTTGACAAAAAATGTTTGTTTAATTTCATATGATTAAAAGAAATGTAGGCTAATTAATAATATATTAGAATTTTAATATATTTTATTTGTAATATTCATAGAATATTTTTTAAATATTGTATAAGTTTAATAATAGTTTATAATAAAAGTGTCATGATTTCAATTAATTAGACATGATTTTTGATTACTAAAAATTTACACCACGTATCCGTAACATACCCGCTCCGCAAAACTAGTTTCGCAACACAAAAATGTTGAAAAAAAATGTTGTCCAAATGGTTCCACTTATTTCAAATACAGTGTATCTAACACACCCAGAGCCCAAGTTGTAGCAAAATAGTCTTTGGAGAATCTGTAGTTACTGCCTTTTTCCTTGGTTTGGTGCCACGTTTTTGGTAAGTAATACAAAGCAAGAATACAGTAACTGCAAAATAGGGGTAAAATATCAAATTAAATATGAGGATTGATATGTACAAAGAATAAGCTAATATAAAGTCACAAAACAGCCACATGTCCAATAATCTACCTACAACTACTTAGGCTGGATGACAGGATAACTTTAAAGTAATTTTTCTCTGTTCTGCACTCTGCGTAGTTACTGCCTTTTTGCTTTGTAGGGCAGTATAGTATTAGTATTTATTAATATTTTTAATTGGCTTTTATTTATGATATTTTTAATTCACTTTCTTTTCTTTTTCTACTTTTATAAATGCTATTTAGGAACAGAAGAGAAACATTCAAAAAGAAAAAGATATGTAACAAATAAGTAGCCATACACTTTAAAAAAAATAATTTTTAGTAGTTTTGATATGTGCTTTTACTTTTTCACTTTTTAATAAAAATAATATTTGCCTTTTCTTTAAATTTTTTGTTTTGTTTACAACTTTATTTTAGTTCAGTTAGTTCCCAAGGCAACATTTCTAATATTTCTAATATCTAATATCTAAAACGCATCTAATATTTACTTCAGCTTTATTTCAATTAACACAGGTTTTTAAATAAATAAATACCACAGATACCTTGGTGGCTGATAATAAAAAGTTAGCCACTATTTCACTAAAAAAAACAATTCTATATTCTAATTTAAAAAAGCTACCAAAAAACAAACGTAGTATATTAAACAATGGATCACCGTAGTGTGATATTTAAATTAGATGTGGTTGATAAGTCATAGTGATACTAACATTTAAACATTTTGCCATGCAGGTTTCTACGCTAAACATTCAGCACTTCCATTTGCTATTCCTTTTCCTATTCCTATTCCTATGTCCTGCTTGCAGAATTGTTCATTGATCTAGCCTGGAATTTCCTCTGACGCATTTGAATGCCACTGAGTTACAGTATCTACATGGTTAACAGCAGTCATTAATAAAACTTTCTTTGTGCTCTTAACAACTTCACCGCAGACAACAATGCTCTATTGACGTCTAGAGGGTTAATTTACAGTGTTTCAATAGTGGCGTAAACAAATTAAGCCTTACGACTCGCCATGAAGGTGATTTACCTGTCTGCTTATCCTGTGCTCACACCCACTATTAAATTGACTGCCGCAGAATTTAAGTGGCCATAAAGTTGTGTTGCTGCAAGCAGTTGGTTAGGGTTTATCCCTTGGGAATCTCCAAAAATAAACTGCTTTACAGGGATTACCAAGGGAGAACACGTGTAAAGTCCGTATTGAATTTCCATTGTGTGTCCTGTCACCACTTCTCTTGCTTTTAAAGTGGATATGAGTTGGTATTTTAAAAGGGAATCTGACCAACATTTGTTTGAATGTAGTCTGAGTTTATTTAACTGCAGCGTGATTTAATGTTGTCCGAGCATTTGGTCATGTTTCCTTCGTGGTCAGAATTAATCCAAACATTTAGACATCTGTCGGCTAATTCTTAATGGCTGTACGAAACCTTCGCTAGAATAGCTGCCATGGGATATAATAGCAGCGAGATAAATTTTAAAGGCTAATTTGAAGTTGACAATGTCAAAACTGAGTTCTTTTTAAATGAATGTACCTGGTCTTATTGTGAGCAGTTCATTTGTGCATGTTATTCTAAAGAGAAAAATTGTCTTCGTCATCTACAATCAAAGCGTCAACTTTGTGTCACTTTGGCCTACAGGCTATTGTAAAAAAAAAATTCCAATAGCTATTTTGGCCTTGCATAATTCATTTTGGCTTCATTCTGGTATGTGACTCACTTTTTTCAATTCCAATCAATTCCTGATGGATTTTAAATCAAGTACCACTGTGTTTTTATTTCTCTTACTGACTATCTGGTTTCAAGCTGAAAGGTCACATTATGGAAGTAAAATTAGTAGCAAATGTCACTTCACGTTGCTTTTGGAAGTATTCTAGTTGATCTCGTTTGAAACCAAATATCATAGTTGTATCTGAGGAGATGGAGCTTTCAAAATTATCATATTTTTCCGCTTTGAAAAGTGATCATTTTGTGTTTGAAGTTGGTTCTAGTTCTCTTTTCCACCAGAATGTTTCTGAAGCCAGAGCCCGTTCTTGGTCCGTTCTTACACAGGCAAACTGGGTCTTGTCAAGAACCGTCTGCATGTTTCCACAGACTTGAGAAACAAACAGTGATGTAATTACTACATGTTTACCTGACTATAACCAGTGTAAAAACAAACATTGTGCTTCCTGGTGTTTGTGCAGGCAGTGCGGCACTTATGTTTTGCTGCTTTTTGTTAAATGTATTTTGTAACTTTTTATTTTTACAGTCCCGGGAGTGAATTTAATGTGCCAGCAGCTCTTATTTAAAACTGCAGGTTCTCTCTTCTGTCCTTGTCAAAGCAATATTGAAACTGAAACTGTTGATTCTCTCCCAAATCTTGCACACTGGGACTCTCTCTCATGCACATTTTTATATATTTAGACATAAAGTATTATGCAATGTATTATGTTTCTCAATAAGACCGCCATAGACCGCGTTAGCATTTCTCCGCCCCTTCTCCACGGCTCAGTTTATGAACAAGTATTTAGGGCCAGAGTTGAACTGATCAAGCAGTGGAAATGCAACAGTTCAAGAAATGTGACCGTCCCGGATCCGGCATGCAAACCATGTTGGTGGAGAACCGCTATGAGCCAACTATATGAACCAGACTTCCAAGAACTCTCACCCTGAGTGCCAAAAAGCGCTGGATTCGCTCATTACCCATGATAGCGACCTTCTGATTAGACCGTTAGATGCCAGACGTTTTTGGAGGCTCTTCTCACAGACTGTCATTTCCTCCCTTACACGTCTCCTTTTAAACATACACTAACGTAGCGTTTACTAGCCTGTTAGCACTCCCTGCCCCAATTACTTGTGCCCTAATGGAGCTTCTCTGACAGGTGTGTTGAGTAGTTTACAGTTGGAAAAATCTCTTTAAAACCCGTTTAAGAGTGGCCAATAAATAAAAGCTTCTCAATGGGAGGATTGCTGGGAAATGGCTGTTATGTTAAGAGTTCAACAGCTCTAGTGTTGAAGTCGCTGAGTAGATTACACACCGCAAATCTTACAGTCAACAGCCACTCTGTTTATGTCTCCCAGACTCTCATGGTTTGATGGCCTATCCTCTGCAGCGTTTGGAATGCCGAACAAATCTGGGTGTTGTATTCGACGACACAACGTGTGTTAAATATCAGCAAAATAAACTCCAAACAAATAGGGTTGCTAACACTGTGTGCTAGCCAGGCTGGAGGGCTGCTGGGAGCCGTCAAATGTCTGGCCTTCTCGGAAAGACCCGGAGGCAGCGGGCAGACATTACAGCCTGGAGACAACTCCTGCGGATTCGGTTTATTTCAACACCCATTTGAGCATAGTGTCATGCACCCGAAAGAATGGGAAGAGACTACTTTTGTATTTGCTTGGGTAATCGTTCACCATGCAATAGTCCTGTTTTATAATCCAGAACCTCTATAACACAAAACCAAGTCGGTTACACGGAGTGTTACCTTCAGTTTCACAACACCCGCCTCCAGCTTCAGCTTCAGACCGCTAGATATAACACGCCTCTGCAATCAGATCTGGAGCTGACGCATACGTCGTACAGAGGATGCTTTTGAGCACGCACCCATGCACCTTCACAAAATAAACCCTCATGTTTATAGACCGAAGGGACTGAGGAATGTAGGAAATGTATCCAATCTCTATACTCTCCGTCCTCTTCCAGTTTTGTTTATAAATCTGCCTCAGGGGCCATTTACTGGAAGGGTAAATTCTAAGATAAAGAAAATGTCTTTCTTTCTTTTATGCCAGCACATTTGAGCAGGCCTTTTACAAATGCACAGTTTCATGTTACTTGTGTTTCCTTTACAACCGACACTCCAGTTCAGCAAAAAAGTTTATATTACGATTTAATTGTGATTGATAGATTTTTATTGTATTTGCTATATTGCTATATAACCATTACTACGGAAGCTTTTTTTCCACCACTGAATAAAGAAAATAAAAAATATTAATTACGACTTTTTATCTCACAATTGCGAGATATGAAGTCAGAATTGTGAGAAATAGTCGCAATTGACCGTTCACAAAAAGCCACGCCCCCTAGTTATTGTTACTACGCCAGTCAAACAAATGGTCAAACCATTTTTTACAGTCTATGGGTCAAACACGACCAGCGCGACAGATTGCCATGACGGGAAGAGGTATACCCGTGCGTGTCAGTGACCTTTTTTTGGAGCAATACCTTCGCGATATCCTCCAGATCGAGGCACAAGGGTTTACAGTATGCAGTAGAGGGATATATTTTCAAAATAAAAATACGCAATGGAGACACGGCAACTATCGAGGCGAATGCTTAAACCGGTCTCAAGCGAAATCTGAGAAACCATGACCTGTACCTCAAATGCAACCAGCACAGCCTTGAAGATTTTTTAAGCTGGTTCAGTGGCTAATTGTTTGGAGTTAGAAGTATATAACTCGCGCTGCATATTTAGTCATTTTGCCTCAGATACAGGATTAACGATACATTCGCTTTAACAAGCAGGGTGTTCATTACCACGGCAACCGCTTGCGTGTCATGCTGAATGCAATTTTCGTGTTTAAAAAGTAACTATCCATGTTTCTTTGACTAATCTCAGCGTCTCAGTCTCACGCACGCTGCACGCGAGTTAACCATGTTCGACACATTTAACTGGGAGTGGGGCCGTCCACACGGTATTATCCATTTTAGGCACCACTCACGTTGGGGTTTCGGCTTTGGAAACGGAAAGAACACAACTCCAGACAATCCCTCGGGGTAGCTAGTGTCCGATTTACAAATCCCGTGGGTGCACCGCTTCACCATCTTGCTTGGAGTCAATGTTTGACGGACCTGCTCACATAGTAACGGTTGCTATGATGTGTGATTGGACAATGGCCGTTTTGGGGGAGGGGCCGGCGAAAGGTCAATTGCGAGATATAAAGTCGCAATTCTGAGAAATAAAGTCGCAATTGCGAGAAAAAAGGCAGAATTGAGACTTTTTATCTCACAATTCTGAATTTATAACACAATTGCGAGTTTATGTCTCAAAATTCTGACATCTTTTCTCAGAATTGTGAGATGTAAACTCGCAATTGCGAGTTATTAGGCCAATTCTAAGGAAAAAAAGACTGACTTTTTCCCCCTCAGAATAGTTTATATCTCGCAATTCTGACTTTACAACACGCAATTGTGACTTTATAACACGCAGCGACTTTATATCACGCAATTCTGACTTTATAACATGCAATTGTGACTTTATATCAATCAATTCTGACTTTATATCTCGCAATTCTGACTTTATAACACGCAATTGCGACTTTATATCACGCAATTCTGACTTTATAACATGCAATTGTGACTTTATATCAATCAATTCTGACTTTATATCTCGCAATTCTGACTTTATAACACGCAATTGCGACTTTATATCACGCAATTCTGACTTTATAACATGCAATTGTGACTTTATATCAATCAATTCTGACTTTATATCTCGCAATTCTGACTTTATAACACGCAATTGCGACTTTATATCACGCAATTCTGACTTTATATCTCGCAATTGTGAGAAAAAAAGTCAGAATTGTGAGAAGTCGCAAAATACCTTTTTCATTCTGTGGCGGAAACAAGCTTCCATAATTACTATTGTTTATATTTGCCATTAGGGATTTAATATTTTACACTAAGCATGACATTTTTAACATGTAACTCATCCTGGGCTTTGTCTTGAGCCATATCTAGAGAGACATTAGCTGGGTTTCCATCCACATACTTTTATGCACATTTTGGGATATTGCATTAATAAAACGCTTGAATAAAATACTTGATTGAAAATTGCTTGATCCCTTTGATCAAGCTTTCTTTCTTTCTTCTTCTTTCTTTCTTTCTTTCTTTCTTTCTTTCTTTCTTTCTTTCTTTCTTTCTTTCTTTTCTTTCTTTCTTCTTTCTTTCTTTCTTTCTTTCTTTCTTTCTTTCTTTCTTTTCTTTCTTCTTTCTTTCTTTCTTTCTTTCTTTCTTTCTTTCTTTTCTTTCTTTCTTTCTTTCTTTCTTTCTTTCTTTCTTTCTTTCTTTCTTTCTTTCTTTCTTTCTTTCTTTCTTTCTTTCT